>JADMLD010000436.1:0-27692 GCA_017589585.1 Phylloscopus whistleri | reverse complement strand
GCACTGACCCCACAGCCCCTGACACCGACCCACAGCCCCCGACACTGACCCCACAGCCCCTCCCTGCTCCCACAGGGCAGGGTACAGGGGTCCACAGAGCCGGGTGGGGGGGCACACAGTGGCAGAAACTGGGGGGACACACAGCCCCATCCCGTGCTCCCTCTGGGGACCAGCACTGCAGTATCCAGGCTGCAGGGGACTGCAGCTCCCAGCTCCTTCCCTGCTCCCTACGGGCAGCTGGCACAGGGCTCCAAAGACGGGGTGGGGGGACACGCAGCCCCCTCCCCGCTTCCCACGGGGACCCGGCTCCCGGGGCCGGCGGAGGGGCGCACGCAGCCCCCCCCGCGCCGCCGCCGCAGCCCCTCCGTGCCCGCAGAGCCAGCAGCTGCTGGGGGGAGCGGGGCGAGCATTCGCCGCTGGAGCACGACAGCCTGATGCCGTCGGATGAGGCGGGGGACACCTCGCCCCAGCCTTGGGGGGCCGCATCCCAGCGCAGCTCGCGGCACCTGGAGGAGGAGGAGGAGTACGGGGACCCCTACCCCGACCTCTACCAGCCCCCCCCGGCACCACGGCAGCGGCCCCGGCACGCCGGAGCGCCCGAGCGAGCGCAACCACGACAGGAACTGGCAGCGCAGCCGGCCCTGGGCCAAGGACAGCTATTAGGGGTGGGGAGGGTTGGGGGGCACGGTGGGAACCGGCCCCCCCCCCCCCCAAACCCCCGGGCGCTGCCCGCCTCGCCCCAGCCCCGCGCTGGGGGTGCTCAGACAATCGAACTCCGCACCGGCAGCTTCCTCTCGCCCGGGCCCCCGGGCGCGTCTTCAGCCATAAGCACAGCGCGGCGAGGAGGGGAGGGAGCGGTGGCCAGGATGCCCCGGGACTCCCCGCCAAAGCTGTGGGGAAGCCGGGGACAGACACACGCCTTCGCCCTGCCTCGGTGTCCCCGCCCCGGGCCCTGCACCACAGGCTGGCTCATTCTCTGCAGGGCAGCTGCCATGGAGAGTGGGTACCCGCCTCCCCCTCCCCAAAAAAAGGGGAGGTAAGGAGGCGGGGCGGTTGTAGCAGCATCCCCCACGCCGCACAGACCCGAGGAAGAAAAGGAAGGTGCCTGCTCACCCCCGGGACCTGGCCTGCCCCCTCCCCACCCCTGCATGGGACCCCCGGGAGGAGTGGCTCACACCACTCGCTTCGCTCTGCACCGATTCCCCCACCCGCCCCCGCCCCGGTCACCGCAGCCGTGCCACTCCTGCCCCCGGGGATGGGGAGGGCAGAGTGGGGGCGCTGCACGGGGTGTGGGGGCTGCTCCACGCTTGCACCCACTGCCCTGAACCCGCTGTCCCGCCCGTCCATGCTGTCACCGCACGTCACCACACACGGTCCTGTAAATACAGCGCCCACTGCCTCGGCGGGGGGTCCTGGCGTGGGCTGAGCCCCCCCCCGGGGCCATTACTGGTGGGGAGGGGGGGTGGGACAGGGTGGGGGCCACAGATTTGTTACGGTTTCTTTTGTAGAAAGCACTGATTTCCCTGTAACTGGTTTCAGAAACACACGAGTGCTCAGAGGTGCTGGTGTCCGTGTCTGTGGAGGGGATGTGGGGGAACCTGCTCTGGTGGGAGGGCAGGGACAGCACTGGTGGGTGCTGAGCACCTCCAAGTTGCTCCTCTTGGGCACTTCTGGCTTCTGTCTCCACGGGAGGTGGCACCCAGGGGCTGGGCAGTGGCACCCAGGGAATGGAGAGGACGAGGAGGTGACGCCGGGAACGCTGCTGCCGGTTTATTCCCGCAGCCTGGAGCTTCAGCTACAAAAAAAAAACAACCCCAAAAAACCCCCAAAAGCCCAAAGGATGAGGTGCAGACAGTTCCCAGGACAGCCCAAAAAACCCTGCAGCCAGGGTGGGACCGGCCCCCAAACAGCCTCCAGCAGCTCCTCTGCTCCATGGGGAAAAAGGGGAGGGGGACCAGAACAGGGGGGATACTTTGGGATAATCCCAGACCCAGTCTCTGCCTGTGGGCAGTCCTTGGGATGCACAAGGAGCTGGGAAAATTTTGAACAGCCAGCTCAGTCCTGGCAGCCTTGCTGGTCCTGGAGGGGTGATGAAGAGGAGGGGCCAGCTCAGGCGAAGATGGTCTCCTCCCGCCGCTTCTTGGTGAGGATGGTGCCCGGCTTGTGCTGGGCATCGGGGTGGTTGGCCAGCTCGGGGGGGCAGGAGGACACGGGGCTCTCCAGGATGGCCTGTTTGAGGTCGTAGAACACCGTGGAGTCCTCCTTGGTGAGGAAGGTGATGGCCACGCCGCTCTTCCCTGCTCGGCCCGTCCGCCCAATGCGGTGGATGTAATCTGGAGAGGGGGGGAATGAGGGGTTCAGTGTGGGCTGGGCACTCCCTGCAGCCCCCCCTGCACTCCTAGCACCAGGGCTGGGCACCCCACAGCCTTCTCAGTGTGGCAGCACTGGGGCTGGGCACCCCACACACCACCAGGACCTGGGCTGGGCATCTACAGCGCGCCCCAGTACCAGGACCAGACGCCTCCTGCACTCCCAGTACCAGGGCCAGACATTTCCTGCCCTCCCAGTACCAGGGCCAGACACCTCCTGCCCTCCCAGTACCAGGACCAGACACCTCCTGCCTTCCCAGTACCAGGACCAGACACCCCACAGCCCCCTGGGTGTGGCAGCACTGGGGCTGGGCACTCCTGCACCCCCAAGAACCAGGGCTGGGCACCTCTGCAACCCCCTTGGTGATGGCAGTGCCAGGGCCAGGCACCCCCTGCACACCCAGTACCAATGCTGGGTGACCTCACAGCCTCTCCAGCATGGCAGCAGCAGGGCTGGGCAAAGCCCCAAAGCCCCTTCAGGACCAAGCACCCTCAGCACACTCCCCACAGCCCCACGGGCACAGACAGCCCCTCAGTACCCCCCAGGCTCACCCTCGATGTTCTTGGCCATGTCGTAGTTGACCACCATGGAGACGTCGTGGATGTCGATGCCACGTCCGGCCACGTCCGTGGCCACCAGGATGTCCTTGGCCCCAGCCTTGAGGTTGGAGAGGGCGAACTCCCTCTGCTCCTGGCCCTTCCCACCGTGCAGGGTGCAGGCGTTGTACTGGGGGAAGAGCAGGGGGGTCAACGAGGGGCACGTCGGGGAGTCCCCACCCTGGGGATGAGGGGGACAGGGTTCAGAGTGACCCGGCCCAGACTCACCCCCATCTTCTCCAGGGACTTGGCCAGCACATCGCAGCCCTTCTTCTGGTTGACGAAGATGATGATGGGCGGGTCGAAGCCCTGTTCCAGGATGGCCAGCAGCTTCTTCCTGCAGAGGAGAAAAAAAGGAGGAAGAGAGTTGGGCAAAGAGAAGCACCACACGGAGTCTCCTTCACCCTCCAAGCCCCAAGCCACCCCAAATCCTGTGCTGCCCACCTCTTCTCGGACTCGGACATGAGGAAAACCTTCTGCTCCACCCTCTCGTGGGGTTTGCCGGCGGAGCCGATGTAGACCACGGCCGGGCGCCGGAGGTAACTGCGGGCCAGGCGCTCCACGGCGGGCGGCATGGTGGCCGTGAACATGACAGTCTGCAAGGGAACGGGGCAGAGACGTCCCGTGAGGGGGGAATGTCCCTCCGGGGAGAAGGAATGACCCCGGTGGGGCTGGGATCATCCCCCGTGGGGCAGGCACATCCCGTAGTGAGGTAGGAACGACTCCTATGGGGCAGGAATGTCGCCCTCCATGGGGCAGGAACATCCCTCAATGAAACAGGAACGACCCCAGTGGGGCAGGAATGTGCTCCCATGGAGCAGGAACATCCCTCAATGAAATAGGAACAACCTCAGTGGGGCAGGAATGTGCTCCCATGGGGCAGGAACATCCCTCAATGAAACAGGAACAACCTCAGTGGGGCAGGAACATCCCCCATGGAGCAGGAACATCCCTCAATGAAACAGGAATGTCCCCAGTGGGGCAGGAACATCCCCCATGGAGAAGGATCATCCCTCAATGAAACAGAAATGTCCCCAGTGGGGCAGGAACATCCCCCATGGAGCAGGAACATCCCTCAATGAAACAGGAATGACCCCACTGGGGCAGGAACATCCCCCATGGAGCAGAAGCAGCCCCCAAAGAGGTAGGAATGACCCCAAAAGGACAGGAATGATCCCCCATGCAGCAGGAACATTGTCCATTAAGCAGTCACATCTTCCTGTGGGAAGGAAGGACCTTTCCCTGAGGGGCAGGATAGTCACCCACAGAGCAGAAATGCCTCCCACAGGCCAAAAGGATCCCCTTGTGGGGCAGAAATGACCCCTCATGGGGCAGGAACATCCACTGCGGGGCAGAAAAGCTCCTCCACAGAGCAGAAATGTGACTCCCATTCCCTCAACCCAAAAGCTCAAGTTGGACCCCACGGATCCCCTCCCAGCCCCACAGGAGCCCTCCGAGGCCCCCCCTTGCCCACACCCACCTGTCTGTACTTGTGCTTCCCGGACTCGAAGTTGGCCAACATCTTCTCGGGGTCCTCGGCCTCGTCAGTGTCGGGTTTCTGGTTGGTGACGGGCATGTGCTCCAGGATCTTCTGCACGTCGGGCTCGAAGCCCATGTCGATCATGCGGTCGGCCTCGTCCAGCACCACGTAGGTGCAGCGGCTCAGCACCAGGTACCGGTTCTCCAGCACGTCGATCAGCCGGCCCGGCGTGGCGATGACGATCTGGGGGGGCGTGAGGAGGTTGGTGGGAGCAGTCCCACCCCTGGGACCCCCCCCAAGCCCCCTCCACTCACCTCGCAGCCCATGCGGAGGCGGAAGCCCTGGTCCTCGCGGGAGATGCCGCCGATCACGGCCACGGTGCGGATGCCCAGGGGTTTCCCAAATTTGATGGTTTCCTCCTCAATCTGCTGGGCCAGCTCGCGGGTGGGGGCCAGGATGATGGCGTAGGGCCCCTGGTCCGACTCCTCGATGCTGCAGCGTGGCAGGGTATGGTTGTGTCACCCATGGTGCCACATATGTACCCCCCTATCCCCTCCACCATTTCACCCTGTAACCCTGCCTCAATCCCCCGACAGTGTCACCCCACCCTGGGACCTCCACAGTCCTGACCTGTCCTCATCCACCCTGTCCTGACCTCCTGCAGTGTCACCCCATTCCCTCCACAATGTCACCGTGTCACTGCCTCAATCCCCTGACAGTGTCACCCTGTCACCCCACCTTGGGACCCCCACAGTGCCCCCCTGTCCTGACCCCTCTGCGGTGTCACCCCATCCCCTCCACAATGTCACCCTGTAACCCTGCCTCAATCCCCTGACAGTGTCACCCTGTCACCCCACCCTGTCATCTCCACAGCACCACTCTGTCCTGACCCCTCTGCAGTGTCACCCCATCCCCTCCACAATGTCACCCTGTAACCCTGCCTGCATCCCCTGACAGTGTCACCCCACCCTGGGACCTCCACAGTCCTGACCTGTCCTCATCCACCCTGTCCTGACCCCTCTGCAGTGTCACCCCATCCCCTCCAAAATGTCACCCTGTAACCTCACCTCAATCCCCTGACAGTGTCACCCTGTCACCCCACCCTGTCATCTCCACAGCACCACTCTGTCCTGACCCCCCTGCAGTGTCACCCCATCCCCTCCACAATGTCACCGTGTCACTGCCTCAATCCCCTGACAGTGTCACCCTGTCACCCCATCCTGGGACCCCCACAGTGCCCCCCTGTCCTGACCCCTCTGCAGTGTCACCCCACCGCTCCCCCTGTCCCGTGGGCAGCGTCCCCGCCCCGCACCGGTCGATTTTGGGCAGGGTGGTGATCCAGACGAGCAGCGGGATCAGGAACGCCGCTGTCTTGCCGCTGCCGGTCTCGGCCACGCCGATGATGTCGCGGTTCTGCAGCCCGATGGGGATGGCCTGGCGCTGGATCGGGGTTGGCTCCTGCCGGGGGGAGCAGGTTGGGAGCAGAACTTCCCCTGTTCCCCCTCTCCAAACCCCTGATGACCCCTTTTACCCCCTCCCCAACTCCCCTTCTCCGTGCCCACCTTGTACCCACACTTGTCAATGACCTCCAGGATGTGTGGGGGCAGGGAGGAGTCCTTCCAGGAGCGGATGGGATTTGGGATCTTGCCTCCCTTGGTGGTGATGCTGTAATCCTCACGGAAGATGCGCCAGTCCCTGTCTGTCATCTCGTCCAGCTTCTTCTGGGACCAGTGCCGGTCATCCCAGCGCTGCTTGGCCTCCTTCTTCCGCAGCTTCCGCAGCCGCGCCCTGGCCGGAGGGAGGGAAGGGATGGGGGAAAGGGAGAGGGAAAAGGGGAGAGGGACAGGGAAAGTGAGAGAGGGAAAAGGGGATAAGGAAAGGGGAATGGGAAAAAGGGAAAGGAAAAGGGGAGAGGGACAGGGAAAGCAGGATGGGGAAAAGGGGATAAGGAAAGGGGAATGGGTAAAAGGGAAAGGAAAAGGAAGGAGGGACCGGGAAAGGGGATGGGGAAAAGGGGATAGGGAAAGGGAAATGGGAAAAAGGGAAAGGAAAAGGGGAGAGAGACAGGTAAAGCAGGATGGAGAAACGGGGATAGGCAAAGGGGAATGGGGAAAAGGGAAAGGAAAAGGGGAAAGGGACAGGGAAAGTGAGAGAGGGAAAAGGGGATAGGGAAAGGGGGATGGGGAAAGTGACAGGAAAAAGGGGAGAGGAACAGGGAAAGGGGATGGGGAAAAGGGGATAGGGAAAGGGGGATGGGGAAAAGAGAAAGTAAAAGGGGAGAGAGACAGATAAAGCAGGATGGGGAAACGGGGATAAGCGAAGGGGAATGGGAAAAAGGGAAAGGAAAAGGGGAAAGGGACACAGAAAGAGGGAGAGGGAAAAGGGGATAGGGAAAGGGGAATGGGTAAAAAGGAAAGGAAAAGGAAGGAGGGACAGGGGAAAGCAGGATGGGGAAAAGGGGATAGGCAAAGGGGAATGGGGAAAAGAGAAAGGAAAAGGGGAGAGGGACAAGGAAAGCAGGATGGAAAAAAGGGGATGGGGAAAAGGGAACGGGGGAAAGCAAGATAGGGAAAAGACAATAAAGGAAAAAGAAATGAAAAAGGAAATGGGGAAATGGGAAGGGAAAAGGGGATGGGGCAAATGGGGATGAGGACAAGGTAAGGAAAGGGATGACAAAAGGGAGCGAAGAAGGTGAGGAAGGGGAAGGAGAAAGGGGACAATGCTCATGCTGTGCCTCTAGAACCCTTCTGCCAATTCCCTGCTGGACCTGCTGCAGCTCAGCTCCACGTTACAGCCAAGCTAAGCCAGCCAGGACCCCCCACACCCCTCAGCACCCTCCCAGCTCTCCCCAAAACCTCACTCCTCCTGCTCCTTCTCCTCCAGCGTCCGCCTCTTCTCCATCAGGTCCCCGTAGAACCGCGACTGCTCCCGTTTCTGCTGCTTCAGGTCGATGCCGGCGATGAAGCCGCGGCCCAGCAGCTGCACCTGGTGCCTCTCCTTGTACCTACAGCAGGGTGGCAGCGTCAGCAGCAGGGCTGGGGGGCTGCCTTGCACCCCCCACAGGGACACCCCCAGCCCTGGGGGCACTCACAGGGGGTTGTAGTCGATGGACGTGTCCTCCGAGGCATCCCACTCGAACACGAACTTGCGGTCGTTGAGGTGCCGCGTGCGCCGCCGCTTCTTCACCCCGCCCAGGTACCGCTCCTGCAGCACGGACCCCAGGCTCAGTGGGACCCCTCTATCCTCCCCCTCAGCCCCCCGGACAAGTCCCCAGCCTCGCCTTGATGGCGTGGAGCTCTTTGCTCTTGTCCTTCTCCTCCCGGATCTTCTGCCTGCCCTCCTCGTCCTCGGTGCCGTTGGTCTCCCGCTCCATGCGCTCCCGGCGCTCCCGGCGCTCGCGCTCCTGGGGGTCTTCTGGGGAGCAGGGGAAGGGGCTCAGAGCCAGTGTCCACCCCTGAGGGCTGCGTGGGGGCTTCAGGGATGAGGCCTTACCCAGCATCTTCCTGCCCATCTCCTGGAATTGTTTCCTCTTCTTCCTCTCCTCCTCCAGCAGCCGCTGCCGCTCCTCCACCTCCTGCTGCCGCCGCCGCAGGGCCTCGGCCTCCCGCTCTGCCTTGGACAGGAACTTGGGCTGGGATGAGAGAGAGGCAGCGTCAATGCTGGGCCTGGATGCCACCTCCACGCTGCTGGGGGTCCCCTCGGCCTTCTCTGCCCCTTCCCGGGGCCCCGGGGCCTCCCCTCTCCCTCCTGGGTTCCTCCTCTCCCTCCCTGGATCACCCAGACCTCTCCACTCCCTCCCAGGGGTCTCTCTGCTCTGTGTCCCACAGCCCTCCTTTCCCTCTTAGGGTCCCCTCTGTGCCCCTCAGCCTTCCCCATTCCCTCCCAAGGTCCTTCTGCTCCCTCCTGGGGGTCCACCAGGCCCTTCCCTCCCGTGTCTCCACGTGCCCTCCCTGCCCCAGCCCTCCTTGCTGCATCCCATGATCTCTCCCGGTGTCCCCTGGCAATCCCCTGCTCTCTTTTGGAGTCCCTCTGCATTGCCGAGTCCCTCAGCCCTCCCTGTCACCTCCTGGGGTCCCCCCTGCAAACATCCACACTCCCAGCAGAGGGAAAAGGCTCCTGTCCCTGCTCCCACCTTGGCTTCTGCCTCCTCTTCCGCCTTCTTCTTTGCCAGCAGCTCCTCCAAGGACAGCGGCTGCGCCTGGAAGTGAAGCCAAACATCAACACCACTCCCAGGGACCTCCTGGATCCCCCTGGAGCCACTCCCAGCCAAGCCCTGTCCGTCCCCCTCCTCACCTTCTCCTTCTTCAGGGCATTCTCCTCCTCCTCCTCTGCTTTCCGTGCATCCCGATCCTTCCGAGACTTGGAGTCCTTCCCCCTGCCCGGGGACAAGCTTCCAAGGAAAACAGCACGGAATAAAACACTGGCCAGAGCCCTGGGGGATCCCCCAACCTCCAGGGGGTTTAGGGGGGAGCAGGAACCCCTCGTGAAAGCCACAAGATCCACCTGGATCGCTTCCGGTCCTTGTCCCTCCGGTGCCCATCCTTGTCCCGGTCCCGCTCCTTCTTGCTGCGGTCGCGGTCCCGCTCCTTGTGCCGCCGATCCCTGAGGAACAGGGGGAATCACAGCCCCTCTGTGGGGCCGTCAAAGCTCTTCCCAAAAACCCCAAGGGAGCCCCGGAGCCGCCTCTCACCTCTCTGTGGACTTGGAGCGGGAGCGGGAGCGCGAGCGGCTCCTCCTCCGCTCCCGGGATCGGTGTCGCTTGCGGTCCTTGGCCGGGGAGCCCTTGCGCTCCCGCTCCCGCTCCCTCTCCCGCTCAGGGGAGCGGGAACGTTTCCTCTCCTCCTTCACAGGGGACGCGTCCCGGTCCTTCTTGTCCGCCAGTTCTCCGGCCATCTGCGGGGAGGGGTCAGAGCGGGGGACACCGGGAGGGTCAGCGGGACCCCGGGAGGGAGCGCCGAGGGCTGGGAGGGGATTTGGGGTGCGGGGGGAGGGACCCCGGGAGGGCACTGGGCAGCGGTGGAGACCCAGGAGGGCGAGAAAAGGGTTGTGAGACCCCTCAGGAACCCCAAGGAGGCGTGGGGAGGTCCGAAACACTCCCGGGAGGAAATGGGAAGACGCCGAAGGAGCCGGGGAGGGAAGGGACAGACGGCAGAGAGAAGCAGAGAGAGCTGGGGAACCCGGGGAGAGTGGAAAGGGACCCTCAGGAGGGATTGGGGAGGCCTGGGGGACCCCCGAGAGGGCACAGAGGAACCCCAGGAAGGAGAGGGAAGGGCTGGGGGGCCTCAAGGAGAGAACGAAGAGGGAAGGGGGGACCCCGAGTGGGGCGCAGGGAGGCCTGAGGGACCCCGAAAGGCCTCCGGGAGGCCCGGGGGGACGCGGCGCAACGGCGCTCCAGGCCCTGCCCTGGTGCCCAAGTACCGGGGCTCTGCCCGGTGCCACGGCACCAGAGCTCTCCAGCCCCTGGGCCCCGAGGAGGTACCCCGCGTGCTCCTGCAATGCCCCCCGCTCGCTCCCGCCGGTCCCCGCTCACCGCCGCAGCCCCGGGTTCAGCGCCGCCACTCCGCCGCCGCCGCCATGTCTGCCGGGCCCGCAGGGCACGCCGGGACGGCGCGGGACTACAGCTCCCGGCAGCCCTGGCGCCATTGGACTACAGCTCCCAGCATCCCCCGCGCGCCCCCGGCGTCCCTGCGCGGCCGCAGCACCGCCGCGCCCCGTGATCCTTCCGCCGCGCGGCAACTCCCGCGTCCCCACCGCAAAGAGTCCTCCAGGACCGTGTCCCCGTGTCCCTGAGCCCCCCACAGCCCGCAGGGACCTCCTGCGTACCTAAATGAGGCCCCCGGGGCCGTGTCCCCGTGGGCCAGAGCATCCCAAATCCTGGAGTGACCCTCCCGCCTCAGTGTCCCCCCTGCGCACCCCAAATCCCACGGGGACCGCCCCAGGTCAGTGTCCCCACAGCCCTGTGCACCCCAGACTGGCCAGGGACCCGCAGATCAGTGTCCCCGCAGGAGCCCCAGACCCCCACTGCATCCCCATTCACAAGATGGGGGGGGGTCTCAGAGTCTGGGGGCAGCAGAAGAGGTGGGGGAACCCTTTTGTCTCACCCCCCACCCGGGATTTTGCCTTCTGCACCCAGGGGTGACAGCACAGCCCCACCTCAGACTCCCAACATCCTCCAAAAACCAGGATCCCTCCCCAAAACACAGAGCCAGGCAGAGCTGCACGTAGGTAAGTGTTATATTTCTGATAATAAATAAGCTTTTTAATAACACTGACATGGAACAGAGAGAGACACCCCCCCACCCCAAAAGACAGTCCATAAAACAGCCCCTGCCCCCCTCCCCAGCCCACCGTGGTCCCCAGGGCCAAGCAGCAGATGAGGGATGGGGTCAAGGGCGAGAAAATAGGATGAGTCCATGGATGAATCCCATGATGTGCACCCCAAACCCCACAGGGATCCCCAGGACAGCATCCCTGCATCCCCCAAACCCCACAGTGACCATCCCAGGTTGATGTCCCTGAGGGTCTGGGCACCCCAAACCCCGCAGTGACCATCCCAGGTTGATGTCCCTGAGGGTCTGGGCACCCCAAACCCCACAGTGACCATCCCAGGTTGATGTCCCTGAGGGTCTGGGCACCCCAAACCCCGCAGTGACCATCCCAGGTTGATGTCCCTGAGGGTCCGGGCACCCCAAACCCCCCAGGGACTCCCTCAGGGTTGGGAATCAGGTGAAGACACCCCCCAGGCACCCCCCTCCCATGGGGGCAGCCCCCCCAGGCTGTGGGGCTGGCAGGGCACTGCTGCAGAGGGGAGGGCAGCAATCCCCCCATCCTCCTTTTTTAGGGTGGGGGGGCTCCAGGGCCCTGTCCAGCCCCCCCCCCACCCCATTTTGGGGGGCTTGAGGTGGGGGGGGGGCCCAAAGGCGGGTGTGTGTGGGGTCATTCCCTTCCCCCCTTCACATGACGGAGCAGCTTTTTGCTTTTTCCTTCTTGAAGGTGGAGGAGATGAGCTCGGAGCGGCTGGGGAGGTGCAGGAGTCTCTTGGAGAGGCTGCGGGGGGGGCTGCGGGGGGGCTGCGGGGGGGCTTTGCTCAGGCAGAGCCCGGACACGGTCCGGAAGATGCTGTGGACGCTTTTCTCCGAGGTGAAGGCCGAGCACTCCAGGTAGCCCTCGGCTCCCAGCTGCCTGGCGGCCGCGCAGCCCTGGGAGCAGCCACGGGGGTCAGAGCCTCGGGACATCCCCAAAATCACCCCCGGCAACACTGGGACATCCCAAAATCACCCCTGCCAGCACCAGGACACCCCAAAATCACCCCTGCCAGCACCAGGACACCCAAAAATCACCCCCATCAGCACCGGGACATCCCAAAACCCACCCCCATAAACACTGGGGTACCCCAAAATCACCCCTGGCAGCACCAGGACACCCCAAAACCCATCCCCATAAGCACCAGGACACCCCAAAATCACCCCTGCCAGCACCAGGACACCCCAAAACCCAGCCCCATAAGCACCAGGACACCCCAAAATCACCCCCATCAGCATTGGGACATCCCAAAACCCACCCCCATAAACACTGGGACACCCCCAAATCACCCCCGACAACACTGGGATACCCCAAAATCACCACCGACAACACTGGGACATCCCAAAACCCACCCCCATAAACACTGGGATACCCCAAAATCACCCCTGCCAGCACCAGGGCACCCCAAAACCCAGCCCCATAAACACTGGGACACCCCAAAATCACCCCTGCCAGCACCAGGACACCCCAAAACCCAGCCCCATAAACACTGGGACACCCCAAAATCACCCCTGACAACACCGGGACACCCAAAAATCACCCCCATCAGCACCGGGACATCCCAAAACCCACCCCCATAAACACTGGGACACCCCAAAATCACCCCCAGCAGCACCAGGACACCCCAAAACCCACCCCCATAAACACTGGGATACCCCAAAATCACCCCTGGCAGCACCGGGACACCCCAAAACCCAGCCCCACAAGCACCGGGACACCCCAAAATCACCCCCATCAGCACTGGGACATCCCAAAACCCACCCCCATAAGCACCAGGACACCCCAAACTGACCCCTTGTGCAAATACCAGGACCCCCCCCCCACACCAGACCACCACCCCCCCATACCAGGCACGGGGACACCCCAAACTGATCCCCCCCACAAACACTGGGATCTCCCAACACCCACCCCCACAAACACAGGGACACCCCAAACCCACCCCCACAAACACAGGGACACCCCAAACCCACCCCCACAAACACCAGGATACCCCAAACTGACCCCTGTGCAAACACCAGGACACCCCAAACCCACCCCCACAAACACCAGGACACCCCAAACTGACCCCTGTGCAAACACCAGGACCCCCCCCAACCCCACACCAGACCACAGGACACCCCAAACTGACCCCGCTCCCCACAAACAGAGAAACACCCAACACCCACCCCTACATGAGATCACCAGGACACCCCAAACCCATGCCACAAACACCAGCCCCCCCCCCCCCAAACCCACCCCCTCACCAGACCACAGGGACACCCCAAAATCACCCCTACAAACACAGGACACCCCACACCCCCGAAAACACCAGGACCCCACCAAATCCACCCCCACATCAGACCACCAGGACACCCCAAAACCTACCCCTCCCCACGACCATCAGGACCCCCCTAAATCCACCCCGGGGCCCCCCTGACCTGCTCGTAGGAGATGGGCGCCTGTTTCTGGTGCGAGAGCTCCAGGAGGGTGCTCAGGTCTGTCCGAAGGTCCGTCTTGCACCCGATGAGCAGCACCCGTGTGTTGGGGCAATAATCCAGGATCTCTGTCTTCCACTGCGGGGTGAGGGCACCGAGCTGCTCTCAGGCACAGGGGGACCCCAAAAACCTCCCCACCCCAAAGGGTTGGTGGTGTCTCCATGTGCCAGCACACCCCAAACCGCACAGAGATACCCCCAGGATCAGTGTCCCCATGTCCCTGAGCCCCCCAAACCCCACAGAGATACCCCCAGGATCAGTGTCCCCATGTCCCTGAGCCCCAAACCCCACAGAGACCTCCCCCCAGGGTCAGTGTCCCCATATCCCTGAGCCCCCCAAACCCCACAGAGATACCCCTAGGATCGGTGTCCCCACGTCCCTGAGCCCCCCAAACCCTACAGAGATACCCCCAGGGTCAGTGTCCCCATATCCCTGAGCCCCCCAAACCCCACAGAGATACCCCCAGGATCAGTGTCCCCATGTCCCTGAGCCCCCCAAACCCCACAGAGATACCCCCAGGATCAGTGTCCCCATGTCCCTGAGCCCCAAACCCCACAGAGACCTCCCCCCCAGGACAGTGTCCCCATATCCCTGAGCTCCCCAAACCCTACAGAGATTCCCCCAGGGTCTGTGTCCCCACGTCCCTGAGCCCCCCAAACCCTACAGAGATACCCCCAGGATCAGTGTCCCTATATCCCTGAGCCCCAAACCCCACAGAGATACCCCCAGGGTCAGTGTCCCCATATCCCTGAGCCCCCCAAACCCCACAGAGATACCCCCAGGATCAGTGTCCCCATATCCCTGAGCCCCCCAAACCCCCCAGAGATACCCCCAGGATCAGTGTCCCCACGTCCCTGAGCTCCCCAAACCCCACAGAGATACCCCCAGGATCAGTGTCCCTATATCCCTGAGCCCCCCAAACCCTACAGAGACCTCCCCCCTAGGACAGTGTCCCCACGTCCCTGAGACCCCCAAACCCCACAGAGATACCCCTAAGACCAGTGTCCCCATATCCCTGAGCCCCCCAAACCCTACAGAGATACCCCCAGGATCAGTGTCCCCATATCCCTGAGCCCCCCAAACCCCCCAGAGATACCCCCAGGATCAGTGTCCCCACGTCCCTGAGCCCCAAACCCCACAGAGATACCCCCAGGGTCAGTGTCCCTATATCCCTGAGCCCCCCAAACCCCACAGAGATACCCCCAGGATCAGTGTCCCCATATCCCTGAGCCCCAAACCCCACAGAGATACCCCCAGGATCAGTGTCCCCATGTCCCTGAGCCCCAAACCCCACAGAGATACCCCCAGGGTCAGTGTCCCCAAGTCCCTGAGCCCCCCAAACCCCACAGAGATACCCCCAGGATCAGTGTCCCCACGTCCCTGAGCCCCAAACCCCACAGAGATACCCCCAGGATCAGTGTCCCCATGTCCCTGAGGCCCCCAAACCCCACAGAGATACCCCCAGGATCAGTGTCCCCACGTCCCTGAGCCCCAAACCCCACAGAGATACCCCTAAGATCAGTGTCCCCATATCCCTGAGCTCCCCAAACCCCACAGAGATACCCCCAGGGTCAGTGTCCCCATGTCCCTGAGCCCCAAACCCCACAGAGATACCCCCAGGATCAGTGTCCCCACGTCCCTGAGACCCCCAAAGGGATCCCCACGGAGAGTGCGCCCCAGCCCTGCATCCCCAGATCCCACAGGAACCCCCTGGGCACCACAAACTCCACAGGGACTTCCCCAGGACAGTGTCCCGACAGCCCTGAACCCCCAAAATCATGATGGGGCTCCCCAGGTCAATGTCCCTGTGCTTCCCAAACCCCACAGAACGCCCCCCGGGCTGTGTCCCTGCATCCCTGAGACCCCAAAACCCCATAGGGACCTCTCTGGACAACATCCCTGTGCACTCCAAACCCCACAGGGTCAGTGTCCCCGTGTCTGTGAGTCCCCCAAACCTCACAGAAACCCTCCCTGGACAGTGTCCCCACATCTCTGAGACCCCCAAACCCCACAGGGTCAGTGTCCCCGTGTCTGTGAGCCCCCCAAACCTCACACGGACCCCCGTAGGGTGGCATCCCCACATCTCTGAGCCCCCAAACCCCATGGGGAGTCACCTGGGTCAAATTTCTTTGTGTCCCTGAATCCTCCAAACCCTACAGGGACCCCCAGGATGGTTCCCCCCACATCTGACACCCCCAAACTCCACAGGGTCAGTGTCTGCGAGCCCCCCAAACCTCACAGGCATCCCCCTGCATTGGTGTCCCCGCATCCTTGAGCCCCCCAAAAACCCCACGGGGACTCTGTCCTGGGGTCTGAGCCCCCAGAAAACCCCACGGGGACTCTGTCCTGGGGTCTGAGCCCCCCAAAAACCCCACGGGGACTCTGTCCTGGGGTCTGAGCCCCCCAAAAACCCCACGGGGACTCTGCCCTGGGGTCTGAGCCCCCAAAAAACCCCACGGGGACTCTGTCCTGGGGTCTGAGCCCCCAAAAAACCCCACGGGGACTCTGTCCTGGGGTCTGAGCCCCCCAAAAACCCCACGGGGACTCTGTCCTGGGGCCTGAGCCCCCAAAAAACCCCACGGGGACTCTGTCCTGGGGTCTGAGCCCCCAGAAAACCCCACGGGGACTCTGTCCTGGGGTCTGAGCCCCCAAAAAACCCCACGGGGACTCTGTCCTGGGGCCTGAGCCCCCAAAAAACTCCACGGGGACTCTGTCCTGGGGTCTGAGCCCCCAAAAAACCCCACGGGGACTCTGACCTGGGCCTGAGTCCCCTCCCCACCTTCTTGGCTGCGCTGTCGAGGGTCTCGGGGCGGCTGACGTCGAAGCAGAGCAGGACGGCGTCCGAGTCACTGTAGCACAGGGGACGGACGTTGTCATAGTAGGGAGAGCCTGGGGGGAAAAAAGAGGGTGTCACCACTCAGCCCCCCACCCCAGGGACACAGGAAAGGGGGTCTGGCAAAGGGACACAGCCCCAGTCCTGCTTGGGGTGGGGGGCACAGCTCTAGAGCCCCCCAAAACAGACACAGCCCCTAAAAGAGACACAGCTCCCCTCCTGCTCAGGGTGGTGGCTTAACAGCTCTAGAGAACCCCAAGAAGGACAGAGGGACACAGCCCTAGAGCCCCTCAAAAGGGACACAGCCCCCCCAAAAGACACGAAGCCACCTCCTGCCTGGGGTGGGGTGCACTGCCTTGGAGCCCCCAAAAAGAGACACAGCCCCCCCCCCCCGACTCCTGCCCAGCATGGAGGGCTCACAGTTCTGGAGAATCCCAAAAGGGAGAGGGGAGCACAGCTCTAGAACCCTCCAAAACAGACACAGCACCTCAAAAAGGGACGGGGGACACAGAGTTCTAGACCCCCTCAAAAAACAGAAACCCTATTTGTGACTGAGCGGGGTGCACCGAGCTCTAGAGCCCCCCCAAAAGGCACAGAGCCCCCCAAAACAGCCGCAGCTCCGACAGACGGACATACGGCTCTAGAGAGCCCCTCAAAACAGACGCAGCTCCGACAGACGGACATACGGCTCTAGAGAGCCCCCCAAAACAGCCACAGCTCCGACAGACGGACATACGGCTCTAGAGAGCCCCCCAAAACAGACGCAGCTCCGACAGACGGACATACGGCTCTAGAGAGCCCCTCAAAAGGAACACAGCCCCCCTCGAGCCGGGGAGAGGGGCACAGCTCTGGAACGCCCCCCCACTCAAAAAAAGGCCACCTCCGTCCCCGCAGCCCATCCACGTCGCATCGCGAGGCAGCGGGAAATGGATCCCGCGGTGTTTATGTAACAACCCCCCCCTCCTCGCCGCCCCCCGTTCTGGGGAGCCCCGGCAGCACCGAGGGGTGTCGGGGTGGGGTGGGGGAGGAAGCTGGAGGAGGGGGCGGCACACGCTGCCACCCCCTCGGGGTCCTCGGGGACACGGAGCCACCAACACCGCAGCCGGGACTGCGGGGGACGCGGCGCAGGGCGGGGGTGGAGAGGGGAGAGAAGGGGGTCAGTGGGGTGGGCGGGGGGGGGGGGGTCCGGCATGCCACTCCTCGACTCCCCCCCCACCCCCGACCCCCCCAAAGGCCTCGGAGGGGTTTCGCAGCCCAGACGCTCCGTGCACAGAATAGCAAAGAGGCTGCGCCAGCGCATCGCCATGGCAACCGGGGACCGGAGGGGACCCCCCTCCCGCCGGGGGGGGACACTGCAGCACCGGGCAGGGCTGCCCCGACCCCCCCCCCCCCCCCGCCAGCTCTTCGGGGTGCCCAGGGAAAGGACAACACCGGGATCTCCCATAACGCTCCCGATTCACAGTCAGGGAGCACCCTGAACCCCACCCGGGGGAGGCTCAAGGGTGTGGGAAGCCCCCCAAGGAAGAGGCTCAGCCCTCTGTGAGCCCCCCACAGTGAGGTCGGTCCCTGGGGAGTACCTGAGCCCCCCACAGCCAGGGATATGACCCTAGAGCTGAAGCCCCCCACGGAACGGCCACCAAGCTCCTCCCGCCGCCGCAGGGACCACAAAACACCCCCGGGTTCCCAAAACACCCCCAACACCTCATTACGGCCACCAACGCCCCTCCCCACCGCGGCTGCGGGTCCCCCAAAACACCCTCGGGACGCCAAAACACCCCACCGCAGCGACCCCCCGCTCACTGCAGCCTCGCAATCCCAACCACCACCAACCCCCCCTCCCCCGAAACCCCAAACCACCTTTCCCAACAAACAACCCCATCACCCCCTCTAGGGCCGGGGCAGCCCCACGCCACCGGTACCGGAGCCCCCGTCAGCTCCCTAAACATGCCCCGCGCGTCCCCCCCCGGTACCGGAGGTGTCCCACAGGCTCAGTTCCACCCGCTGCTCCTCGCTGGCCAGACACGCCGTGTAGTTCTCAAACACGGTGGGCACGTACGTCTGCAACGGCACCGAGAGCGTCAGCGCCCGGTCTCCCGCTTGCCGGTGCCCACTGCCGGTTCCCGGTGCTGCTCTGGGCTCACCTCAGGGTAGCAATCCTTGGCCAGCACCTGCAGCATGGCCGTCTTGCCGCACTGCACGTCGCCCACCAGCACCAGCTTGCACCGGGCCGGAGCGGCCGACGCCGGCCTCCGCTCCCGCATGGCGGCGGCGCGCGCGAACCCCCCTGCGCTCTCACCCACCCACCGCCCTGCGCCCCGCCGCCGCAGCGCCCCTATATACCCCGCCGGCACCGGGCCACGCCCACGGCGGCGCATTTCCACCAATCGCCGCTGGGAATCCCGGAGCGCCGGCCAATAGCGGAGAGGCAGCACCGGCGGGACCCGCCCCCTGAGGGGTGCGAGCACGCTGTCGCCCGCCAGGGGGCGCCGGTGCGGGTCAGGGCGGAAGTGCCGCCGAGGCCCCGCCCCCCGAGCAGGAGCGGCCGTTGCTGGGCAACCGGCGGGACGCGGGAGCGGGGCCGGGAGCGGGGCCGGTACCGGGGCCGGGACCCCAAAGCGGGGAGGGAGACCCCACAGGCGGAGATGGGGGTGGGCGAGGGGCGGTGGGCGCTGGGGGAGCTTGCGAGGGAGCGGGGTGAGGCTAGGAGGGCTCTGGAGATGGATGGGCAGTGGGAGATGGGTCTGGGGAGGGAGTGGGAAATAGGTCTGGGGGGGTCACTGGACGGGAGATGGGGATGGGCAGGGGTTTATGGGGTCGGGGGGTACTCCCAAGTGGAGAGGGAGTTATGGGTGAGCAAGGGGAGAAGCCTGGGGAGGGAGATGGGTGCAGGCTGTGGGGTCTGGGGGTGCCCCATAACGCGGGGGGCTGGAGCGGCAGGGGGAACGGGCCTTGGGGGGGCCGTGGAGGGGCCACCCAGGCATCCCCTGACCCCTCCTGCCGTGTCCCCTCCTCCAGCCATGGCGGGGGCCCCGTTCCGCTGCCTCCAAGGCGGCCGAGGCCGAGCTGCTGCTGCTGCAGAAACAGGCGCTGGCTCAGGAGGAGGCGGCCAAAACCAAGCGGGAGCTGCTCACTCGTTTCCTGCAGGTCCGGGACCCCACTGCAGCCTCCCCTGATTGCCTCCAAACTCCGTCCCCCCTAAGCCCCCAAACCACCTTTCCCCCAGCAAATGCCCCCATCATCCCCCCCAGCACTGGGGCTGCCCCCATTCTGCTGCACCCCCTGGTACCAGAGGCAGCCCCGACCCCACTCCTGCCCCTTTCCCACCTCCCACGGCCCTTCCACAGGATAAATTATCCCGTGAGGAGCAGAGCAGCATGTGGGGTGTCCACAAGGTCCGCACGGCCTGGCGCTTGGTCCAGCGCAAGGCCAAGGACCAGGAGCTGCGCCAGGACATCGAGATCCTCAGCCAGACCTTCTCACGGGTCATGGACTGCAAGGACGGCGTCATTGAGGTGGCTGCGGGGCTGGTGGGGCAGGGAGGGGTACCAAGGGACACCTGTGACCCCCCAAAAACTCCCCAGGCGCTGGTCAGGGAGCTGGAGGAAGCAGAGGAGCAGCAGAACCGAGCCCTGCGCAGCCACCTGCACCTCATGGACCAACTGCTGCACCTCCAGCGCTGCCGCCTGGGCTACCTGGAGGAGGGGTTCAGCGCCCAGGTGGGCGCCCTGAAGGCCGACTTTGAGGCTGAGAGGTGTGGAATTTCGGGGAGGGGGAGAAGGGGAATGGGGCAGCAGTGGCTCTCCTGGGATGGCGTTGAGCCTCCCCTGGGACCCCCAGAGGATGGAAAGCCCTTTGCCCTGCTGTGTGTCCCTGCAGAAGGACCATCCTGGAGCAGCAAGAGTGGGAGAGCCGCTGCCTGCAGGACATGGCGCTGGCCATGGAGCAGGATCACGCCAGGAACGAGCACGAGGCCGTGCTGGACTTCCAGAGCGCCCGGGATGACATCAAAAACAAGGCAGGGATCACGAAGGGAGCAGCCAGGGGGGCTTTTTTAGGGCGGTTTTGGGGGGTGTAACCTGTGTGTCCCCAGTGCTGGCAGGAGCAGCAGTACAGCCGGCTGCAGCTGGTGCCCAGGCTGGAGGGGCTGTGGGACCAGATCCAGAAGGCCCGGCAGAGCTATGCCCAGGCCACGGAGAAGAAGAAGGTGGAGTTCGAGGGGCTGAAGAAGAAGTGTGAGAAGAGTTCCTGGGACATTGATGTGCAGGCGAAGAAGCTGCAGAACCTCCAGGTTTTGGCAGGGTGCTGGGTGGTCGTGGGAGTGGGGTCACCCGCGCTCCCCGCTCATTTTCCATGGAATCATGGAATTGTTGAGTCTGGGAAAGCCTCTGGCACCCGTTAAGTCCAGCCCAGAACTGGCAAGGAGGCGACAATAGGCTGAGCTAAGCAGGGGCCCCACAAGAGTTGGTGGAGCAGTGCCTGAGCCATGGAATCATGGAATTATTGAGGCTGGAAAAGTCTCTTAAGTCCCAACCGTCCTCTCAGCGCTGCCAAGGCCACCACTGAACCATGTCCCCAGGGGACCTCATCCACGTGGCTTTTGAGCACTTCCAGGGGCAGTGCCTCCAACACTGCCCTGAGCAGCCCATTCCAACGCCGGGCCACCCTTCCCAAGAAGGAATTTTCCCCCAGAGCCAGTCTGTTGTTTCGCCAGGAGATGGTGACGGCCACGAGGGCCCAGATCGCGGCTCACCTGCGGGAGAGCGAGGAGCAGACCCAGCGCATACGGGAGGACAAGGACCACGCCCTCCAGAAGCTCCAGAAGCTCCGGGCTCAGAGCAGCCAGGCCAGGGCCACGGCTCACGCCCACCTGGTCACGCTCACCTGCCAGTGCAGTGCCACCCTCAAGGCGCTGCAGCAGCTGGTGGAGAAGGTGAGTTGGGGCAGCGCGGAGCGGGGATGTCCCTGTGCCCAGCTGTCCTGCTGGTCCTTCCCACCTGCCCTTCCTGGCGTTCCCCCGCCCAGGCCCAGCGCATCCTGCGCCTGGCTGAGATGTGCCGCAGGCTGGAGACGGAGGAGGAGAAGGTGCTGCCCTTCTACCCCTCCTCACTGGCCGAGTGGGAGCAGAAAAATGCCCGCAAGGCCCTGGAGATGACCGCCAGTGAGCCCCTGGCACAGGTGAGGAGGCACCGCCGCAGCCCGTGGGGAACAAGGGCTGTGATTGGGCCCTGGCGTTCACCCAGCTGGTGCTTGGGCCAGGCTGGAGACCCCAGACTCTCCCCTCTGCCTCCCCCCAGGCTCTGCAGGACTACGTGGGGCTGGAGCGCTTCTGGCAGCGGTTCAACAAGGCGAAGCTGGAGGAGAAGGCGCTGGAGCAGGCGCGGGCAGCCCTGGCAAACAGGAACCAGAGCCTGCGTGGGCTGCTCCAGGAGTACCTGGCAGGGGCTGCAATCATCCAGAAGGTGCCTTGAGACCACCCCCCAGACCCCCTCCTCATCCAAAATGAGCCCCATATTGTGGGGGAGACACGCTGGGACACGGGGCATGGTGCACCCCAAGAGCCTCTGGGGAGGGGTCAACCACCAGGACCCCATTCCTGGCTCCACCAGCTGCAGCTGAAGCTCCCTGGCAGACGAGGGACCTGCCTGGTGTTTGGGGACTCCAGGGACTGCCACTGCCTGGATATACCTTAAAAGAGCAAAACTGCCTGAAAATGTGCTCCAGAGTCTTATTTCTGGCATTCGTTGAGTTCATCACCTCCTGCTCAGCTCTGACATGACCCATCAAGGCCCTGGAGCAGGCAGGGAGCTGAGAGGCGCCCAGCCCCTTCCCACTGCTCTGTGCCCACCACTGTTTCAGCAAGAGCAGCCGCAGATGCCGAGGGGAAGGCTTTTATTTCTTTTTGGCTTTGTTCCTCTTCTCCTCCTTCTGCTTTTTCTTGGAGAGCTTGGGGCTGCTGGCCTTGCGGTACAGGTGGAAGCCAATGAGCCCCAGCAGCGCCGGCACCAGCCCCAGGCACAGCAGCGGCACCACCTCGTTCACCACCTTCTGCCAGTAACTGGCCCGGGACAAGGCCACCAGCTCCACCTCGAACCGCAGCACCGCGTCACCTGCAAGGGGGGCACAGCCTGAGCGGGGACCCCACAGAGACCCCACGGGGAGCCCACAGAGACCCCACGGGGACCCCACAGAGACCCCCATGGGGAGCCCACAGAGACCCCCACGGGGACCCCACAGAGACCCCCACGGGGAGCCCACAGAGACCCCCACGGGGAGCCCACAGAGACCCCCACGGGGACACCACAGAGACCCCACAGGGACCCCACAGAGACCCCCACAGGGACCCCACAGAGACCCACACGGGGACCCCACAGAGACCCCCACGGGGACACCACAGAGACCCCACAGGGACCCCACAGAGACCCACACAGGGAGCCCACAGAGACCCCACGGGGACCCCACAGAGACCCCCACGGGGAGCCCACAGAGACCCCCACGGGGACACCACAGAGACCCCACAGGGACCCCACAGAGACCCCCACGGGGAGCCCACAGAGACCCCACAAGGACCCCACAGAGACCCCACGGGGAGCCCACGGGGAGCCCACAGAGACCCCCACAGGGACCCCACAGAGACCCCCACGGGGAGCCCACAGAGACCCCACGGGGAGCCCACAGAGACCCCACAGGGACCCCACAGAGACCCCAAGGGGAGCCCACAGAGACCCCCAGGGGGACCCCACAGAGACCCCCACGGGGAGCCCACAGAGATCCCCACGGGGAGCCCACAGGGAGCCCACGGGGACCCCACGGGGACCCCACAGAGACCCCACGGGGACCCCACAGAGACCCCCACGGGGAGCCCACAGAGACCCCACGGGGACCTCACAGAGACCCCACGGGGACCCCACAGAGACCCCCACGGGGAGCCCACAGAGACCCCACGGGGACCCCACAGAGACCCCCACGGGGAGCCCACAGAGGCCCCACAGGGACACCACAGAGACCCCCACGGGGAGCCCACAGAGACCCCACGGGGACACCACAGAGACCCCACAGGGACCCCACAGAGACCCCCACAGGGACCCCACAGAGACCCCCAGGGGGACCCCACAGAGATCCCCACGGGGAGCCCACGGGGAGCCCACGGGGACCCCAAGGGGAGCCCACACAGACCCCCACGGGGACCCCACAGAGACCCCACGGGGAGCCCACAGAGACCCCACACAGACCCCACACAGACCCCCACGGGGACCCCACAGAGACTCCACGGGGACCCCACAGAGACGCCCACGGGGACCCCACGGGGACCCCACAGAGACCCCACGGGGACACCACAGAGACCCCCACGGGGAGCCCACAGAGACCCCACGGGGACCTCACAGAGACCCCACGGGGACCCCACAGAGACCCCCACGGGGACCCCACAGAGACCCCACGGGGACCCCACAGAGACCCCCACGGGGAGCCCACAGAGGCCCCACAGGGACACCACAGAGACCCCACGGGGACCCCACAGAGACCCCCACGGGGACCCCACGGGGAGCCCACAGAGACCCCCACGGGGACCCCACAGAGACCCCACAGGGACACCACAGAGACCCCACGGGGACCCCACAGAGACCCCCACGGGGAGCCCACAGAGACACCACGGGGAGCCCACAGAGACCCCACAGGGACCCCACAGAGACCCCCACGGGGACCCCACACAGACCCCACGGGGACCCACAGAGACCCCACGGGGACCCCACAGAGACCCCACGGGGACCCCGAAGGTTGCACTCACCTGGGATGGTGGGGGGGGAGCCCCGCTTGCCGTAGGCTAAGTGAGGGGGAATGATGGCTCTGCGCTTCTCCCTGCCACAGTGAGAGGTGTTGGTGCCACAAATCACGGTGGGGACGCTGCAGGGGGGGCACACTGCCCACCCCCGTGTTCCCCCCATCCCTGCTTACCCCACACACATGTCCAGCAGACTCTGCTCCAGACCTGTAGCAGAGTGGGGTGAGGGTGAGTGGGGCGGGTCGAGATTACCCTGGTTGCCCCCCTACCCCGCTCCCCCCTGAGCCCCTCACTCACCGGGAATGACTTGGTGCTTGCCCAGCTCCACCTGGAGGGGGTCCCGGCTCAGTGAGGAGTCGATGATCCGGCCATCCTCCAGGCTGCCCTGTGGGGGGCATGGCCACGGTCACCCCTGGGGACACAGCCCTTGCCAGCGTGTTCCCAGTGCTGCTCTGGTGCTGATCCCTGTGCTGATCCCAGTCCCTGTGACCCCCCTGTGCCATCCCTGTGCTGATCTCAGTCCCGGTACTCTCCGTGTCACTCTGGGACACCCTCACCACTCCCAGTGCCAGGGCCATCCCAAGGTAATCCTCGGGCTGACCCCAGTGCCAGCCATGCCCATACCGGGGTTGTCCAGCCCCCGTGTCACCCCTGTGCCACTCCAGGTGCCACCCAGAGCCCATCCTGGGGCTGTCCCCATGCCAGTCTCAGTGGCACCGCGGCACCATCCCCTGCTCCACTCCAGCGCCGCCCTCATGCCCACCCCGGTACCACCCCTACGCTCACTCCGGTTCCACCCCGGTACCATCCCATTGCCCACCCCGGCACCGCCCCATTGCCCACCCCGGTACCACCCCCGGTACCGCCCCGGTGCCGCCCCGGTGCCGGCCGAGGCCCCCCCCGCCCCGGTGCCGGTGCCCCCAGCCCCGCCCGCCGGAGCGCAGTGCTGACGTGTTCCTCCCGCCGCCCGCCCGCACCGTGTAGTGGATGTGCACCGTGTCCCCCGGCGCCGACAGCTCCGTGCAGCCCTCGGGGGGGGCCACCTGCAACGGGGAGGTCACGGAGAACCGGGACGGGGCCCCTTCGCCTCGAGGTCCACACGGCCCCCGTGCCCACGGGTCCCCCGAGCGCTCTGAGAGCCCAACTCCTACCTGGGCCCCCCGTCCTCGGTGCGCCGCGTTCCTCCGCCACAACCCGGTCCTCCCGGTGCCCTCCCATCGCAGCCCGGTCCTCCCGGTGCCCCGTGGCTCGCCCCCTCCGCAGCCCGGGCCTCCCGCCGCCTCCTCCCCCGCCCCGTGCCCAGGCCGGGCTCCCCGGTGCCCCCCCAGCAGCACCATCCCTCCGCTGCCCCGTGTCCCGCCGGTCCCGCCGTTCCCTGCCGCTCCCGCCCCGGTCTCAGCTCCCTGCCCAAGGGGGCCGCGTGGGTCGCCGGTGCCCGGTGCCTCCCGCGCAGCCCCGGTTCCCCCGGCCCACCCCCCCCGGGCTCACGATCGTTTCCAGCCGTAGCTCCCGGGCGCCCGTTTCGGTTTCGCTGTCGGCGGCGCAGGAGAGCGGCGGCGGAGGCAGCAGCAGTGCCAGGAACAGCAGCGCGGCGGGGAACGGCATGGCCGGGCTGGCGGCGGAGGAACGGGGACCGGGACCGGGACCGCCCCGCACCTCGGGCCCCGCCCCCGGGACCGCCCCCACACCGAGACCGGCCCCGGGACGGGCACCCGCAGCTGCTCCGGGCCCCAGCGGAGTTGGGGGACAGGAGGATGCTCAGGACCGGCCGCTGCCTCGGTGCCCGGTGCCGTGCGGGCTCCTGCGCTCCCTGGGGACCCCGGCCGGCACCCGGGTCCGGCCCCGCCCGGGGACCGTCCCGGCGGCTTCGACCCACACCGAGCGGGGGCTGCGGGTGAGGGTCAGAGTGGGCGTCAAGGCGGAGGGTCCGGGCGGGGGTCCGGGCCGGGGGACGCGTCCCAGGCACCGGTTTGGGTGCAGCCCCGGTGTCCTGGCGCGGCCGGTGCCAGCAGGCGGCAGCACAGCCCGGGGAAACCGGCACCCACCGGGCCCAGGAACCCCTCCCTGGGGCCAGAACCCTTCTCCAGCACCCCACAGGTGCAGGTCATTCCTTCTCCTGGCACTTCTGCAGCTCTTCCAGCCCTGGCTGTGCAGGACAAGGGCAGCCGAGCCCCGAGCCCGGGCTGGGGGTCCCGCGGGCCGGCTGGAGCCCGGTGGGATGGAACCTGCCCCAGAACCCCCGTGTCTGTGCCTGAGGATACCCAGCCCCTAGGGCAGAGCTGGGAACACAGGGAAAGCCCCCTGTCTGGCGGGGTCACACGGTGGGCAGCCTGGATCTCCCGCCCCCTCCGCGGGGATGGCCTCATCACCGGCCCCGGTGCAGCTCCGGGATGGTGACGACGTTGACGCCGGGCGCAGCTCCCGGACGACGGCATCGGCACGCCGGCCCCACCGGCGCACCCACATACCAGCCTCGGTTGCCGAGAGGTGGGGAAGCCGGGCTGGCGGCTGGGCCCGGGGCGCTAATGGGATTAGGGGCGCCGGGTCAGCCCTCGCCACACAAAGCCGTCGGTCCAGCCGGTGGGAACGCGTCGGTGCCGGGTCCGCTGCTCCCACCCACCGGGGAACCCCAGTGATCCACGCCGCAGCCCCCGATGCAGCTCGCAGAGCCCCGGTCATCCCCACTCGGCTCCCCAGCATCACAGCCACGGCCCCCAGCCCACTGTGGGGCACGGGTCACCTGCCCTGGAGTTCCCCCGTGTCATTTCCACGGCCCCCAGCCCACTGTGGGGCACGGGTCACCTGCCCTGGAGTGTCCCCGTGTCATTTCCACGGCCCCCAGCTCACGGTGGGGCACGGGTCACCTGCCCTGGAGTTCCCCCGTGTCATTTCCACGGCCCCCAGCCCACTGTGGGGCACGGGTCACCTGCCCTGGAGTTCCCCCGTGTCATTTCCACGGCCCCCAGCCCACTGTGGGGCACGGGTCACCTGCCCTGGAGTTCCCCCGTGTCATTTCCACGGCCCCCAGCTCACGGTGGGGCACGGGTCACCTGCCCTGGAGTGCCCTCATGTCATTTCCACGGCCCCCAGCCCACTGTGGGGCACGGGTCACCTGCCCTGGAGTTCCCCCGTGTCATTTCCACGGCCCCCAGCCCACGGTGGGGCACGGGTCACCTGCCCTGGAGTGTCCCCGTGTCATTTCCATGGCCCCCAGCCCACTGGGGAGCCCCGGTCACCCCCATTCCAGGCCCTGGTGCTGGCTCTGCAGCACCAACCCAGCAGGGACCCCCCACCACAGCCCCTCGGTGTCACAGACACCGCCAACAGCCCCCCAGCCACCAATCCAGAGGAGACACGGGGATGGGATGGCACTGCTGGCCTCAAAATACGACTCAGTCCCCCTTAACCCGTGCGGGGGGGTGACAAGTCTCACTCGCACCCATCCCAGCACTGGCACCGTCCCCACGCCCCAGCTGGGATTAGCGCTAATGGGATTTACCATTTCATCCAATATTCCCCTAAAGATGAGCCTGGGAAGGGGTGGGGGCCCCCCTTAGCCCCCTGCCAGCCCCACCTCACCCCCCCTCCCGCCTTGCCCCGTTAAGCTCTTTCTAATTAAAGCCAGCCCAGGGCTGTCCATCACCGTCCCCTCCGCAGGACCCCCACGCTGGGAGGGGGGAGCTGCGGAAGAAGAGACGAGGGGCAGAGCTACATAAAACATGTTTAATATCCAAGGGGGGGTCAGTGGAGGTCACCCACCGTCTCTGGAGGCTGGAGGGGAGCGGGGTGGGGGCTGAGAACACACGTCCCTGGACAGGGCAGAGCCGCAGCGACACGTCACACCAAGCACAGACCAGGG
>JADMLD010001436.1:0-155093 GCA_017589585.1 Phylloscopus whistleri | reverse complement strand
TTTTCCCGGTGCCTGTGCCGGGCTTTTCCCGGTGCCTGTGCCGGGTTTTTCCCGGTGCCTGTGCCGGGCTTTTCCCTGTGCCTGTACCGGGTTTTTCCCGGTGCCCGTGCCGGGTTTTCCCGGTGCCTGTGCCGGGTTTTTCCCGGTGCACAGCGAAGGGGCTGCGCGCTGAGGATGCTCAGGATGTCTGAGGGTTGTGCCGTAGTGCAGGGAAGGAGTTTGGAAGGAGGACCGCGGGGAGCCCTGCAGGAAAGTGTGTTTGCGGTTTTCTGGTGCTTGGTTTGGATGCAGCTTGCTTGGAGGTTGTCCCGGAGGTCCGGGGGCTGTGGGACAACCCCGGCTCCCTGTGCCCCACTGTCGGGCCGGGTGCCGCGGTGGCACAGCGGGCACGGGGTGGGCTGGGGGGCTCGTCAGGCGGAGACGGCCACGGCCCCGACTGGGGTCTGGCCTCCATCACTTCCTGTAGGAAATCACTTCACTTACCCAGATGTGAGTGTACAGCCGCGCTGCCCGCGGGCTGCCCCGCTCTCCCCCGCCAAGCCCCGGCCTCTTACGCAAATCGCTTTTCACGCTTCCTTAATTGAAACTGTCAGATGGGCTTTACCTTTTTTTTTTCTTTTTCTTTTTTTTTTTTTTTTTTTCCTGTGGTGATACAGACGTATTAATTCCACTATGGATATCCCGGCAGCCAGGAGAGATCAATAAAATGAGGTTGCATCTCTGACATGTATATTACAGGAGCAGCACCAGCGATATTTCATCGGGAAAGCCGAGCCAAACGCACGTGTGCAGAGCCCTGGAGAGCACATTTGGCCACGCAGAGGGCAGAGTTGTCACCTGGCTGCAGTGGCACCGGATTTCTGTGCCCTCTCGCCATGCACCTGGCACGGGGAGGGGGTGAGGAGCAGCTCCCAAGTCCTCACTTTGTCTCTTCCCATGCCAAAAGGGCACAGAAATCTGGTGCCACTGCCACTCTGCCCTCTGCGTGGCCAAATTTGCTCTCCAGGGCTCTGTGTTCCTGTCAGCCTGCACCTGTGGGTGCCCTGGCTCAGGGTCTCGGCGCTGGGGCTCCGGCCACCCCCCGCCCCCCGCTCACCTCCCTCCAGAAATCCCCCGGGCGGGGATTTGCGCTTTGATTATTTTCAAATACTGCTTCGTGTAAAATTTGATTTGAGGAAACATTTTTTTTTTTTTTTTTTTTCTCCCACATGCTGTAGGATTGAGGGCGTGTAATCCCTCCTAAATCGCCCGGACGAGGTTTGTATTGCAATGCCAGTATCAGAGCTAACAAAAGGGGATTAGACGGGAAAATTCCGCGTGAAAACCTGCCGCTCTTCCAGGGCTTTTAGTACAAAGAAGATAAGATAGGTAGAGCAGAGCCATTTTTAACCCAGATTTTAATGCACTTCCAAGGCAAAGGAGAGGGGAGATGGCATTCCTTTTAACCCTTTCCCTTCCTCTGGCTCTGAGGGGTGGCTGGTGCTTCCTTGTGGGTGCAGCGGTGCGGGGCAGAGCACTCCAAGAGGTGCTGGGCAGGAAAAGCTGCCAGGGAATGGCCAGGGCAGGGGTTTATCCCCTTTCCAAGCAGATGGTGGGGAAGCGTGGAGCTCCCGGTGCTGGGCTGCACCGAGGGGTGAGTGCCGAGCTGCAAACCCTCACCGTGCCGCTCAGCCGGGGAGCGTTCCCAGCTCACCTGCCCGCAGCCGGGCACGGTGTCTGTGTGTCCTGGGGGCGGCTGTCCCGCCGGGAGCGGCTCTGCCCCGCCGGGGATGGGTGGATAAGTGTCCTGTCTGGGCCGTGTCGCACCGCCTGTCACATCGGCGTCAGTCAGGAGGCGGCACGGTAACGGAGACAGCTGTCAACCTTTGCGGGCAGCCATCCGCCCGCCAGCGCCTTCCAGGAGCTCAGCGAGTGCCAAGGCGCATCAGGCCAGGGGAAGAGATGCTCCGGGGGGAGATGAAAGGATCCCTTCAGTGGAATTCATGTGGAATAAGCTTTCCACGGGAGATATTTCCCGCTAATCCTCCTTAGCGCTCAGCTGATGCCTCGAAGCATCAGGGGTTTATGTGCCTTTTAAAAATTCATTCTCTCTGCTCTAACAGCAGGTGTGTGTGTGTTATCAGCCGCCCTGCCGAGGCCCCTCCGATGCCGGGCTGCACCCTCAGAGGATCCTGTGACAGCCGGGTCCCCGTGTCACCTGAGCCAGGTGAAGGCAGCCGCTCTCTCTGCTGCTCCCCTGGCAGGGTGTCAGGTTACCACAGCCACGGCGGGGTCGGTGGTGAATTTACGGGGGGTGCAAATGGAAAAGCGTCCTGGGCGCTGAGCAGCTGGTGGGATGGGAAAACACCCGGGCTGTGCCTCAGCCCCCATCCATCTGCCCCTGCTAATTGCAGCTGGACTTATAATATTCCACTTATCTGGCCGAGGGATCCATGCTCGTTATTACAATTGATTATCACTAAAACCCGTCTGATACCCAGATTTACAGCGTGGCTGGAGGGCCAGGGTCTGGCACACTCCTCCAGCCAGAGCTGTCTCTCCACAGGTGCTTTGCCAAGGAGAAGCTGCTGGTCCCTGGCCACTCCTTGGCTCCTGGGGGAGCAGATCCTGCAGCTCCTGCACCCCTCAGTGTTTCACTGCTGTGATTTACAGTCCTGGGCAGGGTGAGGATGATGAAGCTGCGAGAGCTGCTGGTGCCAGGTTGTTTTTGTGGTGCTGTCTGTGTCTGGGAGGTGCTGGCTGCCCCTACACCGAGCCCTGTGAGGTCCTGCAGATGTTCTGCTCCCAGGCTGAGTTTGGGAACGAGCACTGCACCCGAGAACCATCATCAGTCTGTGATTAATCATCCCCAGCAGGTCAGGCTCTTGGAGGGGACTTTTCCAAGGAACTGAACAGAGTTTTCCTGCTGTTGATGTGCCCTCTTTGGCTGCTGGGAAGTCCCAATGTCCCTGGGAGGTGTGTGGCCTCTCCTGCATCCAGCACGTGGCTGGAGCTGCAGGGAGGGCCCGTGGTCTTGCTGGGATCCTCCTGTCGTGGCCCAGGAATGTTGCTGAGGGCGTGTTTGAGGCAGAGAGGAGGTTCTGCAGCACACCCAGAGCTCCCCTGGTCGCTGTGGTGGGGTGGGAGGCAGAGAGGAGCCCCTGCGCCTCCTCAGCCTCCCAACAGCTCCGTGGCTGCATGATAAACAACTTGACAAGGTGTGGAAATCCTGAAGGAGGGGCTGGCAGGGGAAGGAGAGGGCAGGTCACAACTGCATGGGAAAATAATGAACAGCGCTCTTCTTGGAATATGCAGTGGCCTAACAAGGATCGGAAAATTAATTATCTTCTGCAATTAGTGTAATGACCTACACTATTAGAGGTTATTTACAGCAGGAATAAAACCTCCCCCTGTAAATGTCAGGCCGTGCTGTTGGAATACAAAAGCTGGATCAAACCTGTGCTGGATGCAGCAAGGGTCTGGGGACAGAGCAGGGTGCTGGCCACCTCTGCCAGACCCTGACCCTCACAGGACCTTGGCCACCTCTGCCAGACCCTGACCCCCACAGGACCCTGGCCACCTCTGCCAGACCCTGACCCTCACAGGGCCCTGGCCACCTCTGCCAGACCCTGACCCCCACAGGACCCTGGCCACCTCTGCCAGACCCTGACCCCCACAGGACCCTGGCCACCTCATCCAGACCCTGACCCCCACAGGACCCTGGCCACCTCTGCCAGACCCTGACCCCCACAGGACCCTGGCCACCTCATCCAGACCCTGACCCCCACAGGACCCTGGCCACCTCTGCCAGACCCTGACCCTCACAGGACCTTGGCCACCTCTGCCAGACCCTGACCCCCACAGGACCCTGGCCACCTCTGCTCATCCAGACCCTGACCCTCACAGGACCCTGGCCACTTCATCCAGCCTCTGACCCTCACAGGACCCTGGCCACCTCTGCCAGACCCTGACCCCCACAGGACCCTGGCCACTTCATCCAGCCTCTGACCCTCACAGGACCCTGGCCACCTCTGCCAGACCCTGACCCCCACAGGACCCTGGCCACCTCATCCAGCCTCTGACCCCCACAGGACCCTGGCCACCTCATCCAGACCCTGACCCCCACAGGACCCTGGCCACCTCATCCAGCCCCTGACCCCCACAGGACCCTGGCCACCTCATCCAGCCTCTGACCCTCACAGGACCCTGGCCACCTCATCCAGACCCTGACCCCCACAGGACCCTGGCCACCTCTGCCAGACCCTGACCCCCACAGGACCCTGGCACGGGCCCTGCTGGCAGTGTCCCCTCATCCCTGCTGCTGGCTCTGTCACCCCCTTGCTTTGTGTCACCTGGGCTTGGCTGCTGGCCCTGCTGCTTCTCGGGGCTCGCCCCTGAGTTGGATCAGAGCCCATCTCAGGTGGGCTCTCCCACCCTGGGCTCCTGAGCTGCCCCTGCCAGCCGTGCCCACCTCCCCCTGCAGCGCTGCCCGTGCCCAGATCCCTGCTGCTCCCTCCCTGAGCACATCCTGCTCCCACAGAACCCCTCCCCGGAGAGCCCCTTTCCCTCCCGCAGGCAGGCGCCAGCTGCGTGTGTGCACGGCTCAAAATGGAGCCAGCAGCCAGCTATTGTTCCTCAGCCTGAAGCCTTGGTGGCTCTCAAACTGTCCCCTTTCGGTGGCCAGGCTCCTTTTGCAGCGTGGGGCACAGGCAGGGCGTGTGCCCTCCTCGGCGAGGGTTTGGGGTTGGTTCTCAGAGGTGCCAGGCTCTGCTCATCCCTCCTCTCCCTTATGCCATTAGTTTATAGAAATTTCCAGCAGTTGGAATTGTACCAACGTGCAATATTCAAAAAAAACACCAAGCAAGCTAAAGCCAGACAGGTGCTTCACACTTATTTAATAAAAAAATAATTCCCTTCGACGATGCTAAGCCAATGCCCATGTCAAATGCATAAGGTGTGATAGACATATTGCACAAGAGGTGGGACCCTGCTTAGATATCTGAGGAGTGGGTGTCTAAATGCATCACCTCACACTCTCCTGTAGCCACAGTTTGTGCCTGCCATGTTTTGATTTCGAAAATTCTTTCCCAGGGACACTTGTGGTAAACAAGGACACGTTACTGTAAACTCTCATATTTTTCTACATCCTTTCCCAGAGGAGGGAATTTGCTTGATGGCCCCTTGGTGTGACCAACGGGCCCAAGGCTCCCACCTCTTAGGTGGGCTCATTGTGAAAAGGTATAAAAGACAGGTGCTTTGATAATAAACGGAGATTTTGAACCTTCAGCCTTCTGTGAGTCTGTGTCCTGATTTCGTGCTCTACAGCAACACTCCCCTGCAAAAAACAATAGTTAAATGTCCCCCACCTGCCCAGGGCAAGAGGTGCCAGGCTCTGCTCATCCCTCCTCTCCCTTGCCCACCTTCCTGCCGTCTCTGGTGGGGATGGGTCCCACGGGGAGGGCAGCACCACTGGGGTGCTGCAGGTGCTGCCTGGTGGGGAGCAGGTGGGCGCTGGTGCCCAGCCCTGGGCAGCAGTGAGGAGGGCTGTAGCCACGGTTTGTGCCTGCCCAGGTTGATTTTGGAAAATCCTTTCCCAGAGACACTTGTGGTAAACAAGGACACGTTGTTGTAAACTCTCATATTTTTCTACATTCTTTCCCAGAGGAGGGAATTTGCTTGATGTGACCAATGGGCCCAAGGATCCCACCTCTTAGGTGGCTCATTGTAAAAAGGTATAAAAGGCAGGTGCTTTGATAATAAAGAGAGATTTTGAACCTTCAGCCTTCTGAGAGTCCGTGTCCTGATTTCGTGTCCTACAGCGAGGAGGGGCAGGGTGTGGAAACGCCATCGGCGTGGCGAGGGCAACCTGAGAATTGCCTGACATTTCAGCGCCGGGGATCATGGCTCCTGCATTATTAAAGGCGCGGTGATGAAATGCCTTACCTGTCACTGAGAACCGACATCAATAATTTACTTTGGCACCTGGTGATTAAAATGAAATAAGCACCGGTCCGGCTCTCCCTGCCCGCTTCCTGCGGCGTCCGTGGCTGAGCTGGGAGCCAAGGGGATGCTTCCCCTGCACCCTGGGCCTCACCACCCAGGGAAACCAGGGCTGTGTCATCCCTGTGGGATCCATGTGGTGCCCAAGCTTTGAACGAGGATGGTGCTGCAGCATCTGATGTGAGCTCATTGTATAAACAGAACAGAGTGGGGCTCTTGAAACTTGAGAGTGTGTTCCTTCCGACAGACCCTTAATGTAATTTGAATGTACAATTGAGGGTTTTTATAGCTTAATATTCCAGTGTTTGTGGTGCATCCTGGAATTTAAGTGTCTTAAACGTAATTATTGTTAATTGCTCGCGCGGTTCTATAAACTCATCCAATTAAAAAAAAGTTATTAACTTTATAAAATATCGCAGGCATCCCACAGTGCAATATATTTGCAGGAAATAACGGCTGCAGCAGGCAGAGCTGGGAGGCAGCAAGGTAAATGGGTGACACCTTGCATCCCTCCCTCTGCTGGAAGCCCTTTGGGAATGCGTGGTCTCCTTGGCCGGCGTTTGTGCAGGGATGTGAGGGCGAGGCTGTGGCCAGCAGGACACCCCAGGAGCTCTGGGCTGGAAAGGGAATTCGCTCTTTGCTATGGGCTTGAGCAGAACTTCACTCCCTGTTTGTGCTGGAACCACCCCAGGGGGCAGCTGGGGGTGTTTGGGGGTCTTTGAGTGAGCAGCACAAAGTGAGCAGCAGCCCCTGGGGAGGGTGAGTGGGGCTGGGAGACTCTTGGTGGAGCAGACATCCCTCCCCCTGGCCTGCTCCCTGAACTCCTGCTCCCCAAGCCAGGACCAGTCGTGGCCGGCCAGGGATGATGATTTTCATCTCAGCCTAGTGCCAGAATTTATAGCCAGGGATTTATTGTCCCCTGATTGCTCTGTGCTGCCATTTAACTCATGCCCTGGGAGAGTTATTTAACACAGAGTGAGTGGAGTTGTGCTAACGGTGCCTTATGCACATACATCTTCCCCAGCCTCCTCTTCCTGCTCTCCTCGTGGGATTACAATCCCGGGCTCCCGTTTGTGTGGGTACCAGCTCAGCCTGTGGGATCTCAGCTGGAGCTGCCTGGCTTTGGGAGGATTGACCAGTTTCATCCCTGGGTGCCCCCTGCGTCTCCCGTTGGCTCTGCCCAGAGCATGGCTGGGGTGGGAGCGGATGGAATCCTCCCAGGAAGGCAGGAGCTGAAGGTGCGTGCTGGGCAGATCCCAGAGTCTTTTTTCCCTTTCCATCCCGCTGCTCTTCCAGTGGAGAAACAAACAGTCCGTGGGCAGGGGAGGTTTGAAGAAAGGAAACTTTCTCTCAGATGGAGACAAAATTGAATTCAGTGCGTGACTGAAATGAGAAGTTTCCACAAAAGCTTCATTTTGGCAAAGAAGCATTTCCTATGGGATTGCCTCTGCAGAAAAGCCTTGGTGAGGAGCTATTACAGCTGGTCAAACGCTTTCTCTGGGAGCTGTTTGTGACACTTGCCTTCCGCATCTCCCTTCTCATCCCTCGCTGGAGTCGCTGTCCCCCGCGCAGAGGTCCCAGCCCCGGGGCAGGAGCAGCAGCCACCACCCAGGACAGCTCCGGCTGCCGCGTGAGGATCAGCGGCAATTAATCCCTCCTCTAAACAGCAGGCGTTGCAGGTAGATTTTCCATCTGAGGAGGCTGCTGATCGAGTGGCTTCTGGGACAGTGACGGGCTGACGGAGAGCACGCATGAGGCGGCATTTGTCAAATTAATGAGGCATCATAAATTATATCCACAATTTTCTCTTCCATTTCCCGCCGCCCCCTCCTGTCGCTGGCAGGGAGAGGGGACCTTGAGGAGCCACTCCCAAGGTCTGTGGGGGCCGGGGCTTCGTGGCAGAGCACCCACCTGGGTCTGGGATGCAGGGCTGAGCCCACCTGGCTGGATCAGGAGGAGAAAAATGCCAGCAGTTCCCTGTTTTCAGGAGGAAACTCGATGTAACTCGTATTGATCTCTCTATTACCTCTGTGAAGGGCAGCTTCATTTTTCAAGCAAAACAACCTTTGTATCTGAAATACAGAAACTGATTTTGAGCAGAGGCTGCTGGCACCGGCAGAAGGGGTTGGGCAGGGGCGGGGAGGATGAGGATGAGGAGCAGAAGGAGGAGAGAGTCCCTCCACGGCCAGGAGACACGTCGGGCTTGTCTGATCGCGTTACCTTGATCCAGAGTGGAAATAAAGGGGTTTGAAAGTCAGCGAATAAACTTTGCTGAAGGTGCTGGAAATAGAGCAAGGAGGCAAGGAGCTGGAGGGAAGAGGGACGGGTTTGGGGAGAGCCTCGCCCCTGGCAGGGAGGTGCCGGTGGCTCGGGTAGTGGTGCCGTGTTCTGGGACGGCCGGGGGGCAGATCTGGGAGCACCCAGGGCGCTGTGGGGAGCGCACCCGCACCGGCTCCGCCAAACGCTCGGAACCCTACGAGGCACGGCTTCGTTTTAGGGTTGTTACAGCCCTGCTTAATTGGCTCTCGGGCTCCCTGTGCAAGGCGTCCAGCGCATCTTAATGAGCGATTCTCAAAGACTGGCTTTTTTTTTTTTTTTTTTCCCTGGGACTAGAACGCGGTGGTGTTTAATATTCATGTGTAGCTCTGCTCATTTGAAAGGTAACAAGGGAGTTGGATTCCCTGCTGGCAATGAATCGTAATGGGATCTGGGCTCCTAAATCACCTGCGCATCGCGGCGCTGCCTCCTCCCGGAGTGGGCTGGGCTGGGGGCGGAGAGGGCTCCTCCGGTGAGGCAGCACGGGGCTCAGCACGGACAGCGGCGATCCCCGGCCAGCGCTGGCACCGGGAAACGCTTTTCCACAGCGCTTGTGGTGGGGATCTGAAGTGTCTCGCCACAAGCAGTCACGGAGGTCGAGTTGTTAGCCAAAAGCAATTGGATGTTGACATGACAGGGAGACGCTGCGGAGCGAGAACAGTTCCTGACAGACGTTCTGACAGAGCTGTTAAAGCCTTGGCTACAGGCAGGGCTCGAGCTGATCTTTGACCATTCGGGCTGGTCCGCGTCTGCCAAGGCTGGGATTTTTTTTTGTGCTTTAGTGCCTGGTGTCGGGTGCCGGATCGGGAGGTGTTGGGAGGCTGGGTGCTGGCACCGTCCGGAGCACAGATGGCCACAAATATCAGCGCACGTGGGCGGGGGTCTGGAGCGTTTGCTGATGAAGGGGCTGGGGGCTGGAGCTGCCTGGCAGTGTCCCTCGCTGTCCCCCAGGCCTCTCCAGGGTGTCAGCCGTTCCGTCCCTGTTCCCTTGGCAAAGGAAGGCGCTGCCCCCTCCCCGCACGCTGCAGCAGCGTGGCCTTGGAGGGGAAGCATTTGTGATCCCTGCTTGCTGGGAAGAGACAGGAAATAGCCACGGGGAGCAGAGCTTTCAAGGGGGTTTTGCTTTCCATCTGCTCCCCTGCCTTGACTGGCACCTCCATCTCTGTGTGCCCGGGGACAGCGGGGGGAGGCTGTGCAGGGCCTGTGTCACTGGGGCACCTCCTGCTTGGCCAGAGGGTGCTGCACAGCGAAATGGAGGCTCCTGGAGCCTTCCTGGGGGGCAGTCCTGCTGAGGAGATTGCAGCTGTGCAGCGGGGACAGCACCAATGTCACCTGCATGCCGTGGCACTGAGGGAGCCCTTTGCTTTCAGCCCGGCCGGGATCACCCCCGGACAAACCTTTGGCTCTCTGCTTGTCAGAGAATCACTCCTGTTTGTGGCAACGATGCTTTCCCCATCCTCCCTCCCTCCCGCTTTTCCTCATTGTCATTTTAGCCCAGATTAAAGGAAATAGGGTGCAGCGCTGTGCGCATGTCCCCGCGCGGTGCCTTTTCACAGCGCTGTGCTGATGCCAAGCAATAATGACAGGTTCAAGCTTTTCTGCATCACAAATGAACTGCATGCAAATGGCTAGTCCTGAATGGAGAATAATTGTCAGCACGGAGAGTCCTGCCTCCCTCCGCCGAGCCGGCTCCACCTTGCTGCCGAGGGGAGAAGCCTTCAAAGAGTTAACGGGGGATGGAGACGTGGAAATAGCGGGGAGCCGCCGTTTCCACTCTGCTAGAGCCTAACCTGTTAGTGCAGAGCTGTGTGAAGAATGTCAGGGATTTGTTCCCGGCGTTATCGAGATGTGGCTTTACATCTGTAAATCCTTTTCCGCATCGCAGCTCAGCCGTGAGGCGGCCCCATGTGACGGGCATAGCCGGCTGCCTGGCCCCGCCACGCCGGGCACGGGCCGTGCCAACCCTGGCCATGGCAGAGCTTTCAGGGCCTGTTTTGGGTGAAGCACCCACGCAGCGTGGTGGTTTTCACCTCCTTCTGCCCGGAGATCTGCTTGTTCTCCCTTGTGGAACCGCTTCTTTCTCTCTGAACCTCCTCAGTGTTTTTACATTTCCCATTTTTGCTGTCGCCCTGTCTGGTGCACCTCAGGATCTGTCTGTGGAAAGCCCCTCAGCCGCTTTTGGCTGACCCCCTGGGGGCAGCTTTTCCAGCTTGTGCCAGCTGAGGGTTTGACTTAGCGCCACTTTGCTCTCCTGCCATGGTGTTACCGGCAGAACCGGATTTAGCAAACGATTGTGACAATCTCCAGCACCATCAGGAAAACAATCTCCATCATTCACTGTGATGTGCGCTGATGAGGGGAAAAAAAAAAAAGGCTTGTTCATCCATCAGAAATTCACTGATGCTGTCTCTGGGTGAGCAATTTGCCAGCGTTACCTGGTGTCACTCATTAGACACGAGATGTAACAGTCTCATTTACTCTTCGGGCTCCCTGTCACTTACTTACCTTTGCATTTGACTTTGCACATGAAACTTAAGCTCGTTTTTAGCCTCTGTCGAAGTCAGCTTTCAAATTCCTGCTCATTAAGCCCAGTCCCAGTGTGTGGGCTGCATGCACAGGAGAGGGGTTTTGGAAGCCAGAGAAGTCCCCTGGTGCCCGTTGCCATTAGGCTTTGCAGAGCAGTGTGTGTGTGTGTTTCAAAAAGCCAGCAGAGGAAGCAGTTTCTGCCCTCCCATCACTAAGTCTGAACTTCCCAAAACGCCTGGGCTTTGGCTGCATTTTAGTTGTAATTTTTTATGGACTGGTGTGCTCGTAACTTTTTAAGACATCTACATTTTAACATGGGATTTGATTGGTGCTTGCAGCCCGTTTAGGGTTTTTTGTGCTCGGACATAAAAGCAGGGCAGGAAGGGCCAGAATTTGGTTTCCTCTGAGGAAGCAGAACCAGCGGGTGTTTCATGGCCAGAGCTTTCCTGGTGTCTGGAGCAGAGGCACCAGAGGAAGGTGGAGGAAGTTTCAGTGCTGAACCCGAGTGTTTCCCTTCTCTGTTTGTCCCTGCTGCTGGATTTACACAATTTTAACCACTCCTCAGGCTGGCCAGGAGCTCTGAGAGCAGGGGGAAGGTGAAGCTGTGGGTGCTGCTGACTCAGGGACTCGGGACACGCAGGGATGGGGCAGCTGCTGCCTTTTCCCTGAGCTCCCCAAATTCCCTGCAGCCACCCAGGCCCCTTGTGCAGCTGTGGTGGGCGCTGGGGTGGCCGCCCCTCACAGCAGAGCTCGTCGGTGTCCATCTCTTCCCACCCTATTTCTGTGGGCAGGAATGGCCCTCTTTGTTTTTAAGAGAGTCCCTCCCATTCGTCTGTCCCTCGCTGCGTCATCCAAACTTCATCCTATCCTCGTGGTTTGCGTGCACTGGGTGAATTTGGGATGAATTTCAGCCTTGACACAGGCAAAGGACCAAGGAAATCGGGTGATGCTGAACCGAGCTGGGGGATGTGGAAGCCAAAGGGTTGGGAGTGATTCTGGCGAGGTGCAGGCTGGGAAATCGGCGTTTGAGAGGGCTTGGGTTTGTGCTGAGACAAAAAAAAAAATCCTGTTAGCAGCAGTGTTTGTGTCTCTGCATCATTGCTTGTGTTGTCACAGCTCAGCTCTTCGGGAGGCAGAGGGTGAGGAGCAGTTGTCTACAGCCTGATGGGAGGGAAGGTGGTAATCCCTGGGATGTCTCTGCACGTGGTGCTGGAGAATCATTGTCTCAGGCAGCATGGAAGGGGCTGATTTCTTTACTGGTGGTGTTTAATGTGGTGTAGATCTTGTACGAGCCACGGTGCAGGGGCTGGTGTTGAGATGTGCACTACAGCGATAATGCTGCGAATTCCAGAGCATTAGTGTTATTAAAATGTCAGGCTGATATCTTCCTCAGCATTAAAACTCTTAATGTACTTCATCCTTTCAAACTCGTGGTGCTCCAGGTGAAAGCACGAGGGGAAAAAAGAAAAGAAAAAAAAAAAAAGAGGTGGTTACAGAGCAGAGGATTAACAAGAAAGAAAAGGGGGATGCCCCGATGCAAGGCTGCTGTGCAAATTGCTTCCTTGGGCACTCGTGCCTTTCAGTCAGGTTCAAATTCAGCAAGACGTGTTCACTTTTGTGACAACAGCCTGGAACTTGCTCGTGTTGCCCAAAGCGAGCATTAGCAGCAGTGCTGAGCTTTTAGTGTTGTTGGAAAAGAGCTGATGTGGTCACAGTGGGTGGGTAATCCCAGGTGCCTGCACAAACACAGCGCGGTGACAGGAGGGAAGGTCCTCTGTACCTGCAGGTCCAGAGCTGGCCTGGGGCCATCGCTGGGCTTTGGGAATCACAGAATTCTCTCGTTTGGAAGAGACATTTAAAGGCCATTTAGTCCAGCCCACCACAGTAAGCAAGGACATCTTCAACTAGGCCAGGCTGCTGGGAGCCCTGTCCAACCTGACCTTCAACGTTTCCAGGGATGAGGCATCTGTCACCTCTCTGGGCAACCTGTGCCAGCGTTTCACCACCCTCACTGCAAAAATCTCCTCCTTCCATCTACTCTAAACGGACCCTGCTCTGGTTCAAAACCTTTTCTCCTCGTCCCTTTGTGCATATCCTGGTGATAGCTCGGGGGGGAGAAGCTCTTGAGGAAAAACGAGAAGTGCTGGTGGCATCCCCTGACATCCACGTGCGTGTCCCGGGCGGTTGTACGCTTCCCCGGGCCACCTCGGATGGCACTGCCTCCTCCTCGGAGCTTCCCGGGGAAGTCACCGGATCCGTGGGTGGGAACACACTCTGGCAAGCTGAAAGGTTTCTGCGGGGAGGAGGAGATGAGCAGCCGGATCCTTCCTCCGGCACGCTCGGAGCCCACGGCGTGCCGAGAGCTCGGGGCACGGAGCACCCGCTCCTCGTCCTCTTGGAAATTAATAAATAAGCCCAAACTAATTAAATCATTAAGGCCAAAGCGCGGCTTTTAAGGGCTGCGGAGAGGAGAGGGCTCCCCGCGGCCGGGCCGGGCGCTGTCCGCGGTGCTGACCGGCCCGGGAGGAGCATCCTCGCTCTCCTGGCAGGAGCGGTCAGGGACAAGAGGAAACGGGCCTCGAGTGAGAGGTGTGGAGGGGGTGTCAGGGGAAATTTCCTCAGCAAGGTTGTCAGGCGCTGGCACAGCTGCCCAGGGCAGTGTTGGAGTCTCTGGGAGTGTTTCAAAGATGTGGCACTTGGGGAAGAGCTTGGCAGCGCTGGGTTTTTCCAGATGGTTTGGGATGGGTTTTCCAACCTTAACAACTCTGTGATTCTCCATTCTAAGCACAGTCCCGGCCTTTCTGCTGCCCTCAGTGCATGCACTTGGCACCGGGTTACTGGTTTTTCCCCTATTTTTCCACAAAGGAACAGGCTCTTCCCCAGTATAACTCATTTCCTGCTCGGTGCTGCTTCCAGTGCCTCTCCTCAAATGGCAGCGGAGAGGAATCCAGTCCCCAGGCAGTGAATTAGGAGGTGGTAGCTGCTCATTTTTCATCTCTGTGATAAAAAAAAAAAAATCTAATGCAATCATCAAAAAATAAAGCTGCGTTTTTCATGTCTTCACCATTAGGAATGTCTCTTGCTACTGCTCTCTTTTCCCTCCTACTCCCAAATTACTGAGGTCTCAGCAGTGTTTAAAATCTCGTGGAAATTTACTTTTGGATGCCAGCAAAGGGGTGGGAGTTTGAGTAATCTCTAGGGCAATAACATTCCAGAAGTGTTGTGTTCCCTTAATAAAAACACTCTTGATTCAGAAACATAAATGTTATTTTTCCAAAGGCACCCTCCTGAACAGGGCTATTCCTTCCTCTCCTCTCACTTAAGGCATTACAACTCTTGGGAGATGTTCTGCTGCTTCAGTAGCCATAACCTGACATTTATTGCGTACGTGGCCACAGCAGCCCCCCTCTGATAATTTTGTTTAGGGCTGTGAAATTTGCCTTCAGCCCCCAGAAATTGAATCCATTCTCTGCTCTCAGCAGCGTGATGGGTTCCTGCATGTCTCTTTCCCAAGGATGTTTGTGGTTATTGATGCTGAGTGTGGCTATTTATCACAGACAATACAGAACAAAGAAGAATTTATTAATAAGTCTCCTGGTCCCATATGCTTCCCCGAGGAACCTGGAGCGTGCTATTTTCTCCTTGCCCCATTTATATCCACATGGTTTTGCTGCTGTCCACTCAGATTAAATGCTGGCTGAGGAGAAGGAGTTGCTCCGTGGCATACGGCCGGGTTGGAGCCAGCGCTGGGGGGAAGCTCCCTGGGTTGTTGGGTGGCAACAAACAGGGAAATAATGCAGAGTTCCATGGGAATGACACCAAGATGTGACCCTGGGGTGGGGGTGAGGGTGCTGCTGGCCCCAGGCGGCTGCAGGGCTGTCGAGGGTTGCTCTGCTTGGCTGTTGGTGTGGGTCAGTTTGTGTCAAGTGGGGACGATATCCACAGGCAGGAGCTGTGCTGTGTCCTGCTGGGTGACAGGGGCAGTGTGGGGGCAAGCAGCTCCTGCTGGGGGCCTGTGGCCCTTCTCTTGCCTCACTTACAGTGGGATCACAGAATCACAGATTTATTTTGTTTGGGAAAGACCTCCAAGATCGAGTCCAACCCGTGACCAGAACTTGTCACCCAGCCCAGGGCACTGAGTGTCACGTCTGGTCATTGCTTGGACACCTCCAGGGATGGGGACTCCCAGTCTTCCTGGGCAGCCCCTCCCAATGTTGAACAACCCTTTCATTCTTCTTGATGCCCACCCTGCACCTCCCCAGTGCAGTTTGAGGCTGTGTGCTCCTGTCCTGTCAGGAGCTGTCTAGGAGAAGAGGCCGACCAGAGCCTCCTGCAACAGGATCCTGCAGGCACCCCTGGTGGGAGTCAGGGACCTCTGTTTGCCCATCCCTCAGCCTCCTCTTGGCCCTCCTGGGACTTTGGCTCAGCAACAGAGCAGGCTGAGAGGGGGAGGATGTTCTGTGGGAGCTCTTGCCTGGAAAATCAGCCACTGCTGTGGGGACGCAGCGATTCCTGCTGTGCCTGAGAAAGGGAAGGTGCCTAGGGAAGTTCTGGTGGCTTTTCCCCCCGTTTTGTGCCTCCTTCTGCGCTAATTAAAGGTCAGTCCCATTTGCATTCAGCGCGTTTCCCTCCCTCCCTGGGCATTTGCATTGGCAGAGGGTTGTTTTCCATTTGACCAAGCCGTGGCTGGAGAAGTCGCCCGGGGGTGAGAATCTCTGCCCCCACCTTTGGGAAGGCAGCAGAGCCCAGGGTGGCTCAGCCAGCATCTGCAGGAGGGGAGGAACAGAGCCCCTCTCGTGCTGCTCCCCCCTCCCCAGCCCCACAAGACGAGCATTAGGCATTTATAGGTTTTTCTCCATGGATACATCGCCGGGCATGCTGGTAAAAATACACCCGTGCACGAGTATATTTATGTGTAGTGCAGTGAAAGCAGCGCAGGCTGCGAGCTGATTCCCCCGGGTGAAACACCAGCCTTCCCTCCCAGCGCTTTCAAAGGGGAGCTGTGCTGATAATTAGTGCAAATATTTTGAGTGCAGAGCTCATCACGGGCCTTTGTCGCAGTGACAGGCAGTGACCTGAGATGCGTTTCTCCTTTCTTAACGCACCCGGAATGTGTAATTAAGAGGTGACTAAAAGATTCTTTATCACTCTTTGTTTTCCAACGTGGCAGGCTGTTATGAAATGCTGCCCCCTCCTTCCGTGGCGTTCGGTTCCCCGTGACAAACGCGGGGATGGAGGTTTGCTCTGCTCTTCGAATCACTCCGGGTTCCTCCACTTCCAAGGTGTTGTGGCTGCCTCCTGCCTGGCCCAGAGGTTTAAGAGTCAGAATTTGGAGGGAAAGGCAGAGTAGGAACTTGCCTGGGAGGGTGCAGGGGTGCTGCTGGAAGGGCACAGGTGCTGCCATCACAGGTGCCCAGCAGCCCGGGTGCTGCTGAAGGAAATTTGTGGAGATCAGCCTGAGAACAGGATGAGAACACCTCCAGTCCAATCTCTCCAGGCCCTGCCAGCCCGAGCTGAGGGTGTCAGGGCCCAGGGCTGGCCCCACACGAGCACAGGGCTGTGAGAGGCTGCGGCAAATGCGGCGTGACAGCACCTGAGCGAGGCTACGTGCAGAGCAGATGTCTCCTGGCTGGGGCTGGGGCCTGGCACAGCCTCACTCCATCAATTATAGATCGCTTCCCTCGCCAGCAGCAGGCGCCCAGGAACGGGGCTGTTAAAGGAGACATGGAAAGGGCTGAGGGCAGAAAGAAACTTGTCAGGGGAGAGCTTGGTCTCCGGGATCACACTCCACCATCTCCCAGATCTCCCGTCTGGGGGATGGTGGGGTGTTGGCAGGGCTTCCCCTGGCTCCTTGGCCAGCCCTGCTGTGCTGATCACCTCTGTGCCCTCAGAATGCCCAGCACCTTCCCTGGCAGGACCCTCAGCCCTCACACTGCTGATGGAAGAGACCCAGGCTGCTCCTTCCTCTCTTCCTCCTCTCTGGGAACCTCCACCTGTGGGGCTGGATGCTGGGATGGCTGCAGCAGCCTGAAAACCTCCCCACCCCAGAAGCTTTCTCTTGCCTGTTGACTTATTTGTTTGTTTAATTGTTCCAGCTCGCTGCCTTTACCTGGCAATCCCACTTCATTACAGGAAGCACGGGGCCTTTATTAGGACTGTGGAGTGTCATCCAGTGTTTTCACTGAATGTATAATTTGCCACGTATGAAAACCATTTCCAGAATTAATTTACCTACTGCAAACAGTTTGTATTAATGAAAATGCATTTTTTTTTTTTTTCCGTGTGGGTTTGCTGGCAAAGCTGGCTGGAGCTCAAGAGCTCACTTTATCCATCCGGCGTGAGTAGGAGATGGAATTTGTTTTAAAAATTAAATAAATAACACACCCACCCCCCATTTTTTAATACAATATGGCCCAGCAATAATCTCCGAGGCAGACTGCAAAGGCTGCAGAAAGCTCCATCTGTGGCATTTTAATATGCAGCATTGTCTCCCGTTTTAATATCCCCCCTTGCCCGGCTCGTGTTTGTGTGAGGGAGAGGCGAGGTGCTGTCATCTTCCCGGGTCACATTTTTTGCTGCTCAGAACGAGCACAAGTGGAGATGGATGCAGCCACGGAGCCCTTCCCCATATTAACACGCATATTTTAGAATAATTGATGCTGAATTCATTTCGCAGCCTGGTTTCATCCTCAGCCTTTCCCCCCACCCCCTCTTTCATATTTGCATGGAAAAAAAAAAAAAAAAAAAAATCCTGTGATCCGTCCAGATGGCAGCTGGAGGCTCTCAGCTGAGCTGGGCTTTCGGAGGCTGCTCCTGGCCAGGGTGGGATCAGGGGCTGCAGGGTGGGGTGCTGATGGCCCTGGCAGTGTCTGGAGGGCAGCAAGGGGCTCAGGTGTCACCCCAGCCATGCTCAGCTGCATTTGGGCTGTCCTTCTCTGCTTCTCAGCATGAGCTGCTAAAGCCAAGCTTTGTGGGTGCCCAGGCCTCTCTCTCGGTGGAGGGGACATCAGGCAGCACCCAGGGAGCAGCGTCACTCTGCAGGAACGTGCTCATCAATGTGGGGACGGGCAGGAGGGCTCTACAGACACCTAAAAATAAGCAGGTTTGAAACACATTGCAAGGCTGGATTAGGAAAACTTGCTGCTGTTTGGGGATTGTCTTCAGCCGCTGCGTGCTTTCAGCAAACCCACACCAAGCTCTTTTCTGCGAGTGAGAATTGACACAGGCTTGTGGAATCTTCTGAAGAGACTCGAGGAAGGCGTTTGAAAAGGTGCAGGTGTGTTTGAGTGGATGGCCTGCAGTGCTCTTGGCCTTTGTAAGGAGCTCTGGACCAGCTCAGTGTCCAGCCTCAGTGGATGTCCCTGGGCACCCCCTGTCATCTCAGTCACACCCCCTTAGCAGGGTTTGTCTCTGCCCTTTGTCCCGGGAGGTGACACTGAGCATCCCAGCCCTGCCCCTGTGTGTGCAGCTGAGCCCACGAATAATCCTTTGGAGATCAGTGGACATTTCATGTGCTTAAAGTTAAGCCTGTGCTTAAATTTAAGCCCGTGCTTAAGCACAAGCAGGACTCAGGCTGGCGAGCTGGGCACCCATGGGTGATGGTGGGCACCAGGAAAGGGGGGACACCCCAGCAGGGACAGCTGGGGTGAGGCTGGCTGGAGCAGAGGGCCCTCAGCAGAGGTGCAGAGCCAGCTCTGGCTGTGCACTGGTGCCCTGAGCCTTGCAGTGTGCAGCTTCTCAGACATTTCCCCGTGCTCTCCCCGCCTTTGGGGACTCCCTCATCAAGGACATTCCCCAGCACACGTGTCACCTGCCACTCAGCACACAGCTTAACCTCATGCCATGTGTTCCTCTCATTCCAGGACTGCTGTCAGCAATGCCATTCTGAGCATAAACTTAATTATATCTCCTCGGGTAGCAGCAGGGGAGTGATTTATTGCTGCTTTTTGCTTCCTCCCTCCCCTCACCTCTCCGTGATTACGCTCCCCTTTGCTGCTGTGGAGATGCTGATGCTTGAGTGCAACTTTGCTGCGGTTGCAGAGCCCATCTCTAAAGGCAGTGCTGGCCAAGGGAGGCCTCTCAGTGGCCACAGAGCTCCCTCCTGGTGGCCCTGTCTTTATCACCCACCCCCTCCCCACCAAACCAGCAGGGTGAGACAGCACACTGGGATTTTTGGGTGGGCAAGTGGGAACTTCCAGGGCTAATGCTCTGCCGTGCCTTTTCAGGGGATGATTTTATTTTAAAATAATTGCTGCGCCAAGGCAGGAGTCCCCTGGCTGAAGTGGCTCCTCGGGAGCAGATGTGCTGGCTCCTCAGTGCTCCTTCAGCTAAAAGCCTGAGGTTTCCCATCCAGCTCTCTGCTGCTGGCTGGGTTTCCCTGGCTCCATCCCCCCCGTTCTGGGGGAGCTGACGGGGTTGTCCCCGCAGGAGGCTCCTGGCTGCTCTGCCCCGCTGCTCCTCAGCTCCTGAGGAGAGCAGACAACTTTGGGAAATGGTTTCTCTTCCCCGTGCCATCCACTAAGGCTCCTGCTCTGGTTCTCCAGGGGAGGGGAAGGTGCTTTAATTATTCCTGCCTTCTGGAAAGCTGTGGTAATTAGCAGCGCTGCAGAGAGCAAGGTCTGCCTGGGCTTCCGAGTGCTCCTCTTTTTAAAGACATTTCTGCTCTGAGGTGCAGCTGTGGCAGCCCTGGAGCACCTGGAAATGCCCGTGGCTCTGTGGGACAGGATGGGATTTGGGGGTGAACGGGAGCTCTGGTTACTTTGGGGTCCCTTTGATGAGTGCCCCAGGGTTTTTTTTTTACAGCCTCACATCAGCCCCAGGTTTCAGCATGCAGAGCACAGCCCTGCCATAGCACATTCGGAGTTTCTCCATGTGGTTTGGAACAAATTGCTGATTATTTCTCCCCTCATTATTCACCTGACAGAGGAGCAGGTTGAGTAATTAGCCAACGCGCGTGAACTTTGCGGTGTTTTTATGAATAAAACATAAAATGTGACTCGGCTGGGCACCGGCCCTGCTGCCTTAGCCTGTGCACCCACTGATGTCTGTCAGCGAGGAGCATCCCTGGCCTGGCCTGTGCCGCTGTCCCCGTGTCACCCTCCCCGGGACAGCTCAGCTTTTTGCAGTGAAAGCTCCTCCTGCCCGACAGCACGCAGCTCCTTGAGCAGGCTGGGCCGCCTTCCTCGGCGCTGGTGGGTGAGGAGCTCCTTTGTGTGGCGGTGCTGGATGCTGCCCCGGCCCCTCCCGGCTCCCCAAATCGCCCCCCGTGCCCGCCCTCCCCGCGCGAGTGTGCGAGGCAGCAGCTGCTGGGAGCGGTGGCCAGCAAGGCTTGAATAGCAGCTGAAAGGGAGGAATAATTCGCATCCCGTCAGTTTTGAGAGGCACTTGGAGGCGGGATCTGGCTGCAGCGCTGCGGGGACAGAGGGACCCGGGCCGGGGAGAAGTGTTGAGCATTCCCAGGCTGGTGATGAGGGAGATCTGAGCGCCTGCTCTGGGCAGAAGGGCCGTATCCAGGGGGTCTGTCACCTTTGGAGCTGGACACGCGAGGCTGGATGCTGCGAGGCACCCCCCAGCCCGTGCCACGCTGTCCCTTTGCACCCCCGTGTCCCTCGCTCCCTTCTGTGCCTGCCCTCCAGGGCACCCAGCCGCGGTGGCTCCCTGGGCTGGGCTGCTGCCCGTCCCCGAGCCCAGCCGTGCCCGCTGAAGCTGGCACTGAGGCCCGGGGCTGTCCTGGCACAGCCAGTGCTGCAAAGGCACCACTGAAGCGTGCAGAGCAGGAGGGAGCCCTGGGCAGGAGGCCAGGGGCTGAGGAGGTGTCCCCCAGGCTGGCCAGGGCAGTGCCCGCGCTGTCCCCACGTCCCTTGCCCCGAGCCAAGCTCCGACCTGGCAGGGTCGGGGGGGCAGCTCGGGAGCCTTTAGTGCTTGCACGAGATGAGGGGAATTCATCCTGAATGTCACTGCAGGGAGGCAGGGAGGAGGCAGGAGCAGCACACACAGCTGTGAGGAAAGGTGAGCGGGATGCAGGTCACACCTTCTGAGTCACGGGACACTGATGGGGTCCCAGCTCTCCCTGATCACCCCAAACTGAGTGGATGACAGCGTGAGGGTGCAGGGGCCTCATGCACATCTGTGCCACCCTGGTGACAAATGGATATTCCCCCTCCAAAAACGATGGGTGACGATACCCAAGGGTGCTGAGCCCTCGTGTTCTGCTCCGTGTTCTCCCCAGGCTAAACCTGGATGGGATAAGAGCAGTGCTGGGAGCCTGGGCAGCCCCCTCTGCTCCCTGGACACCTGGAGGGCAGGTGAGAGCACGGTGTGACAAGATCTCATCTCATTTAAGGACTTGGAGTCCTGTGGAGGCAGCCCACTCTCCCGGTGAGCTGCCCCAGCATCTCGCTGCCTGTTGCTAGGAAGTCACAGCTGATTGCAGGGTTGGCTTTGCCTAAGTCGAGCTCCTGGGCCAGGGATGTTGTGCCAGTGCTGGGAGGACACAGGATCTCTCTTCCCCGTGCCTGTGGTGTCCAAGGAGCTGCTCAGAGTTGTGCCCTGGAGTTTCTGCTGCATCCCACAGCACCTGAGTGATTCCTCTGGCCCAGAGTGATTTTTGTGCTCACATTGTGAACTGTGGGAGTGTTTCCCCGCCGGCTCTGAAGCCTGAGCTGCTGCTCACAAGTGCCCCAGTGCTCACACATGAGGCTCCCGGTGCCGGGAGGGAATGGTTTCCATGGGAAGGCTCCGTGCCAGGGCAGCCTCCATCAGGACTGCCAGGTTGCTGAACAAAGCCACCGGGGCTGGTTTTCTTCTTGGACGTCTAACTAGGTCAACATAACATTTGCCTTGTCTTAATAATTATTGATAAGCTGCAGCGGATCCTGTGTGCTGCAGGAAGGGGCTGCTCCTCCCCCCAGCTGCCGGTGCAGCCCCCGCCCCTGGCAGATGCTCTGCAGTGGATTTGTGCCATGGCTCGGATGGAACACCAGGGCTGTGTCCCCCTGGGAACGTGTGCAGGTCTCCAGTTGCTCTCTGAACCTTTCCAAGCACTGGAAATGTGGGTGAATGGAGGTGACACAACGTGTGCAGCTCCCCATTTGCTCTCTGAACATTTCCAAGCACTGGAAATGTGGGTGAATGGAGAAGGGCTCATGGTGACACAACGTGTGCAGCTCCCCAGTTGCTCTCTGAACATTTCCAGCACGGGAGGGTGGGTGAATGGAGAAGGTGACACAACATGTGCAGGTCTCCAGTTGCTCTCTAAACCTTTCCAGTACAGGAGGGTGGCTAAATGGAGAAGAGCTCATGGTGACACAACATGTGCAGCTCCCCAGTTGCTCTCTGAACCTTTCCAAGCACTGGAGTGTGGGTGAATGGAGAAGGTGACACAACTGTGCAGCTCCCCAGTTGCTCTCTGAACTTTTCCAGCATGGAAGTGTGGCTGAATGAAGAAGGTGACACAACGTGTGCAGGTCCCCAGTTGCTCTCTGAACCTCTCCAAGCACTGGAGTGTGGGTGAATGGACGTGACACAACGTGTGCAACTCCCCATTTGCTCTCTGAACATTTCCAAGCACTGGAAATGTGGGTGAATGGAGAAGGGCTCATGGTGACACAACGTGTGCAGCTCCCCAGTTGCTCTCTGAACCTTTCCAGGCACTGGAGTGTGGCTGAATGGAGAAGGGCTCATGGTGACACACTGGGGCTTTTGTGGCTGCAGGGACCTTGCTCCCTTCTCTCCCCTTTCCAAAGCTGTGCTGTGGTTCATTTCAATCCGTGTTTGCTGGTTGCTAGTGGTGCTCAGGGAGCACACAGGAGGTGAGAGCAGGTGATGCCCCTGTCCCACCCCACACCTCCCTCCTCTCCTATCATCGGCCCCCGTGAGTGCTCCTGGCTGCAGGGAAAGTGAGGAGGAGCGGTTTTCTTCTGGAGTCTCCCCTTCTAGAGGGAGGGAGGCAGGGAGGAAGGATCAGAGTGTCCCACAGGCTGGGGAGGGTCACTGAGAGCTGTCCCAAGCTGCCTCCAGCCTCCACGCCAGGCGCCGATGGGGCAGTGCCACAACGTGTGGGGGTCTGTGTGCCCCAGGGTGGCTGGGCAGAGCCAGCACTCTGCAGGGTGGGTGGGTTTGGGGTCCCTTCCTCGGCGTGGGCTCCTCTCCGTGCCTGCAGACCGACTCGGAGCGAGGTGAAAGGCAGAGAACAAACCCAACCACCCTCTCCAAGCCGCTCAGACTTCAGAGCTGAAGAGGAGGTTATGTCCTGGGGATTTTTTTTTTTTTTTTTTCTGTTGCTTTTCCAGCACTAATGAGCAGGGAGGAAGTTCTACTCTTTGTTCGAGTGGCGTTCAGTGAATTTTTTTTCCCCAGCGAGTAGCGGGGAGGGGAGGAGGGGAAGGGAGGGGAGGGGAGGGGAGGCGCCGCGCGTGTCTCGGGGACACGTGGGACACGGCAGTGCGGGATGGTGCCACTGCACCCCCGAGCTTCGGGTGACTGAGCCTCTTTTGTGAGGCTTTTGGGCTCTCTCAGCAGATCTAAACGAGGTCTTGGCCTCGGCAGGATTCTGTCAGAGCTGGTGCAGGGCAGGGATGCGCAGCTCTCTTGCAGTTTTCCACCACGCAGAGGGAGCTGCTGGCCTCGACTTGTTCCACAGGCTCTGGGTGGCTTTTTTCTGGGGAGCCTGCACCAGCCTTGCCCTTTACAGCGCTCTGTGTGCTGTCCTTGCCCTGCCAAGCACACTTCTGGCTGTGGAAACACGGATTGTGTGAGGATGTGGCCGCGGGCTTGGGCTCTGCTCTCCCTTCCCTCCAATCCAGTGTTTTTAAAATCCCATTCAGAGCACCCAGTGAGAGCTGCTGGGAGGGCAGGGAGCTCACTGGGTGCCCAGGCTCCAGCAGGGTCTGGTAAAACCTCACCCAGCTCTTGGGTGAAGGGCTGGGACACGGCCAGCCCAGGCTGAGCCCCTGAGCACAGGGACACCGTGCCTGGGGGGTGACAGGCCCTGCCACCTGCCCTCACCCACCCCAGCACCCACTGCCCCTCCACGAGGGCTGGGCACGACTTTATCACAATGCAGCACGGATTTCTTTAGCTCGTTTGCCTCCGAGCCCGGAGATAATTTAATCCCGGAGTGGTTCACCAGGCCAAGCGTGGTTTAGTCTGCAGAACCCCACAGCCACTCCGGCCACGGCCAGCCCAGCCGGGCTCGGGGCTCAGGGCTGCTCCCAGGGAGGAGGGGGATGTGGCACTCACACCCTTTCCCCTCTCGTTAGGCAGATTTTTATAGCGTGAAATCACGGCGGGAGCGGCGGCGCTGACCAGGGAGGGGGGTCCCTCTCACGTGCCTCTGATTTTCCATCACGGGAAGGTTTACTTAGCAAGCTGAAAAAAAAAAATAAATAAAAAAAAAAATCATTACATATGCTGCTAGTGGCCTGGTTAATTAAGATCTACAGTTCTCTGGGTAGGAAAAGCCGACCTATATTTACTGTATGTAGGAAGACATCTGTCAGCTCGAAGTGCGAGATATCCCAGCGCAGGTTTGTCCTGCTTTTGCAGGCTCTGAATTGCAACTGTTTTAAGCTCTGATGCAGACCAAGTTAATTTTAAGATGACTGTTACTATTCTAAACATAAGGAAGGGCATATTTAGCCTCTCAGTACTCAAGAAGGCAAAACCCCCTGCATGTTTCTAGTAATTTTTCCCTAACAGTTTGCACAAAACAACAACAACAAATCCTATTTGGTTTCTGCAAAAGAATATGTTCGAGGGTGATCGTAAAATAGATTATTTTTAAATCTGCAGATGGTTTCCACATATTCCTCCTCAGCTCACTGCAGCTTTCCACCTCAGTAAACTGGTTTGTAATTTAGCCGAGGGCTGTGGAGCAAGCGTTCTGTCGTCTTGTTTTTCTTGTTCTCCTCCTTTACCCCCCCCTCCACACACACACACACACCCCCCTCTGCTTTCTGTCCCCTTTCTCTCCTCTCTCCTTGCCTTTCCCCTGCTGGGGGGCTGTCGGGGTTGGGATGGGTGTGAAGGGACAGCGAGCCCCGGCTGGCTTTGCTGCAGCACACAGCCTCTGTGGGGAGCTCCTGGCAGAGCTGGGGGCTGGGATTGGGGCACAGGAACAACCCCAAGGGAGTTATCGTGGGGCTCAGGCCGTGGGGAAAGGGTGAGGGATGCACAGCCCTGGAGAAGATAATTAGAGGCAGGATGCACTTTGAGTTCTGCAATGGCAGCTCCCCCCCTCCCCCAGCTCCCTGGAAGAAAACACTGCTTTGCTTTTTTTTTTTTTTTTTATTTTTTTTTTTTATTTCTTTGTTCTTTCACGGTTCGGCATTATAATTATTGAGATTTCACTGCAGGGCAAAATGATCATTTGACAATGTAAGTGGGGAAAATAATTCTCGTGTTATCCAGCAGCCTCACTCTTATTATAATGATGGCGAAACTCCTGCAGACTGAAGTGGGGGCAAAGAATTTCCTCCTATGTGGTGTTTGGCTTTTCAAGATTTCTCAAGATTTGATTGCAGATGGGAGATTTTTTTTTTCCCTCTCCCATCAATAACCCGAGGTTGGTGATGGATGGCGAAGGACCAGAGTACCTGTTGTTTCCCCCTTTGTTTTCATTAGGCATTTTCCATTTCTGTCATTCCCGGCGTTGGTGATGGATTTTTATGAGCAAATATCTTGGTTCAAGCCATTCGGAATTGTTTGCACAGTAATGTCTGCAGCGGCAGCAAAACCCAATTAAAAAATCAGAGGAAAATTGATGCAAAACTGCAAATCAGCCCCTCTCGAGATGGGGACAGCCACGGCTCCTGCTGTGCTGAGGCAGGCGGTGGTGGTGGCGTGTTCACCCTGCCTGGGGCTGGGCAGGGGGGCTGGGGCCGTGGGGTTTTCTTCCTTTGGGTGTGAGCAGCCCTGTGGTGCTGCTGGTGCTGTTGGAGAATCTAGATGGGTGTCTTTGTGAGCCGTTCTTCCCAGGGCGGTGTGGCCACCACATTCCCTGTTCTATCCTCCATCCCATCCTCCATCCCATCCCATCCTCCATCCCGTGCCATCCTGCATCCTGTGCCATGCTCCATCCCGTGCCACCCTCTATCCCATGCCATCCTGCATCCTGTTCCATCCTCCATCCCATCCTCCGTCCCATCCCATCCTGCATCCCATCTTGCATCCTGTGCCATCCTCCATCCCGTGCCATCCTCCATCCCATCCTCCATCCCATCCCATCTTGCATCCTGTGCCATCCTCCATCCCGTGCCATCCTCCATCCCGTGCCATCCTCCATGCCATCCTCCATGCCATCCTCCATCCCATCCCATCCCATCCCATCCTCCATCCTGTGCCATCCTCCATGCCATCCTGCATCCCGTGCCACCCATCATCCCATCCCATCCTGCATCCTGTGCCATCCTCCGTCCCATCCTCCATCTCATGCCATCCTCCATCCCATCCTGCATCCCATCCTCCATCCCATGCCACCCTCCATCCTATCCTGCATCCTGTGCCATGCTCCATCCCATGCCACGCTCCATCACATCCTGCATCCCATCCCATCCTCCATCCTGTCCCATCCTGCATCCCTTGCCACCCTCCATCCCATTCTCCATCCTGTGCCATGCTCCATCCCATCCTGCATCCTGTGCCATCCTCCACCCCGTGCCATTCTCCATCCCATCCCATCCTCCATCCCATCTTCCATCCCATCCCATCCTCCATCCCGTGCCACCCTGCATCCCATTCCCTCCTCCATCCCATCCTCCATCCCACCCTCCATCCTGTGACACCCTCCATCCTACCCTCCATCCAATTCCCTCCTCCATCCCATCCTCTGCTCCACCCTCCATCCCGTGCCATCCTCCATCCCATCTTCCATCCCATCCCATCCTCCATCCCGTGCCATCCTCCATCCCATCCTCCATCCCACCCTCCATCCTGTGCCACCCTCCATCCCGTGCCATCCTCCATCCCACCCTCCACCCCATCCCACCCTCCATCCCATCCCACCCTCCATCCCGTGCCATCCTCCATCCCACCCTCCATCCCGTGCCACCCTCCATCCCACCCTCCATCCCATTCCCTCCTCCATCCCACCCTCCACCCCATCCTCTGCTCCACCCTCCATCCCGTGCCACCCTCCCCCCCGCACGGTGCCCAGCACCCTCACCCTCCCTCTCCCGTGGCCGGCAGTCCCGGCGCGGCGGTGGCGCGGGGGCTCTGCTGTCCCCTGCCCGCCCGGGGCTGACGGGGCCGAGCTGACAGGGCACAGGCGGCATTAGCCTAATTACGGCCATACCCGCTACCTCTGCGCGGATTTTCCTTTCTTAGCGACTTCCTGTTTTCCTCTTTGAGATGCAAATTTTTGCACAGTCCTCGATCCAGATTTTCTCCTCATTAGCATGAAATCTGACTAGTTCCGCGGTTTTTTAAATAGCAAATTAAAAAAATAAAAAAAATTAAATGCTGTGCACAAAGTAGAGGCGAAGCCCCTCACCCCCCGCCGTGATTCTCGGGGGCAGGAGGTGGAGGGGCTGGTGAGGATTTTTGGGAATCACTCAGCCACAGCCGCGTTTTTCCACGCCAGGCTGCTCAGCTTTGCTCGTGCGGGGCTGAGCGGGATGCGGGAATCAGCAAGGAGGAGCAGAGCCCCTGCCCAGCTCCCCAGCACCCTGGGCTGCCTTCCCAGCCCACCCATCCTCTGCCGGGGCAGGCACACGCTCAGCCTGTGCACCGCGGAATTTTGTTTTGCTTCCTCCTCCAGGAAAACGAGACTCGTCGTAACGGGAGGTTAAAAAAAAAAAAATGTAAAGAAAAAAAAAAAATCGACGCTCCAAAAATCCCTTTCTGAACTGAGTGTTCTCTTGGTGGATTTTATACGTTTTTATGCCGCTCGGCGCTGGGAGAGGGCTGGTGCTAGAGCCGGAGCAGACGGCACTGTGTTGTGGTAAATGTCACTCGAGTAATACTCAGCTCTGCTCGGAAATAGAAATACAACCCGGCGTAGTGAGCCGGGCTCGGGAGCTGCCCCGCTCCCCTGGCAGCCCCGTGTCCCGCCGCTCCGGGAATGCCTTCTGCCTGGCATCGCCCTCCCCCTCCCCGGCTTCCCTGCCCAGCCCCTCCCTCCCTCCCCCCCCCTGCTTTCCGCCACATAATGAGTTTGATAAGAAATTGTCTCGTTAACAGGATTAGCCATGGAAATCTCTGGTCCCCTCCTATTCATTTTGTAATGCTCTTCATCCTGTTCTGTAATTTTCTGCTGGTATTAGGCGGCTCCGGACCACCTCGGGAGATTAATTCCTCCTCCTTTGGCAGCTCCAGCGCGGCTGGTGACAGGGGGCTGCTCCACGGGCAAGCCCCGGCCCCGTGGCCCCCACCCAGGGGATTCCTCCTCCTCCTCCTCCTCCTCCTCCTCCTCCTCCTCCTCCGTGCTCTGGTTCGGTGGAAGTGTGTCACTCCCGAAGTCGCTTACGCAAACAAACCCAAGTGTCCCCAAACACCGCTGGGTTTCAGCGCCAGGCGCTCCGGTGACTCAGAGGTGGATTAAAACCCGGAGAGGCAAACTGTGCTCTCCCTCACACCCGCGTGTGAATCCGTTTCCGTGGGCAGCATAATTCCGGATTTACTTCTAGGAACACGACTTGCGAGGCTGGCCCTTGGGTAAATAATGACTCTTGATTTAATAACTCCTGCCAGCCCTGCAGGATACCTCACTTCCGAGGGAGCTAATAGAGAGAGAGATCTCTCCCAACATCTGTTTTCCCAGTTTTGCCGACTCGCCAGCCTGGATCTGGGAAGCAGAATCCAGGCAGCAGAAACTGCCCACTGCCGGGGAGTGCAGTGAGGATGGAAAACACCTGGAAAACATCTGGAAAACGCAGTGCTCCCGTGCTCCACTCCAGCCACGTGCTGCCTGCTCACACCCCGGTGCAGGGAGCAGCACTGGCAGTGCCAGCTCCTGATTATGCCCATCCTATATATCTTCTGGTGTGTGTTTTCCTAAGCCCTGACAAGGAGATTCCTGGTTTTTTCTGGAAAACCTCTCCGCTACCACAGCAGTGGGTGCGCAGTGTCCTGGGCAGCCCCCAGGGCAGGGTGACAGCGTTCAGTGACACATGTCCCTGATCGCCATCCTGTTGCAAAAACTTGACGCTCAGAAATCCCCTCCAGCGCTTCCTTTCGGGATTTTTTGGTTTATCAGATCCCCGGAGCACCAAGAGCGGGGGACCCGACACAAGAGCAGCCGGACAGCAGCGACAGCGAGGTGACATCGACACCCTCCTCGTGAACCTTTCCTGCTTTTTTGCTTCTCTCCCTTGTTTCACGTCTCCCTCTCAGAAAAAGCCATTTAAATGTAATTCTGTTCTTAAGCCCTCTCCCTCATGCATGCCTAATGAGCAGCCGGCAGAGGTGCCGGAAACGGCCCGAGTAGGATTCAATCTCGCCGAGTGCCGACAAGTCATTTGGAAGGAGCCCTGGGAGCGCGCCCAGTTCTATTACAGCGTAATTAGAAATAAAATCTTGTTGCGGGAGGAGAATGAGAGATGGGTGTTAATCCTGTAACGGGAGGAGATGGAGCCGCGCTTAGAAAGGAGATTAGGGAGGGGAGGGGAGGTGGAAAGCCCGTCACGGCTCCCCGGGTTCCGCCCCTCCTCTGCTGTTCCCCCTGCTCCGACTCCCGCAGAAAGCATCAGGGCCTTTTGTGGGGGAAAGGGCCACTGCTCCTGGAGGAGGAGGATGAGGAGGGGAGGAGGATGAGGAGGGGAGGAGGAGCCCCTTGGTGCCGAGCCCGAGCTGCTGGCTCAGCTGCCGTGGCTCGCCTTACAAACGCCTGTGACTTTTCCAGGTGGGAACCTCTGGCTGAGCTGACAGCCCTGCTGCCCCGGCTCTGCGGGAGAGCTCTGCTGCCTCTGGAAGGGCCGGGAGCAGCCACGGCCCTGCGGCTCCCCCGGGGATCCCCACGGCAGGCAAACACGTAAATAAATCCGTCAGATTTGTGCAGGTGCTATGAAATTTGCATCGGGCTCGAGTCACGGCTCCTCTTTAACATCTTCACCGGGGAGGGATGCAGGGAGCTTTCATCTCAGTGCCCGCTCCAGGCCCCCTCTGCTCTCAGCGTTTGCTGTGGCACGAGCTGGGCTCAGCCTGCTGAGATAAAAGGCACGGCCACCGATGCCAGCCAGCTCCTGTGCCCTGTGTCCCCTGCCCTGATGGGCACAGCGTCCCAGGGCTGTCCCGGGGGGAGGTGGTGCTCAGTGCTACGGGGCAGGAAGGAATTTCCACCCTGGCTGAGTTTTCTGTGGATGTTCCTGGTCCCAAGGTGTCCTGCAGCAGCAGCCCCAGAGCAGCAAAGTGCCGCCGTGGCAGCGGTGGAAAATTACAGCCTGTGCTCTTTGGGGCTTCCCCCTCCGCCCCCGGGAGGCGTTTGTCACTTTAAACGTGGCCAGAAATAGCAGCAAACAGTTATTGGGTTTGTCCGGGATGCCTTGGGATGCACACGCTCCGAGCAGGGCTGATTCATAAACGCCGGCACCTAGCGATCCTGCGGCAGGACCGGGGGAAAGTTCTCTCATTAGTCTCATCAACTCTAAAACGTGCTCCCTCCTGAAGCCCTGACCCCGTTGTTCTGATAAATCTGTGCTGGATAGAGCAGGAGCTGGGAACCTGCACCGGCTGCAATCTTTCTCTCGGAATTGGGAGGCCCTTGGGAATGATGCTGGGGGGGTTTCAGGGCCACCACAGGCAGCTGGCTGCAGCAGAGCTGTGTGTGTGTGCCCAGCGAGGCCATGCAGGAGAGCACCCCTCTCACCCTTAGGCTTTTCCCCAGGGGCCAGGTCCTGGGAATTTTGGAATAATTTAGCTCGTGGTGGGCTCTTGGCTGTGTTTGATCCGAGGGTTTGGTGAGGTATCTCCAAGGGCAGCAGCTCAAGTCTGGCTGGAGGAGTTCTTAGAGGCACGTGGCTCCAGCCTGGATGTGCTTAATCCTCTGCTTCCTGTACAGCCTTTGCACCTGGCAGGCAGAGAGATCTGATCTTACCTGGCCACCCTCGACGTTGATCTGCCTGGCAAACTCAGCAAAAAGTCACCTGGGTGGGGTCTGTTGGAGCCCCTCACATCAGTTACAGCCCCACATCTCCCCTGAGCCAGCAGAGCATTCCTCCACAGCCACTTGTCCTCCCCCAGAGACAGAAACCAAAGGAAGCTGTGCTGCCAGCTTGGGTGGGTGTCACACGTGGTGGAACAGTTGTCACCACACCGTGCAAGGGGCAGATGCCTCCTGTCACTCCACGGCGGGGACGTGGATGCTAAACCTGCGGGATTTCTGCCTGTTCCAGTCCCTGGGAGGTTGTTACGGCTGGAGCCCCATCCCAGAGCCTGGGTCTCGGGCACAAGGCTTTGTTTGCAGCCCAGAGCACAGCAGCACGGGGCTGTGCATCCCCAGGCACGGCCGCGTGTGAGGGTGTGGGCTGGGGCTGCCAGCGCTTGGCAAAATCCAGCCCCGTTACCATGGAAACCGGCTCCCCCCATCTCAAAACTCCAGTGCAGCCAACGTTCTCCGCTTACTGGTTTGATGGGAGATGAAAAATTAATGTTTGATTTGCATCTTGTTGCGGCGCTGCGGGACCACTCCCCCTGCCCTTCCGCTGGAGCACAGCGCCCGCCCCTCCGCACCTCCGGCCCCAGCTGCGGGCCGCTGCGGGGCATGTGCTGCCACACCGGGGGTTGACCTGCCACGGCATGGAGCTTTCGGCCGAGGTTTTGGCTGGTGAATGCCAGAACCCTCGGGGCAGGGATGGAGGCACAGCGGTGTTGCTGGAGATGTGGGGATGGGGCTGCCAGCTCCTACTCCCGCTGCGTTCCGGGGAGGATCAGCACAGGGTGCCAGCCTGGCGGGTGCCTGTGCCTCTGTTAGCCACAGTTGGCTGGCGTTATGATTCATTATTTGCTGTTTCTGTGCTGTTTGGAGTCCCTCACTCCATCGAGCAGTTGGTAACACGCACACATCTGGCTGAGCCACAGCTGGAATGGGTAATGCACAGCTCGGCACTGCCCTTGCCTTGGACACTCCCTGCTTCCCTGGGTGAGGATCCCTGCTCTCTGCTGGTCTGTACCTGCAGTATTTGCAGGGAATTGGGGTCCTGCCCAGGGTGTGGGCGCCAGAGAGCTCTGGGAGCATCTGCCTCTTGTCCCCCCTCACTCGTGCCTATTCTGCACTCCTGAGTTTGACCACGGAGCTTTCTTCCTGCCTAAATTGAGAATATCCAGGTGCCTCCAAAAGGTGCTGGAAGTAAAAACAGTTGTTTGGCCTCATCAGCTAGATCCTGGCTTAGCAGGTGCTGTGCAGGACTTGAGGGAGCCATTTGCAGATGTTGCTGATTTACAGGCTGGGTTTAAAGGTTTTCTCTCTGAGCATTCAGCTGCACTAAATTACCTTCTGCAGTCCTGGGGTTTGGTAGGGGGTGGTTTTTGCTGGCAGCACGGCGCAGCCGAGCAGATGGAGCATCCCATCCCAGCTGAGACTGGTGCTGGAATAAACCCCGAGGCCCCACAGAGCTGGGGGTGAAAGCCTTGCCTGGCACGGAGGGGCAGGGCAAAGCGCTTTCCAGGTGGGCAGGGAGCCTCTCCAGAGCCTCAGCTTATCCTGCTCTCCATGCAGCCACTACAGAGGCTTTTCTATTGGTGTTAATTACTGTTATAATTCATGATGAATTACAGGGGTCAGGAGCCAGCCAAAGGCTCCTTTCCCCTGTGCCAGGCTCCAAACCCTGCTGGCCTGGAGGGGGCTGCTCCAGCAGCGCTGCCGGGGCCCTGCTGCCCTGGCTGCTCTCCCTCCACCCTCCTCCCGGGGCTCCAACATCAGCTCGAGCCCTTATTTGTTTTCACACGGTTCCAAGTAAGTTAAGCTAATCATTAACTCAGCGGGACGGATTCACTTTTAATTGCGGCGTTGCCATGGAGCGGCGTGTGCCGAGCCCGGTGCCACACGCTCTGCTCACCCTCGGCAGCCACGGCCTGCCTGGATCCCGGCCCTGGCAGCCCAGGTGTGTGTGAAGGCGCCCCAAACCCAGATTCACACCTGGGCAGGCGTGTGTGCCTGCCAGGGTGAGTGAAGGAGGGAGCTGGCGCCCCACAAGCACCACAAACCTGCTGTTGCACACACCAGGTTCCTGTGGCTCACCCAACTCCACCAGCCTGCCCTGAAACTTCAGCCAGAGCTGCACCCCGAGGTGGTGCAGGTGCCAGGGAGGTGGAGGGAGGTCCCTCTTTCCCTGCCACAGCTCCGGTGCCAGCTCGGAGTGCGGGGGCTCTGCCTGACTACCGGGTGCTCAGCCTGGGGCCGGGGGGGGCAGCTGGCTCACTCTTCCCCTCCCTTTGTGTCTCCAGAAAATAGGTTTTTTATTACTTCTTACGGAGGTTTGTACATATCGGACGTGCAGAAGGAAGATGCCTTGTCCACCTACAGGTGTATCACCAAGCACAAGTACAGCGGGGAGACGCGGCAGAGCAACGGCGCCCGCCTCTCCGTCTCAGGTGAGCCCGTCCGGCTGCCGGGGGTGCGTCCCGTGCCCGAGAGGGGCCCTGCCCTGCCCCGTGTCCGCTCCCCTGCTCGCTTCCTTCCCCGCCCGCCCGCAGCACCGCCAGCAGCGGCATCGCCACCTCGGGTCCCCGCAGCCAGGGGACATCCCGGTGCCGTGGGGGTCCGCGCAGGGGGCTGGCGGTGCCCGGGCTGTGCCCCGCTCCCCTCCTCTCCCCTCCCCGAGCCGGGCGCTGTGGCGGTGGCGGTGGCGGTGGCAGCGCCGCGCGTCACCCCGAGCGGGAGGCGACGGGGCGAGCGGCGATGCGATGTGACAGCCGGCGATGTGAGCAGCCTGACGCGATGTGACGAACATGCAAGCGATACTGCGGCGGAGGCAGTGCAGTCCGGAGTGCCGGGTGTCTCGGGGCGCTCCCGGCTCCGCTGACTGCCCAAATTACTCCGCTCGGGAGGGAGGGAGTTCGCCCGACTCGCAGCCCCGCCGCCGCTCCCTGCCATATGCTGCTCCCATCCTCGGCTGCTCCCGCACCGGCCCCTCGAATTCACCCCCCGGAGGGCAGGGAAAGGATGCGGGGCTGGCCTGATCTCGCCTCCGGGCGACCTGCGGGCCCAGCCGTGCCCGTCCTGCCGCGCATCCCCGCGGTGCGTGGGCGTCGCCGGGTGTATCATCCCCGATCCGCCCGCTTCGATCCGGCCCGGTCCCCTCCCGGTCGCTGTCATTATTTACACGTCACGGCGTTTTACTTCTGCTTGGGAGTAATGAAAGAGGTTTCTTTCCCCTGGAATTTAATTTCACGCCTGAGACTTAGTGATTAATTTTCTCCTTTCCCAGCTGCCTGATGGGCCCTTTTGCTTGTAAATTTTGAAATGTGCCACAAAATTTGTGTATTTTGCACCAATTAGGTGTCACCTTGAGTAATTCCTCCGGTGCTGAGTTTATTCCTCCCATCAGCTCTTTAGAATGTTTTTTCCCTCCCACCTCCCCCGGTGCCTGCTGTCCTGGCTGCCAGGGGCTGTGCTAGCGGGGTGGGACAGGGCTCAGCAAGGACAATGGGGTGAGTCCTGCACTCCTGTACCAGCTCAGAGGAGTGGGGAGAGCCAGTCTCTGATGGATGGGCGCAGTGTCACCACGACAGGGGTCTCCCAGTGTCCCTGAGACACGTCCTCCTCTTCCCCGGGTGAGCCCAGTTCCTCTCCCAACCCAGACCCGGCCGAGTCCATCCCCACGATGTTAGACAGCTTCCAGTCCAGGGAGGTGAAGGCGGGCCGGCTGGTGGAGCTGCCCTGCATCGCCTCGGGCTACCCCAACCCGGCCGTGAGGTGGATCAAGGACGGGCGGCCGCTCCCCGCCGACAGCCGCTGGAGCAAGCGCATCACGGGGCTGACCATCAGCGACCTGCGCGTGGAGGACAGCGGCACCTACATCTGCGAGGTGACCAACACCTTCGGCTCCGCAGAGGTCACGGGCACCCTCACGGTCATAGGTGAGAGCCGGCGGGGAGGAGCGGCGGGGGGTGGGGGGGTTTGGTCCTGCTGCCTTCTGACACGTAAAACCTTTATCAAAATGCAGCTTTAGGGGTTTGTACAGCTGTATAAACAACAGCCTTGTATTTTGGCACAGCCTTTGGCTCGCTGGAAGCCACTGTCTTGCACGTGTCCGACGTGTTGGGCGCTTCTGTGCTTGGCTTTGTTGATTTACATAAAATCCGTGTCGATTTACATAAAATAAGCCCTAGCCAAACAGTAAATACCATCTGGGCAGGCCAAGGATTTATCACGTGCTGTTTTCCTGGGGGTTCCTCCTGCCACCGGGATCCTGGCAGCACCAGGGCCACTGTGCCTGCGTTACCTGGAGCAGCACTGCTGAGCATGGCACCGTCAGCCTGCTGGGAGCCACCCTGCCACACGGGCCACATCTTCTTCCAGCCATCCTGCCACCTCCCCACAGCACCCCCGCCGGGAGCCTGGGGCTGATGTTAAAAGCAGGGGCTGTCAGCAGCGGGGAGGGTGGCAGGGCCACCTGCCTCATTGCGCGGTGACATTTAACGCACGGCCGGGCCGGGAGGAGCAGGGAGAGAGAGAGCACAGCGGGAACGAGCCGCCTCCTGCCGCACCGCCCGGCCCCGCCAACGCCTCTCCCCTCTCTCGCAGACCCTCTGCGTGTGACCCTCACACCAAAGAAGCTCAAGACAGGCATCGGCAGCACCGTCATCCTCTCTTGTGCCCTCAGCGGCTCCCCCGAGTACGTCATCCGCTGGTACCGCAACACGGACCTGGTGGCGGTGGATGACTACATCTCCATCCGGGGCATCAGCAACGAGACCCTGCTCATCACGGCCGCCCAGAAGAGCCACTCCGGCGCCTACCAGTGCTTCGCCACCCGCAAGTCCCAGACGGCACAGGACTTCTCCATCATCACGCTGGAGGGTGAGCTGGCTTCCCCGGGCTGGGGGCTTCCTCCTCTGCCCCTCTCTGGAGGGGATGCTTTGTGCATGGCTGGGGGGCAGGGAGACACACTGGGGTGGGGGTCCTGAGGCTGCTGCCAGCCTGCTCCTGGGCTCTGTGTGCTGTCTGCAGGGGCACAGCATGGCCAGGACAGGGAAGGACCACAATAAGTGTTGACTGGCCATCCAGCCCTGGGCACCCTATCCCACCAGGCAGCTCTCCCTGATCCAACCCACCCAGTGTTTGGACAAGGGATGGGCTCTGCTGAGGGAGGTGTCCCCTCAAGCTGGCATCTGTATCAGCCACTGTGTCCCTTCACCTCTGTCTGCATCTCCCTGCCACGGGGACACCAGCACAGCCACGTGTGTGTGTCCCCAGCTGGCCCCCTGTCCCAGCTGAGCCCGGGGTGGGAGCTCAGCGCCATCCCGCCGGCGGGTGACTGCTGCTGCTGCCGCCTGTGGCCGCCGCTCCCTGACCCCCGTCCCGCTGGGTGCCCCCCCAGATGGGACCCCCCGCATCGTCTCCTCCTTCAGCGAGAAGGTGGTCAACCCCGGGGAGCAGTTCTCCCTGATGTGCGCCGCCAAGGGGGCCCCGCCGCCGACCGTCACCTGGGCGCTGGACGACGAGCCCATCCCGCGGGACAGCGGGCACCGCTCCAACCAGTACACCATGTCCGACGGCACCACCGTCAGCCACATGAACGTCACCGGCCCGCAGATCAAGGACGGCGGCGTCTACCGCTGCACCGCGCGGAACTCGGTGGGCAGCGCCGAATACCAAGCGCGAATAAACGTAAGAGGTGCCTGTCTACTTTTAAATATCAGAATAGGACTTTTACTGGGCTTTTTTTTCTTTTTTATGGTTTTTTTTGGTTTTGGTTCTGTTCCCCTGGCTGGTCGCTCCTCCTCGCCTCTCCCTCTTCTTCCCGGCCGTGTGGGTGTCCCTGGCTATCCCAGCCTCACTCCCTGAGCCCTGAGCTGCTCTTCACACACCTGCAGGGTTGGGCTTCTCTCATGCTTAAAGCAGGGAGTCTAACAAAGTTCCAGAGGCTTGGAGAACTGGAGCTTGGCTTTGCAGGAGTCAAAGGGCAGCACTGTCCACACTGGGGTCCGCTCTCACCCTGCCAAGCCCTGCCTTTGGTTTTGGTTCTGTTCCCCTGGCTGGTCGCTCCTCCTCGCCTCTCCCTCTCTTTCCGGCCATGTGGGTGTCCCTGGCTATCTGAGCCTCACTCCCTGAGCTGCTCCTCACACACCTGCAGGGTTGAGCTTCTCTGCTGCTTAAAGCAGGGAGTTTAACAAAGTGGAAGGCAGTTCCAGAGGCTTGGAGAACTGGAGCTTGGCTTTGCAGGAGTCAAAGGGCAGCACTGTCCACATTGGGGTCCGCTCTCACCCTGCCAAGCCCTGCCTTGGGGTCTGCACAGGGTGGGCAGGCACCCCCTGAGGGACCCCACACATGGAGAAGGAGGTGGCCGGCCCAGAAGTGTCCCAGGTCCCCTGAGCTCCACCAGCCGCCCCCGTTCCCTACAGGACCCCCTCTCCTTGGCAGCCACCGCGCCCGGCGGCACCAGGATCTCCGTGACAAACGATGATGAGGCAGCACGTGAAATCGTGGGAAATGAGCTTTGATTTGTCATGTCTGTGTTTTCTTTGTCTGCTAAGAGCCATGGCCGCGTTAATCACCGTGTTATTACGGCTGCAGCGTGCTGCTCGGTGTGTTCCGGGGAGCACGCTCAGGCACGGGCTATGCTGTAAGCCCCTGCCCATTAATAATCCCCAATTAAAGCTCCCAGGCTTACAGGTGGGAGCGAGACAAGATAAGGGAGCGTTTATTTGTCTGCTGAGAATGAGGGTTGAAGGGCTGTGTTTGTCTGTGTCTCAGGTTTGAAATGGATCTAGTGGCTTTTTGGCTGGGATCCCAGGAATCGGAATTTTGCTGCCGTTTACAGCTGAATTTGGAGGAAGTTCATCCCTCAGCCAGGAGAAGCCAGAGCAGCGTTTTCAATGAGGATGTTCCCTTGTCTCCCTTTTTCCCCTCTCTCAGCTCTTGATGGGCTGTCACTAGATAAGATTTGGGTTTCTTTTTCAGTGGCACAGAGCATGTCCCTCAGACAGGCCCAAGACACGGTTACAGAGCGAGATGCTAATTCCTTTCTTCTGCTCCTTCTCTTAACGTGTCCTAGAATGAGAAACACCGTCCATCAGCTGAGCCTAAGTGCCTGTTAAGCTGTTATCCTGCTACACCCTCACATGAGGAGTCAAGACAGGGTTAATCTTTAGATTACTTTGCTATTTTATGCAGCGGCTGGGAGAACAATGTAATTATTGATGCATGAAACCTCTCGTTTAAAGGCTCACCTGCAGCATTCTCCCCGTCCTCAGGCAGCTCCAAAGCCAGACAGAAACTGGTGGCTGTCTGGCTTTTCAGTGACAGGCAGGTTGGCAGTGGGAGGTGCAGAAATGTGGGGTTCAAGGAGGTGAAGTGTTTTTGCCAGTGGAAGTCAGGTTCCCATAGCAGCTCTTGCCAAGGATGTTTGGCACAATGCAGGCAGCTTCCTCCTGGGAGAGAGCTGTGATGGAGGGGAAGCTCTCCCCATCTCTCCCATTGCTCTGGAGGGAGAGAGCCAGCTGGAGGCATCCTGGGCAGCCACAGTGCCCAGAGCAGAAACACAGACACCATCTGACCTCCCGCAGCGGGCAGCAGTGGGGTGTGTGGGCTCAGCTCCCCCAGCCCTGGGGTGGGATTTGCTGTTTGAAGCGTGGCCGTGCCCCAGGAGCACAGGCCCTGTTGGTGGCTGAGGGAGAGTAGCTGCAGCTGGAGGTCACAGCCGAGAGCAGCTGTCCCCACACGAGCTGAGAGGAGCCCGTGCCGCCTCCTCACCCAAACCAGGCTGGCTCCCGGCTGTCCTGCTCACCTCCTCTGCCTGTGGAGCTCGCCCTGGAGTAGCAGCAGATCTGCATGCGAGCAAACGGCCCTTCGGAATTAACCTAGCCTGCCTCTTCCTTCCTCCTCCCCAATATGTAGGCCCGCCGAGCATCCGCGCCATGAAGAACATAACGGCGGTCGCGGGTAGGGACACTTTCATCAACTGCAGGGTCATCGGGTACCCCTATTACTCCATCAAGTGGTACAAGGACTCTCTGCTGCTGCCCGATAACCACCGCCAAGTGGTCTTTGAGAACGGCACCCTGAAGCTGATGGATGTCCAGAAAGGCATGGATGAAGGGGAGTACCTGTGCAGCGTGCTGATCCAGCCCCAGCTCTCCATCAGCCAGAGCGTCCACGTCACCGTCAAAGGTGAGAGGGTGGGGACGCTTCCCCTGGACGGCAGGGAGAGCTGGCCCGGGTTGTTTTTGGGATCTCCCCACAGCGGGGTGGAGGCAGAGGAGCACCACGTGGGGAACTGCACGGCCAGGTGGTGGAAAAAGTTTTTCACAGAAAGAGTGATAAAGTCCTGGAATGGCCTGCCCGGGGAGGTGGTGGAGTCACCGTCCCTGGAGGTGTTTAAGAAGAGACTGGATGTGGCACTTGGTGCCACGGTCTGGTTGAGGTGTTAGAGTCGGGTTGGACTCGATGATCTTGAAGGTCTCTTCCAACCTAGAAATTCTGTGATTCTGTGTGCTCTGTAGTCACCAGGCATGGGAGCTCAGCCCTCGGGAGCTGGCTTGGCTACCTGGTCCTGCCTGCCGCCGGCAGCTGCCCCGAGCCACGCTGTATCCATTTCCCCTTACAAGTGATGGAGCAAGGATTTGTGGTGTAAACATAACATATTAAACCATCTAACCTTTGCTTGGATCACCTTCACCGATGTTTTTCTCTGTGTGCTAGCTTTTAAAAAAATAATACTCTCGGTCCTCCGAGCGCACAGAACATCTTAAAAGCTTCTCCGGGCCATCAATTATTCAGCCCCATTGAGGGAGCTATCAGTCCTAATGAATTGAGCCGGATGCATCCCCTCCCAGTGACGGGCTGAGATTGCGCTGGGAGCGCGGGCTGCTCCCGGATCTCCCGTCCTCGGGAGCCGCCGGGTCGCCTCCGCCCGCCGCCGCCTCGGTGTTTGCAGTAAATCATTCAGACAAACACGGCGGCGCTGGGGACGGAGCCGGCCAATTGTCATCCTGCCTCTCGGCCAGCGGGGGATTCGTGCGCTGGATTTACTCTGATCCCGCTCCCTCCCCGCCCAGCCACCATTTTCTTATTAGGAATCAGGTTAGCGAGAGAGCGCATCAAGCTGATTAGAGATGCTGCCGCTTGATTAGCTAATGCTCTTCTCCACGGCTTGCAAAGGGGAGAGGAGGCTCTGGGTAACCTGTCCAAGGGCACTGCGGGGGGCTTTTCTTGCCCCCGGGGTCTGCAGGGCTTGGCCAGCCCTGGTTTCCTCACCTCACGTAAATCCCTGTCCATGTGGGGCCCCAGGGCTTGGAAAGAGGCCAGAGATGTTGGTCATGTTTTGGGACGGCTGGGACGGGCAAGGCTGATGTGGGGAGATCATCTCAGGGCGTTTGTGAGCAGTTAAATAATGGGATTCGCTGGGAGGTGCCCTCAGAGGGTGCAGGGTGCTGAAGTTCAGCTGAGAATTTGTGTGTCCTGGGAAGTGACTGCTGCTGAACCCTACCCAGTGAGGATTTACTGCCTCGATCAGTGGCCAGTGACGGGCTGAGGAGGGCGAGCAGGCTGGAGCACGGTGCAGCAGGGACCAGACGTCTTCATTCCCCTGCTGGAGATTTACACCCAGCCCCGCTGGCTGAGTTCCTCGTTTCCTCTGGCCCTTGGATAAAAGGCCCGTGGGATAGAATAGCAAAGGCCCTAGAAGAGAGCCAGGGAGTGAATAAACATAACTGTGTAGCACGAGGAGCGGGGGTGGCGTGGAGCACCATAAAGCTTTTACAGCCCCAAGTGCCTGGTGACCACATGAAATGCCACCGGTGAGTTATGCAGGTCCTTCCGATCACACAGCACTAAAAGCTTTACTGTTCCCTCTGGCACTGCTCCCCCCAGGAGCAGGGATGTGCAGGCAGCCCCATCATCCCCATCTCACGCTGAGGGAAGCTCCTGCCCAGCTGTGGGTGCTGCTGCTCAGCCAGGGAACCCCAGGACCCCAGTTTCAAACCTCCCCGCTCCATAGGGCTCTGCTGATCCCGGGTGCTGCTGGAGCCACTTCCCTGCACTTCCCCAGCAGCACAATCCAAAATCCAGCCTCCTCCAAGGTGCCCTGTGACAGCTCCTTGTTCCTGCAGACATCTCTGAAGGTTTTAATTAATCCCGTGTGGGTTGGTGCTGTCCTGGGGCTCCCACACAGCTCTACTGGGGTGGCTGCAGCGTTTTGGGGAGCGTGGGGCTGACACGGTGCCAGGGCACTGTGGGGTGATGCTTCACCCCTGTGGGAAGGCAGAGGCTGCTCCCAGGGTCACTTCTGGGACAGACTCTGTGGTGGCACCATGGGCAGGGTGCTCCAGGCTGTGGCCAAGTGAGAGCCTGGGGGCTCTGGAGAAAGGAGAATCGTGGTGGGAAGCGATCTGGGAAGGAAAGGGGAGTTGTGAGCTCTGTCTGTGGGAAGCTGGAGCAGGGAGAGCTCGTCTGTCGGCCAGAGGGGCGTGCTCGGAGAGGCGCGGATCCACAAGCCCATCCCCGCTCTGCAATAGACTGCAGTGCATTCCCAATTAATTATTCATTAATTATGGAAAACAGGCAGCACTGGCTCCATGGCTGTGGCAGCTCGAGCCACGTTGCTGTCGGTGGCAGAGGGACAGGCCAGCCCTGCCTGTACCTGCCTGTCCCATGGAAGTGGCTCCCACCTGGGGGACAGTGACAGCCTCTGCTTGCCGTGCTCTGGGTCGGGCAGCAGTGCCAAGAGCTGAGCCATGGGATGGGCACAGGGCGGAGGTGGGAGCCCAGGGAAGTGTGTGGGGGTACAGGGAACTGCCCCCGTGCCCACATGAGAGGGCAGCTCCCTACTGCCAGAGGGACAATTGGCAGGCTGCTAATTTAATTATGGAGACTGCAGAACGAGGATCTCATCTACCAGGTGCTGAGCCTTGTTAAGCTAATTGTCTCCCTCTCTCTGCTTTCTTCCCCCTCCCACATTGCCAGAGATGCTGCAGTTGCCTAATTAAGTTATCAGGAAGATAATGGCTGGTTCTGAATCCAGCACCTTTAAGAAAAGCATCCATCTAATGACGGCTTTTCTGCGAGGGGATAAATGCTGAGGTGGAATTTTGGGTGGCACGTGCCGGGGGTGGCCAGGGCTTTCCCCAGTGCAGGGTCAGCGTTTCTCCATCCCGCTCTCAGCAGGGTGGCCCTGCCAGGTGGGAGAAGTCCTCCTGCTGTTCTCTGCTTGATGGCACCTCCTGCTGTGCCCTGGCCTTGTTCCTGATGGAATCAAAAGAATTCTGGGCTGCTTCTCCTCCTGGGACAGCATCTTCCCCAGGCCCCACTGCAGCCCATCCCCACTGAAGGAAGGCTTTCCTGGGATGGCTTCTCCAGCATTCTCTGCCTCTCCCCTCGACAGTCCCTCCGCTGATCCAGCCCTTCGAGTTCCCGCCGGCCTCCATCGGGCAGCTCCTCTACATCCCCTGCGTGGTCTCCTCGGGGGACATGCCCATCCACATCACCTGGAGGAAGGACGGGCACGTCATCCTCTCGGGCTCTGGGGTCACCATCGAGAGCAAGGAGTTCATGAGCTCCCTGCAGATCTCCAGCGTCTCCCTCAAGCACAACGGGAACTACACCTGCATCGCCAGCAACGATGCCGCCACCGTCAGCCGGGAGCGGCAGCTCATCGTGCGGGGTGAGCCCGGGGCTGCCCTGCCACCTGCATCCCCCTGATGGGAGAGGGAGGAAGGGCAGCCCAGAAGGGAGCAGAGGGAATTTGGGAGGGTGAGGGGCAAGGCTGAGCCCCCTCTGTGCCCACAGGCAGTGGGCAGTTGTAGGGATCTGATGGGGGTTTTCCTGCCGTGACCATCCTTTCTTCCCAAACTCCTCAGTGCCTCCTCGCTTTGTGGTCCAGCCCAACAACCAAGATGGCATTTATGGGAAGGCCGGGGTGCTGAACTGCTCTGTTGATGGGTACCCCCCTCCGAAGGTCATGTGGAAGCACGCTAAAGGTAGGGATGGGTCACAGCAGTGGGTGGGGATGTCAGTGCAGGCTGGGGAGGGTCCCCTGGGCATGGCCACCCCAGCTCTGAGCCCCGTGAGAGCTGCTCTGCCTCAGCTGAACCCCGTGTCCCCTCTCAGGAAGTGGCAACCCCCAGCAGTACCACCCCATCCCCCTGACGGGCCGCATCCAGATCCTGCCCAACAGCTCCCTGCTCATCCGCCACGTGCTGGAGGAGGACATCGGCTACTACCTCTGCCAGGCCAGCAACGGCGTGGGCACGGACATCAGCAAGTCCATGTTCCTCACCGTCAAGAGTGAGTACCCAGGGCTGTGCCACGGGGCATCATCACAGGGACGGGGACCTGCAGAAAAAATGTAATGCACAGCAGTGACCCAGGGAACAGGGTGGCTGTGGGACATGGGGGCACCAGCAGAGCCTGGCCTGGTGCAGCCTCCTTCTCTGTTCTGAGGGTTCCAACCACACCAGCCGTGCTCCAGCCTCGGCTCTGCGCATCCCCACGATCGATGCGGGGCACGGGAGGGCATTGATTCCTCCCCTCCAGGGACCCGCTTCCCTTTTGCTATTAAACACACTTTGTCTTTAATAAAACCAGGCAATCAATCTACATCATCCAGGAGGAAAGGAAATAGCTGGGCTGCTTTGACAGGGATGGGCTGGGAAGTGTTGTTAGACACCGTGTTTGAACTGTGTGCGTTATTGGATTGCTCTCCCGTTGCTATCAGCAGAATGTATAATTGCCAGCTCCGTGTTAGTTACTGGGCTCGTTGCTGCTGGGAGCATTCAAACCTCCAAAAGGAGATGGTGGAGGGGGTCCAGAGCCATCACCCTCACTCCTGGTGTCTCCAGGAGGGGCTGGGGTCAGGATTGGGCTCAGAAGGACTGAACTTTGCCTTGACCATGCTGGGAACGAGGCAGTGAGCGTGCTGTGCCAGAGGGGATGGAGGCTGCAGGGGAAGGATGCTGTGGGCAGAGGGGACATGCAGCATTCTCTAGTCACCACCACTCTTCCCCAGCCTGGTGCTTTCTTCCCTAACACCAGCAGCTGTTTCTCTCAGGGGCTTCTCCCCTCCCCACCCAGCCCCTGCCTTCCCAGGTTCCTGCTCCCCTCCCTGTCAGCTGTTTAATTTATCCCTCCAACTGATGAATCAAACCCGGCGACTTCAAACAAGGCACTTCAATGAGGTGCAGGTACAAAGTCGAGGCGATTAATCCCGAGTGAGCGTGCGAAGTCTGGGAGCCCGGCCCGGTGCCGTGTCCCTGCTAGCTCCTGTAATTGCATCCCAGGACAGGTTGCTTGCTGACTTGAATAGCACATAACCTTATTATGCGAGTGCTTTTGCATCTCCCGGAGCCCTCGCTGCCTTTGAAAAGGTTCGGATGAATAGGTAGACGAGGCGCCACAGCCAATTAAGCGTTAGATGGGCTCTTTGTTTTGTTTCATTTTGGGGTTTTTGTTTGTTTAGTGAAATGTCAGCCCAATTAAAGGCAGATCAGCGCTGGCTTTTCCTGAAAGTCAGGCCGCTGCGGACTGAGTTAAATGAGAGTTAATCAGGGCCCAAACAAAGCGTGCTGGCGGTCAGCAGGGGACAGGGCAGTGCCGCAGCCAGCTGGGGTCACACATCCCCTGCCCCGACACCACAGCAAGGGGCTCCAGGGGTGAGCTGGGGCAGCCAGGTTACACTCTGGACAGCATCAGTGTGGCTGAGTCCACGGAGCCGGCAGAGCCAGAAGCAGCTGGGTGCTGCTTTTGTCAGGGGGTGATGGGTGTGGAAAGCCACCAGATTTGCTTGGGGAATGTCACCCGTGGGGTCAGGGCTTTCCTGTCCCTGGGCTCCCACCCGTGGCATGGCAGCCTGTCCCTGCTGCTGAAGGATCCCACCAGCATCCCGTGGAGCAGAAGGTGGGGAGTGCTGGAGCGTCTGAGCCTGTGCCCGAGGGGACGGCGGGCTGGGCTGGGCGCAGGTGAGGGGCCCAGCAGCCTGTGAGAAATGCCATTTAGCACATGGCTGCACACCTGCCCGGGTGCTGGGAGCCCGTGGGATGGGGACAGCCACATCCCCCGCGGTCCTGCCGGAGCGGCAGCACCCTGGGCACCGCGGAGGGGGCTCCTCTGCCTGCTCCGTGCCAGCACCTCGATGCCAGGGGTCCAGCCAGGGGGCAGGGAGAGGGGTCTCTCTCTCTGTGGTCGTGGCGTAGCCCTCGCTGGAAGTTCGCTGCCACACAGCACGAGCATAACTGATTGCTTCCATGCAATTTGAATTAATCTCATGCTTCAGGTGAAACTCAGCTAATCAGTGTAGAAAGGAAGCTGAGACGGGTGCAATCAAATTAACATCACAGAGCCAGCTCCAAACAAGAAAGAGGGGGGCGAGGGAGGCAGGCACAGCCCTTGTCACCCTTGTCACTGTTCTCATTCAGTTGTCACCAGCGCTCTGCGAAGCGGCTCGTGCCCCAGCCGGGTGTGGGACAGCAGCGTGCTGGCGGCTCCCTATGTTCCCAGGCTTATCTCTGCCCAGCCAGCGCCACCAGCCCCTGGCTGTGGCCTTGTTAACAAGGCCGTGGGCACTGGGAGGGGCTGGCTGGGTGGGGTGGACCCTGGGGGGCACAGGTGGTGTTGGAGGTGAGCTCTCCTGGAAGGAAGCCTGTCTGTCCAGAACCGTGGTTGATGCCACGTTATTGATGCCCCTGCACCCAGGAAGGGGTCACAGAGTGGTCGGGAGCAGCCTTCAGCCACCTTTGGAGGTCCCTGCAGCCAGTTCCAGGCAATGTGGTCCCTCTGCAAGCTGCAGAGCTGCTCCAGGGCAGGTGTTGGGCACCAATGCCCCAATCTGTGCTAACCTCACAGCTGCTTGGGGTTTTCTTGGGGTTTGTTGTGCTCTTTTCCTGCTCTGGACTACGTGCAGCTCCCTTGGGACCCTGGCAATTGAGAGAAGTTGATGTGTTTACATCCAAGGAGCTGCTTTTAATCAAACATCAATAAGTGCATTTCAGTGAAGCAGAGCCTGAAACGGAGCTCCTCTCCCGGGGCCCCTGCTCACTGGGAAGGGGCTGGTGCAGCCAAGGCTGCTGCAGCCCTGCGGGGCTGCCCTGCCTCCTTGGCCCCATGGCCACACACCCTCTGCTACTGCACTGTCCTCCAGCCTGGGCTGAACGAGGGCTGAGTGCAGGGACCATAGCCCCAGTGTCCCTGTCTGCCAGTTTGCAGGGTGCTCCCTGGAAGGTTTTCCAGGGCAGGAACAGGGGACAGTGGGCAGGAGCCTGGCAGGGCCAGTGCTGAGCCCCTCATCCAGCTGTGTGTGCCCTTGTGCTGTGCAGTCAGCCCTGCTTGGGGGCGAGTGCAGGAGCTTTCCCTGTGCTCTGTCCTCACCCTGATGGGACATGAATGCTGGGGACAGTCCTTCCCAGGCCTGCCTCTGTCCCGGTGTGTCCCTGACCTGGGGCTGAGGCAGGCAGAGCTGTCAGAGCAGGGCAGGCAGCTGGGGATGGGGCAGGGCAGCGAGGAGAAGTCCTGGGCTGCTCCTTGTAACCCTTGGTGCCCCAGGCTGCAGTGCCACAGCATCCCTGCTCTTTGCCATCCCCTGCCAGCTCCGAGGTGCCGTGCTCCCCTCGGGGCAGGATTGTCACACGGGCACCAGGCTGGGCACTGCACTGTCCTGCACCCCACAAACTCCAGCAGCTCAGGAGGAGAGGTTTCCTTTGCTGTTAATTGAATTACATTGCCACAGAAAGCCGAGGAGTCGTAGCTCATTAGAGCCTCTTGTGTCCCATTAGAACAGTGTGTGTTGCCTTTGCGGATTGTCATTATCATACATTACTGCAGGACTCAGCACTGCTGTTTGTTTATGCATTACATTTTTTTCTGCTTACCCAGCCTGCCCTCAGTCCCTCAGCCTGCTCCTCCTGTGTGGTGCCTGCCACAGCCAGCCCACTGCATGGCACTGGGGTGGCACAAAGGGCTTGGCCCTTGGAACAGGGAACAGCCAGGCCAGGGATCAGTACAGCACCCTCAGAGCACAGACCAACCATCCCCCTCTGTGCTGCACCCACTGCTCAAGCCCCTCTGGGTTCTGCACCCCAGCCAGGTGGTGACCACGGCTCAGGGTGTCTCCACCGGCCCCGTTTGTCTATTGGGGTGGCTATGAAAAAAAAAAAAAAAAATCATCTCTGGTATCTGCAATGCAAAGGCGGCCTTGCTGATGGGAAATCACACTCTGTATTCTGCCCAGGTTTATACGAGTGAATTATGCAAATCCGTGATGGAAAACATTCTTCCTCTCATCCTCGGGAGTGTAAAACCTTAGTCAATAATTCATACCCGCACGTCTCAGACTGGAGGCTTTCTCTTCATTATAGTGTGCACTTGGTTATTTGTCTTTCACGTTTTATTGTCTACCCCGGTGTAATGCTATGCATTATAAAATTTATCTGCTTCATTATTTTATGATCCCGAGCTGTATAATGCAGCGAGACGGTTCCGCTCCGGGCTGCGGGGCCTCTCGGTGAGAGCCGCATGCGCCCAGCCCTCGGCGGGGCCGGGGGCTCGGCGGGGCCGGGCAGCCACAGGTGCCACCTGCCCGTCCCCCCCCACCCCGGGGCACACAGGTGACGCTTTGCCTCCCCCCGCAGTCCCAGCCATGATCACCTCCCACCCCAACACCACCATCGCCATCAAGGGCCAGACCAAGGAGCTGAACTGCACGGCGCGGGGCGAGCGGCCCATCATCATCCGCTGGGAGAAGGGGGACACCGTCATCGACCCCGACCGCAACATGCGCTACGCCATCACCACCAAGGACAACGGCGACGAGGTCATCTCCACCCTCAAGGTGAGGCCTGGGCGTCCTGCGCCTGCCTGGCCTGCTGGGGGGTCTCGTTGGGTGTTGGAGAGAAGAGGGGAAGGTGTGGGGAGGGTGTGGTGGTCCCCAGTGGGTGTCACAGAGCCTGGGCTCCCTGAGGGGCAAAGCTGAGCCCAGAGGGGTGTCAGGAGTGCCATGGCAGGGACTGCAGCTCCGATGACTGGTGCTGTGGTGGGAGCAGACAGTGATGGCAGGGGACAGCATTGGGGGCAGCTCAGTCTGAGCTGGCTCCTCTCCCTGGAACACTGGCAGCTGAAACCAGCCGATCGCGGGGACTCCGTCTTCTTCTCCTGTCACGCCATCAACTCCTACGGCGAGGACAGAGGCTTGATCCAGCTCACTGTCCAAGGTACTCCACCCTCCCTGCGTGGTGCAAAGCCTTGCTGGGAGGGTTCCCCTGCTCCTGGGGGCCTTCTCTGCCTGCGTCCCTAACCTGCCTGTGTGTCCCCAAGAGCCCCCTGACCCGCCGGAGCTGGAGATCCGTGAGGTGAAAGCCCGGAGTATGAATTTGCGATGGACGCAGCGGTTCGACGGCAACAGCATCATCACCGGCTTCGATATCGAGTACAAGAACAAGTCAGGTAGGTGACAGTGATGTCCCCTCCTCGTGCCACAGCGGGGCTGGGGGCTGGCATGCACAGGCAGGTGTGGGACTGCCCCACCGGCGCCTCCAAGGGAATATTCTGCATCCTGGTTCCTTTGATGAAGAAAGGAGAGAGCGGCATTAATGAAATATGGTAATTTCCGTGGGATGGGAGCGTTTGAAAGGGAATATTAAAAGAGACAATATTTGAAAAAAGCTGAACCCCAACGCACAACAGAGAGAGAGGGAAGCAGCACCTCTCTGGGGGTACAAAAGCTGGAGGTGCCTGGGGACCTCACCTGCCTGAGCACAGCCCCCTCAGCACTGTGGGCCCTGGACAGGATCCAGGCTCTGACCCTTCGCTCCGCTGCCCTTCCAGATTCCTGGGATTTTAAGCAGTCCACACGCAACATCTCCCCGACCATCAACCAGGCCAACATCGTGGACCTGCACCCCGCCTCCGTGTACAGCATCCGCATGTACTCCTTCAACAAGATCGGGCGCAGCGAGCCCAGCAAGGAGCTCACCATCAGCACCGAGGAAGCAGGTGCTGCTCTGGGCTCCTGGCCTGGGTGCTGGGGGTGGTGGGCAAGGGGAGCACGGGTGCTGCAGCCTGGGGGGGAAGCTGGCTGAGGTTCAGCTCTCCTAAAGCCAGGGGTGTTCCTGGGGAGGAGCTCCTGAACCTTCTCAATGTGCTCTTTTGTGTCTGTCTCTGTGCAGCTCCCGATGGCCCTCCCATGGATGTCACCTTGCAGCCCATCACCTCCCAGAGCATCCAGGTCACATGGAAGGTCAGTGAGGCTGGGATGGTGTGTGGGCTTTTTTTTTGGCTATGGGGCCTTGGCCAAATGCTGTCCCAGCTTGTCCTGAGACCCAGCAAGTCATCAGCGTTACAAGAATCAGGAGAAATTCCCCAGGAAAAAGGAAAACCTGGAGGCTGGGCAAGCAGCTCACCTTATTGCTCAGGGCTCTTATCAATCATGTTTTACAACAAGCTCATTATCTCATAGGGTGTCCGTGGGGGACCATGGGGCAGAGAGGATAAATATGTAAAAACTGAGGTGCTGGCTTGCAAAGTGTTTGAGCAGAGATCAATAAAACTTAGAATCGGATTTATTTTTTCAAAGCTGCCTAATGAAAAATAAAATTGATTATAAAGTTAGGACTTGGGAATGAACTGCTAAGTCAATAAATTTAGGGTTTCAGCTTCTCCCCCTCCTCCCCTTAAGCACTGAAAAACAAATTAATGAAAAGTAAGATTCACTTGAAAGATAAGTCACTTCGTTTTAGGAGTATTTCAGCAAGATGGATCGCCCTGGCATTGTAACATAAATTTGCAATCAACCCTATTGATTTCTTAATGCTTCAGAGAAATATTGTTAAGATTGATCTCAATCTGGCCTCTCAGGCTGCCAGACTTGGGACTTCTCCTGCTCCAGTTGGGAACTGGTGCTGTCCAGGCAGCACTGGTGGTTCTGAGGACCCGCTGGACCTTTTTTATCACTATTTTGCCCCTCAGTGAAAAGCGGGGAGGGAAAACAACTTGAAAGCCTTGAGAAAAGCCACTGGGGAGAGGCGGTTGTGGCACGGAGCCCTGTGAGCCTCCCATCCCTGTGACACCGCTCCGTCCTGCCCTCCCTGTCCCTCAGGCCCCCAAGAAGGAGCTGCAGAACGGGGTGATCCGCGGCTACCAGATCGGCTACCGGGAGAACAGCCCGGGCAGCAACGGGCAGTACAGCATCGTGGAGATGAAGGCCACGGGGGACAGCGAGGTCTACACGCTGGACAACCTCAAGAAGTTTGCGCAGTACGGGGTGGTGGTGCAGGCCTTCAACCGCGCGGGCACCGGGCCCTCGTCCAGCGAGATCAACGCCACCACGCTGGAGGACGGTGAGGATGGCCTGGTGACCAAACCAGGGCCAGATCCTACCTGGGGGAACCTCAGTTGATCCCCATCCCGTCCCAAGCAGGTCTGGGGTGGGTGTGTGTGCCCTCACAGCTCCCCGGGAAGGAGCTGGGAGCACAGGGGGTACCCGTGGCACCTGAAGGGTGTGAGGTGGATTTCGGCACTGCTGAAGTGCCAGGCGGGTTTCCACCCGGGACACGGCGGCTGATGGCCTCGGCCGTTTTAAAAACAATGAGGAAAAAGTTTTGCAGTGCGTTTGTTCAGCAGTTTTTCATACTTAATTAAGGCTCTCGTTAGCCTGTCAAGCCGCGATCGTTTCCTGGCTGCATTAGCACTCCTCCCGGGGTATTCAAGGGCCCCTGTTTTAGCAATAGTGTCTTTTCCATAATTATATTACCTTCATTTTGTTCAAACGGACTATCTGTATTAGTTTATTATACTCTGTCCCTAATTACATGGTGCTTATATTTTTGCACCTAAGTAATATGAAACAATAATCATTTTCAAAGAGGATCGTTACGGTGATGTATTATCATTTAAATGCTCATAAAAATTAGAGTTACCTCTTGCGGGGCAATGGGATCTAATTGCCTCGCATCCAGCCAGCTCTCCCACTCTCCCCTCGCTGGGAGGCATCCTCCCTGTCACCACAGCACAGGGTTCACACCCACCTCGCTGGCCCAGGAGAAGGGAAACTGCATGTTGGAGGCAGGGCAGGGCTGGCTGAGGGCTTCCAGCAGCACTGCGGGGTCCGTGTGGGTGCAGTCAGGGTGGCTGTGTGGGACATGGCTCCTTCAGCTTCCTGCTGATTGTCCTCCTGCTGATTGTCCTCCTCCTCCTTCCCCTGCCCAGTTCCCAGCCAGCCCCCCGAGAACGTGCGAGCCATCTCCATCACCTCGGACGTGGCCGTGATCTCCTGGTCGGAGCCCCCGCGCAGCACCCTCAACGGGGTGCTCAAGGGCTACCGCGTCATCTTCTGGTCCCTCTACATGGACGGAGGTGAGCACCCCTGGGGAACAGGTGATGGGGGGGACGTGGGGGGCTCAGGGGCTGACGGGCCCTGTCTCCTCCCGCAGAGTGGGGCGAGATGCAGAACATCACGACCACGCGGGAGCGGGTGGAGCTGCGGGGCATGGAGAAATTCACCAACTACAGCGTGCAGGTGCTGGCCTACACCCAGGCGGGCGACGGCGTCCGCAGCAGCGTGCTCTACATCCAGACCAAGGAGGACAGTAAGTGGCTCTGCCACCCCCTGGGGCGGCTGCCGGGGCACGGGGGAAACCCCCCGCGTGCAGCCATGGGCAGGGCATTTCCCTTTCCCTTTTTTTCCCTTTTCCTTAAGTGCGGATATTTAAATATTTACACCCCGCCTGCCCTACTTTAATGCCATTAGCTCGCTAGCAGAGCATCCCTGGGCCTGTGTCCTAGGAAGCGCCAGATGCTGGGAGGGAGGCGCAGCTGGGCAGGGTACGGCTGACAGATTAAGGAGATGGCCATTAAAAGCCAATCATGATTTCTAAAGGAGAGCTTGGGCTGCAATTAACCCTCCTGCCTCTGGCTCGCATGGGGACGGGAGCCACCCGTGGAGAGGTGTCCTGCAGGCAGACCTGTCCCTGCCTGCGTGTGACACCGCCACTGCAGCTGCTCCCCAGGGTGTGGTTGGCATGCCAGCCCCACAGCAGGATGCTGTCGCACCTCCCAGCTGGGCAGAGACCTTGGAGACCTCCTGGCACCAGCTCTGCCATGCCCTCCCTCCTCAGTTCCAGGTCCCCCAGCTGGGATCAAGGCTGTGCCATCCTCTGCCAGCAGCGTGGTGGTGTCCTGGCTGCCTCCAGCCAAGCCCAACGGGATCATTCGGAAGTACACCATCTTCTGCTCCAGCCCCGGCTCGGGGCAGCCGGTACGTGATGGGAATGGGGCTGCCAGTCGCCGCAGTGTGCCAGGGAATGCTGAGCTGGCCAGGCAGGAACGGGAGGGAGAGCTGATGCCAGGCAGCAGCCGCAGCAAAGACCTCTTGGGGTGCACTGCGGAATTGTCCAAGGGCATCCGTGGGCACCGTGCACCAGGGAATGGTCCCATCATCTCTCTGTTCCCATCCTCTGGCATCTGCCCTGCTCAGCGCTTGCTCCAGAGGGGGAAACGTGCCAGCAGCTGACCAAAAATGAAATAGAAATCCAACCTGGCCCCATCCCTCCTTGGTGAGGGAGAGGTTGATGGGAGGTCTGCAGACTAGTGCTTATCAAAAGCTCCTTCTCAAACTCATTTCACTATCTGAGCCTCTGGTTTCCAGGGCAACATAATCTTTTCATCAAAGCAACTGGTAAAACCGCTGGGATCCGATATTGTTTTCTTGGCATCTTGTCAAAACTGTCATTTGGGTAAAAAAAAAAAAAAAAAATTATGTATACTATACAATATTCATATAGGTGTGTCTGCTTCGGGGGTACACTCACATCCACGTCCCTTCAAGGACACGCGTGTGAGCGCACGGGTGCCTGCCAAGTCGTGGTTAAATACACCCATCCTGTGCCACCGGGGGCGTGGAGCCCCATCCCTGCCCGGCGCTGGCACGGTGGCACAGCCGGGTGCTGTGCCAGGCAGTCCCTCCCCTCGTGGCGTGCGTGGGGCAGGGTGGCTTTGTGATGGGGACTGTCGCCGGTGTTGCGCACAGCCAGCGCTGTCCGCAGGGCTGGGGCAGCCGCTGTGGGCGATGCGGTGTCCCCGCCTGGGTTTTGGGGGCCCCTTTGGCCTCTCGCTGTGGCCGCAGAGGGTTTGGGCCAGCACGGCCGGGGTTGCCTCCAGGCTGGCCCCGCTGCAGCTCGGCGGGTGCCAGGGCAGCGTCCTTTCCCGGGAACAAGGATGCCGGCGCAGCCATCTGTTCCTCGGGCTCCAGCCCGGCTCCCTGGAGGAATCACGACACCAGCCGGCTCTCCCCGGCATTGAGGGATGCGAACGGAGCCGAGCCGCTGCTGCTCGGGATAAACCCGGAGCAGCGCGGGGGGCTGGGGGGTCTGCGCTGGGGGTGATGGGGTGAGGGTCTCACAGAAACTTCACGCTCTCCCGCGTCCCCCTCCGCAGGCTCCCAGCGAGTACGAGACCAGCCCGGACCAGCTCTTCTACCGCATCGCCCACCTGAACCGGGGGCAGCAGTACCTGCTCTGGGTGGCCGCCGTCACCTCCGCCGGCCGCGGCAACATCAGCGAGAAGGTCACCATCGAGCCTGCGGGCAAAGGTACGGGCGGCTGCCGGCCCGGGGGGCACCCGCTGCTGTGCCCTGCCCCGTGGCAGGGTGACCCCAGGGCAGAGGGACTGGGGTGCCAGGTCTCCTTACCCCTCGGGGGGGTCTGCACACGGGGCCTGCCCCCCAGGCTGACCTCCTCCTTGCCCCCAAGCCCCCGCCAAGATCATCTCCTTCGGAGGCACCGTCACCACGCCGTGGATGAAGGACGTGAGGCTGCCGTGCAACTCCGTCGGGGAGCCGGTCCCCGCCATCAAGTGGACCAAGGACAGGTATGGAGGGGGCTGCCAGCCGTGCTGGGGGCTGGTGCCAGCCCAGGCCGTGCCACCCACGGCTGATGTGCCCCCTGTGCCGCCGGCAGCGAGGACTCTGCCATCCCGGTGACGGTGGACGGCCACCGCCTGATCCAGGCCAACGGGACGCTGGTGCTGCGCTCGGTGAAAGCCGAGGACTCCGGCTACTACACCTGCACTGCCACCAACACCTGGGGCTTCGACACCATCATCATCAACCTGCTGGTGCAAGGTGAGGCTTCCCGCCTGCCCTGCAGGGACACACACGTTCCATCCCCGCTGAGCCATGCCCAGGGCCTGTCCTGTACCAGGGGCTCGTGCTGGCCCAGAGATGGGTGCCAACGTGTCCTTGCCACTTTGGGGGGGCACAGTTGGGGGCACTCTGCATATGTGAGGTGCTCATGGGCTTTCCCTCCTCCCTAGTGCCCCCGGACCAGCCCCGCCTGACCGTCTCCAAGACCTCGGCATCGTCCATCACGCTGGCCTGGATCCCTGGGGACAATGGGGGCAGCTCCATCCGAGGTAGGGCTGCTGTGAGTGATGGGGCTGGTGCCAGCAGCTCGTCCCAGAGCTATGACTGGTTCCATTCTCATGGAACATGTTTTCACATCTTTTTATCTGCACCTTAGTTTCTCCCTCTCCAAAACGCCTCAGAAATGCTTCAGAGTAAGGTTGATGCCTCTGAGCTTTTAGCAGGGGCTGCCAGCTCTGATTTGGGGTTTGTCAGGTGTTTTGGACGAGCTGCAGGGACTAAGGTAGCTAATGAAAGGCACATCACTGGGTGCTAAGGTGGGGATGGCCAGGGCCAGCCCCAGTGCTGCTCCATGTCTCCTGGCATTGGTGCCACTCTGAACCCACCAGGGCAGGAGTTGTCCCACATCCCTGACAGGCTGGGGGCTCTGGGAGGGCTCCAGGAGCATCCCAGCTTTCCCAAGTCTCCTTTCTGCTCTGATTCATCTCATGAATTATAGGTTGAAACAGCTGCGTGCGGAGGGGGGAGCGGGGAGCGAGGAAGGAGACCTCGCTTACAATTAATTAAAAGCATGAAAGTAATTACAAGCAAATCTCCCCAGCCAGCAGCCTTTCACTCCAGCGGACTCTGTTGATAAATTTGGTTATAATTGGATTAGAAATATTAAAAACACACCGCATGTACAAAATAAATAAATAAGCAGTGGCAGGCACCAGGGTGGGTGGTGTGGGGGTGTCAGAGCTGATGTGGACACGGCTGGGAATCACGTGCCCGTGCCCTTGGGAAGCTCCTGGTGTCACCATCCACAGGGAATCCTTGGTGGTGGGAAGGTGTGAGAAGCGTCCCCACAGCTCTGCCCAAGCTGGAGCTGGGTGTTCACAGAGCTCCTTCACGTGAGCCCTCTGGCATTGCCACGGTGGTACCTGGGTGGTGTTGGCACCGGGGCCATCCTGCCAGCTCTGCCTTGTGCAGCTCATTATGCACACAGCAAGGCAGGAAGCCTACTCCTCCCTGCTGTTTTTATTTGAGAATTGGCTAAACATCCTGCAAAAATAGCCAAACCTATCAGTGCACCAGGAAGGTTTGGTCAGCACGGCCGGGGCAGCAGGGATGTGCTGTCCTGAGATGCCCCAATGCCCTTGGGGCTGTCCCTGCGTCCCTGTGCTCTCCTGGGAAGCCCAGACCAGCCATCTCCAGGCACCTTGTTGATGGCAGCGTAACAGGTTTGCTCATCTAGGACACAGTGTGCTTCCTAATACTCTTCATCACGGGAGAGGAGGCGGTGTGCAATGACAGAAGCAACTTCCCTGCAGCCTCCCGAGGGAGCTGCCTAATTCCGGCTTTCCCTTTATAGCCTGGCACCAGTCAATCACGGCGTGCACTCCCAGGTGGAAATGAGCAGTGGGGCCAGCCTGGGGGTGCTGGGGGCAGGCCAGGTGTGACCAGGGGTGCTGGCAGAGCTCTCAGGAGGTTCTGGGCATGCCCAGGCTCCTCTTGTCCATGCAGAGCAGGCAGTTTCTACCACTGCTCGTGAGCGCAGAGTACTGCAGGAATTGTGTGTGATAGGTGCCCTGGCACTGCAAGGCTGTGCTGCACTTGGGCACAGGCTTTGTGCCAGCCTTAGACCCTTCCCCTCGCCCACGTGCCCTGAGGTGACCCCCTCCTCGCCACCACAGGCTTCGTGCTCCAGTACTCGGTGGACAACAGCGAGGAGTGGAAGGACGTGTTCATCAGCTCCTCCGAGCGCTCCTTCAAGCTGGAGAGCCTCAAGTGTGGCACCTGGTACAAGGTGAAGCTGGCGGCCAAGAACAGCGTCGGCGCCGGCCGCATCAGCGAGATCATCGAGGCCAAGACCCACGGCAGAGGTGAGCCTGGCCCGCCGTGCCCCTTCCTCAGGACACGGGGGTCCCCTGCCCGCCCTCCTGACAGCTCCTGTCCCCGCAGAGCCCTCCTTCAGCAAGGACCAGCACCTCTTCACCCACATCAACTCCACGCACGCCAGGCTGAACCTGCAGGGCTGGAGCAGCGGGGGCTGCCCCATCACCGCCATCGTGCTGGAGTACCGGCCCAAGGGCAACTGGGTGTGGCAGAGCCTGCGCACCAACAGCTCCAGCGAGGTCTTCCTGACCGAGCTGCGCGAGGCCACCTGGTACGAGCTGCGCATGAAGGCCTGCAACAGCGCCGGCTGCGGCAACGAGACCGCGCAGTTCGCCACGCTGGACTACGACGGCAGTGAGTGGGGGGCACGGGCTGGGGGAAAGGCCACCAGAGCTGGGGGGTGTCCCGCCCTGCTGAGTGCCCACCCGCCCCCGCTCTGCCCTAGGCACCATCCCCCCGATCAAGTCTGCCCAAGGGGAAGGTGATGATGTGAAGAAGCTGTTCACCATCGCCTGCCCCGTGATCCTGGCCACGCTGGGAGTGGCTCTGCTTTTCATCATCCGCAAGAAGAGGAAGGAGAAGCGGCTGAAGAGGCTTCGAGGTGAGATGGGATTCAGAGGCACAGCACACGGGACCCCAGATTGTGTTCCTGGGCTGCCTCGTTGTGCCCTAAACTGCTCCCTTACAAAAAACTTCTTGGTTTTTTGTGTCTCCTGCACAGATGCGAAGAGCTTGGCAGAAATGCTGATCAGGTGAGTCTCACATCTGCCTGTGGCTGGGGCTGGGTGGGCAGGCAGGGGAATAAGTGGTGTTAGGGGTGGTTGTGGCTGCTTTTAACCCCAGGTACAGCCCTCACTCAGTTTCAGACCTTCTCACTCCTGTGAAGGTTGTGGCAGTGACTGTGTAGCACAGCAGCCCAGTGCTCCTGGCTGCTCCTGCCTGCCCAAGGGTCCCAGCACCCACAGTGGAGCTTGCCTGGGCAGAGCTGAGCCCCGGGTGGGCTGGCTGGGGCAATCCCCAGCCCGTGCCAGGCTGGAGCCGCCGGGGCTCTGTCCGGTAATGGGCGGGCCTGCGTCCCCTCTCACCTCACAGCAAGAATAACCGCAGCTTTGACACGCCGGTGAAGGGGCCCCCGCAGGGCCCCCGCCTGCACATCGACATCCCACGGGTGCAGCTCCTCATCGAGGACAAGGAGGGCATCAAGCAGCTGGGTAAGCACAGGCAAAGCTCCCATCCCCTGCTGCCCCGGAGTGCTGGGGTGCCATGGATGAGTGTGGGCCAGCAGGTGCCTACAGTGCCTGGCCACAAAGAGGTCTGAGCTCCAGCTCCCTCCCGCAGGGGATGACAAAGCCACGATCCCGGTGACTGACACGGAGTTCAGCCAGGCAGTGAACCCCCAGAGCTTCTGCACGGGCGTCTCCCTGCATCACCCGGCCCTGATCCAGAACACGGGGCCCCTCATCGACATGTCCGACATCCGCCCCGGCACCAGTGAGTGTGTGGGGCTGGGCTGGCTGTGCTGGGGGATGGACACGTGGGGCAGGTGTGGGGAAGCTCTCCTCCAGCACTGGCTGTGCCCAAACGCAGCTGCTGGGAAGGCAGAAGGGGTAGGCAGTGCTCCAGGGAGAGGGGACAGCATCCTGGCTGTGAGCAGGAGGGACCCGCCGTGACTCTGGCGCCTTTGTGCCGTAGACCCTGTGTCGAGGAAGAGCGTGAAGTCTGCGCACAGCACCCGCAACCGCTACTCCAGCCAGTGGACACTCACCAAGTGCCAGGCGTCCACGCCCGCACGGACCCTCACCTCGGACTGGAGGACAGTGGGCTCCCAGCACGGCATCACCGTCACTGAGAGTGACAGCTACAGCGCCAGCCTCTCACAGGACACAGGTATGCAGGGCCACAGCCTCCCTGGCACTGCTGCTGGCAGGAATCTGCTGCTTTGGGGTGCACAGAAACCCCAAACTCTGAGTTCAGGGTGACTGGAGAACTTATCAGTGGGATTGTGGAACCACGGCTGGGTGGCTCTGAGCAGCCAGGGCCATGCCCAGCTATGGGGACAGATAGAATCATTAAAAAACAAAGTGGCTTGGGCTGGAAGGGACCTCATTGCTTGTCTTGTTCCACCCTGGGTTGGAAAGGACCTTATTGGTCATCTTGTTCCACCCTGGGTTGGAAGGGACCTTATTGCTCATCTTGTTCCACCCTGGGTTGGAAGGGGCCTTATTGCTCATCTTATTTCACCCTTCCACTAGACTGGATTGTTCCATGTCCCGTCCACCTCGAAGGTGGCCAGGTGTACCCCTGCAGGGGCAGCCTGGGCATTCCCATGAGGTGGGAAAAGGCATTCCCGTGCCAGGGAGAACTCACAGGTAGGTGACACACCCTGTCCCCACAGACAAGGGCCGGAACAGCATGGTGTCCACCGAGAGCGCCTCGTCCACCTACGAGGAGCTGGCGCGCGCCTACGAGCACGCCAAGCTGGAGGAGCAGCTGCAGCACGCCAAGTTCGAGATCACCGAGTGCTTCATCTCCGACAGCTCCTCGGACCAGATGACCACGGGCACCACGGACAACGCCGACAGCATGACCTCCATGAGCACCCCGTCCGAGCCCGGCATCTGCCGCTTCACCGCCTCGCCGCCCAAGCCCCAGGACAGCGAGCGGGGCAAGGGCGTGGCCGTGCCCATCCCGCACCGCGCCAGCAAGAGTAGGTTCACACGGGCTCTCTGGGGGCCCTCAGTGCCCCAGAGCTTCCCAAAATCCTTAGGAGGCCTTCCCAGTCCTGTATGCCTTGGCATTCTTGGTGTTTCTCCCCGTGCTGTAATGTTCTTTCCCTGTTGATTAATGTTGTTCCCCGTTTCTCAGTATTTCACGCTTTCCTTGGGAATCCATCCTTTCCTTGGGATTCCACCCAATCCTTGGTATTTTTTTTCCCAGTTCCTTGGTATTTCTCCCCATTCTTTAATATTCCTTCCCATAGTAAGGAAGTATGTGTTTTTTCCCCCTCTATTTTACTGTTCCTTCCCATTTCTCAGTATTCCTTCCTATTCGTTAGCATTCCTTACCATTCTTTCCACATCCCTTTGTATTTCCCCATGCTTTTTTAATTATTCTTGCCCATTTTTCAGTATCCCTGGCTATTCCTTACTCTTCCCTCCCCTTCCTTAGCATTCATTGCCATTTTTTAATATCCATCAGTATTCCTTGGCATTCCTCAGTATTTCTTCCCTATCCTTAGTCCTAGAACCTCGACAATCTCCCAACCCCCACGAGTTTTATTACCTCAAAATAGAACAATACCTGGGAGATATTTAAAAAAATACACAGGTGGGAATTGATAGTTAATTTATTTACTGATTATATAACACACAATATAATGGGATCATCTTTCTTAGCAAATTAGACCACATATTTTTATGGCATAGTTTAATACACAGAGTGTATTTGGTTTAACACCACTGTAACCTTAAAAAAAATTTTTTTAAGGGATTTACAGAACATATTATAAAGCATACAAGATTTAAGGTAATAGTGCTATAATAACACCAATACAACACCTGTAAGAGGCAATACAATAATGCAGGGCCTTATAGATGTATAAATATATATAAATATATATCTTTATATATACATATATATTTGATCATTTTTACATATTTAACTGTATAATTTTTATCTATTTCTATGCAAATATGTACATATATACATTTATATAAAGTACATCCATTCATAAATTTTTATATCCTTAATATAGATTTTTATATATTGATATATGAATTTCTATATTTATATAGAAATTTCTAGACCTCCATACAAAAATTTCTACATTTATATATAGGTTTATGTATACTTACATGTAAATTTTTATACACTTATACAGAGATTTATGTATATATCTATATAGAATTTTTTTATATTTTAATATAAAAATTTATATGTATTTATATAGATATTTATGTACATTTATATATATAAAGTTATGTTTTTAATGTAAAAATTTAAATATATATACACATAACCGTAACTCCTTAAATTAAGGTACTAATATCTATAATCCCATATGTATATGTGCTGTATCCTATATTAACACCACAGATCCTGCAATACGTTCCCTCCACACCCTGTGAAGAGAGGAACGTGCCCTTACAGAACACACTGCACAATACACACAATTAAAGGAGTAATGCTCTGGGGCTAGAGGTGTTATATATTGCAAATATAAAAGGCAAACTAATAACAGGGTTTTACATCTATGGGCATATAAATCCTTAAATTAAGGCCCTACAGCTGGAGGTGATGCTGTAGAACACAAAGGGAGCAGTGTAATAGAACAGAAATAAAACCCTATAACACCGATAACAGCCAATATAACAACACAGGGTCTTATCCATACATAGACATAAAACCCTTAAATTAGGGCACTAACTATAGATGATGCCATAACACAACACGGCAGAATCTGTTGTTTATGGCAGCACAGCCACTCACCTTGGCGTGTGGGACACACCACGTCCCACTGCTGGGTGCTGGCACAGGCAGAACACAGAGCACAAGGAACATTTCCCACTGCACTTTACAGAATGGGACCTGTGCCTGCCATGTATCAGAACTTTAGCATCCCATTATTACCATTATAACACTGCATTGCCCTGTACACTCAGTATTACATCACGTTACAATATTTATCCCTGTGCATTTAGCATGATGTAATTAACACTGTTGCATCACGGTACATTGCAGGACACTGTGCACAGCGCTGAACGCTAGGGCCTGACACATCCCAGGCGTTGCGTTGCGTGGGACAATTTTGGGATGAGGATGTGACACATTCTTTACAGCACAACGTGTTCCCTCTGTGGCACAGCACGTTCTCCCTCTGCAGCAGGACCTGTTCTGTGTGGCACAGCACGTTCTCTCTCAAGAGAACAACACGTTCTCTACAGCCCAATGCATTCCCTGTAGTGCAGGTTCTCCATAGCCCAGGTTCTCTGTAGCCCCAGTTCTTCATAGCCCAAAGTGTTCTCTGCAGCCCAAATCATTCTCTCTAGCCCAAATCATCCTCTGTAGCACAGGTTCTCTGTAGCCCAATGCATTCTCCATAGCACAGGTTCTCCATAGCACAGGTTCTCTGTAGCCCAAATCATTCTCTGTAGCCCAAGTTCTCCATAGCCCAAAGTGTTCTCTCTAGCCCAAATCATTTTCTCTAGCCCAAATCATTCTCTGTAGCCCAAATCATTTTCCGTAGCCCAAATCATTTTCCGTAGCCCATGTCCTCCATAGCCCAGGTTCTCCATAAACTAAATCATTCTCCATAGCCCAACGCATTCTCCATAGCCCAGGTTTTCCATAGCACAGGTTCTCCATAGTCCAGGTTTTCCATAGCACAGGTTTTCCATAGCCCAGGTTCTCCATGGCCCAGGTTCTCCATGGCACAGGTTCTCCGTAGCCCAAAGTGTTCTCTGTAGCCCAAATCATTCTCTCTAGCCCAAATCATCCTCCGTAGCCCAGGTTCTCCGTAGCCCAGGTTCTCCATGGCACAGGTTCTCCATAGCACAGGTTCTCCATGGCCCAGGTTCTCCATGGCCCAGGTTCTCCATAGCACAGGTTCTCCATGGCCCAGGTTCTCCATGGCCCAGTTTCTCCATAGCACAGGTTCTCCATAGCCCAAATCATTCTCCATAGCCCAGGTTCTCCATGGCCCAGGTTCTCCATGGCCCAGGTTCTCCGTAGCCCAAAGTGTTCTCTGTAGCCCAAATCATTCTCTCTAGCCCAAATCATCCTCCGTAGCCCAGGTTCTCCATAGCCCAGGTTCTCCGTAGCCCAGGTTCTCCATGGCCCAGGTTCTCCATAGCACAGGTTCTCCATAGCCCAAATCATTCTCCATAGCACAGGTTCTCCATGGTCCAGGTTCTCCATAGCACAGGTTCTCCATGGCCCAGGTTCTCCATGGCACAGGTTCTCCATAGCACAGGTTCTCCATAGCCCAAATCATTCTCCATAGCCCAGGTTCTCCATGGCCCAGGTTCTCCATGGCCCAGGTTCTCCGTAGCCCAAAGTGTTCTCTGTAGCCCAAATCATTCTCTCTAGCCCAAATCATCCTCCGTAGCCCAGGTTCTCCATAGCCCAGGTTCTCCGTAGCCCAGGTTCTCCATGGCCCAGGTTCTCCATAGCCCAGGTTCTCCATAGCCCAAATCATTCTCCATAGCACAGGTTCTCCATGGTCCAGGTTCTCCATAGCACAGGTTCTCCATGGCCCAGGTTCTCCATGGCACAGGTTCTCCATAGCACAGGTTCTCCATAGCCCAAATCATTCTCCATAGCACAGGTTCTCCATGGTCCAGGTTCTCCATGGTCCAGGTTCTCCATAGCCCAGGTTCTCCATGGCCCAGGTTCTCCATAGCACAGGTTCTCCATAGCCCAAATCATTCTCCATAGCCCAGGTTCTCCGTAGCCCAGGTTCTCCATGGCCCAGGTTCTCCATAGCCCAACACGTTCTCTGTCGCCCAACGCCAACACGTCCAGAGGGTGGGGTGCGAGAGGGTCCCTCCAGAGCCTCACCTGCCTGCTCTTCCCTCGGCAGGTGACTACTGCAACCTCCCGCTGTACGTCAAGTCGGAGGCCTTCTTCCGCAAGCCCGACGCGCACGAGCCGTGCCCGGTGGTGCCGCCGCGGGAAGCCTCCATCCGCAACCTGGCCCGGGCGTACCACGCTCAGGCCCGGCACATGACGCTGGAGCCCGGCGCCAAGCCCCTGGGGCTGCCTCCCCCAGCCTCCGCCGCAACCACCTTACCTCAGAGGACTCTCCCCATGCCCGGCCCGGCCGGCCCAGCACCCGCGCCCGCCGCCAGCGCCGCCCCGGCTCCCCCCGTGGCCGCCGAGCCCCCCGTGGCCGCCGCCGCCACCGCCGAGGCGCGGGTGCCCACGCACTCCAAAGTGGGGGGCTCCAGGGACTCGCTGCTGGAGATGAGCACGTCGGGGGTAGGCAGGTCTCAAAAACAAGGTGCCGGAGCCTACTCCAAGTCCTACACGCTGGTGTAGGGCCGCCGCCCGGATGCTGCTCGTTTTCTCCCCCCCCCACCCCCCCAACGCCGTTTATATTAAATTAACAAACTTGTACATAACGGACTCTTTTGTATAAATGAAGCTATTTTCTTCTTCTTCCGAACAGAAAAAGAAACCAGGGCACAAAGAATTTGATGTTACAGATTTAAAAAAAAATATAATATATATGTAAACATATATATATATTTCACATCATTTTGAAAGGGGCACAAGGAAAGACTCAGCGACTTTTTCTTTTTTTTTTTTTTTCTCTCTCTCCCTGATCTTGTCGGTGGTTTTAAAAAAGGAACGTCTCCGAGACATTGCATGCTATTTTACTGTTCTGAAAACAGCAGGAGTTGCTTCAATTTGCAAATGCTTATGTGTTAATACCTTTTTCTATGAAAAAAAACCCAGCGCTGTGTGCAATAAAGGTTATGTTTATACGTGGGGCGTTTGTGAAGTGAGCAGGGAATTAGGCAGAGCAAGGCCGGGGCAGGACAGGGCAGTAGGATGCAGAGGGACAGCCCAGGGCAGCCAAATATAGAAATACTAAGACAAGGGGTTAAATATTAGAGAATAATAAGGCATGGGCACACCTGCAGAGCTGTGAGGCAGGAGGAAGGTCAGGAACTGGAGCAGGGTGCTGGGAATGGTTCCACGGAGCAGGACAGAGCAGTCATGACCAGACTGAGAGAGAGCAGCACCAAGTCCAGGACAAACCACGGTGCCAAACAGGAATCCTGGTCCAGCTCATCCAGAGGAGTGAACGGCTGCCCAAACCCTGGTGAGCCAGGGCACAGCTCTGGCAGCTCACGGTAAGTGCAGGGTGGCTCCGGCATCGGATCCGGCATCCAGCGAGGCACAGCAGCTCCTCCAAGCAGGGTCTTGCTCCCTGGGATGTGTCACAGCCCCGCCTGGCAGCAGGAGAAGGAGCACAGCTGTCCCTGGTCACTGCTGGAAGTGTCCTGGTGAATGCAGCACAGCCTGGAGCCCGGTGAATCCAGCACAGAGCCTGCCTCGAGCTGCCTCTGCCTCCTGAATCGTGGTGGATCACGGCTCAGGGCAGCACAGTGAGACCCAGCACCGCCTCACCCCTTAATTTGTTCTTGTTTTCCTGTTCTCACCACCAGCCACACCAATCCCAGACCAAAGAAATGCGGATTCTGCTTTCCCCCTTTCATACAAGGTTGTGAAAGCAAGAGCACTTGAAGCCCCGGGGCTGCCAGCCCTCCTTACCTGCTCCAAAGGCAAAAAATAGCTCAGGCCATTATTAACTCCTGTTTTAGTTACCCAAAGCAGAACTTTATTTTTCTGAGGAGCTTCTGGTGCTGTCTGAAGTCTAATTAACTAACTGCACTTTCATTTCCTTTTTTCCTGTAATTTATAAGCTCAAGTTTTCATTACTTTCCCCATCCATGCTTGCTACCAACTGGTTCCAGCTCTTTCCTTACAAACAGACACATTTCCTATTTTAGCTCAAAGCAGTTGGAATATCCACACACAGATTTGTACCATTCTTTTCATTTTTTTTTTCCTCTTGACAGGGTTTAATTCATCAGCTATAATCAAGCACCGCAGAGGTCATTTTTTTCAACCTCTCTCTCTCCTTGATTTTTTTTTTTTTTTAATCAGAGTACCCAAATTAAAATGACATGCAAATACAGTGATGTTGCTGCAGCTTCCACGTGCAGCTCTGCAGTGCCCTTCCCAGCCTGCTGGCACGCTGGTCAGCAGATCCTCCTTTGCCATCTGGTTCCTCCTAACTGAGGTAACTCCTGGAATCCTGCAGAGCTGGAAGCGCCTTGGCCAGAGCCTGGCAGCTGTTCACCTCTGGGGCTTGAGAAACAAGCTGCTAAGACAATTCCTTGTGCCCATTTTTTAGCATTTTTGGCCATCATTCAGGTGCCACTCTGCCAAGGAACAGCCCATGTGGAGAGGGGCACCCTTCCCAACCAGGCTGGTGGGGAGGCATGGGAGCACAGACCATTTATAAACCATTACATAATCCAGGTTTTAAAGAAAACCAAGTGCCCAGCCCTTAAACCAGGGCCACAGCCATGCAGCACCCCCAAAATACCAACCCCAGGCTGAGAATAGAAATAGAAGGGGAAAATAGAATTAAAAATAGAGGAGGCAAGAAAAGGCAAGCGTGTTCAGCTGTGAGAGTAAGCAGATTAGCAAGATAAAAGAGGAACAGATTAACAGAGATTAATACAACTTTATTGGAATTGGCTAGTACAGATTGCCTCCTACATCCCAGCAAGGATTCCCCCCTTCCCTTCCCCAGCAGGCACAAGCCCTGGCCTTGCACAGTTTAACACAGCACAAGTTTCCAGCACCCCCCCATGAGCCCCCAACACCTCCCTGCTCTCAGGGAGCCCCCTGCCCTCCACCACGGCAGGATGTGAGGGAGAACAGCCCCTTCAGGCCAGGCCAGCCCAGCTCTGCCTTCCAACAGCAGAGAAGAAGCCACTGAGCTCAGAAATGCACCAGAAGACCAGGCCAGGGGGCTGAGTGGGCTCCAAGGCCAACAGCAGCATTACCAGGGGGCTGTCTGGGGAAGGAAAGCGGGGTCAGACTCAGGACAGAGTCCCACCAGTGCCTGCTCTGGAACCAGCACACCCCAACCAGTTCTCCCCAAGAAAAGGTAAGAGCAGCTCCCAGCTCCCCTCCCACTGCCCTCACAGCCTGCAGCACCTTCCCTTGGCGTTTCCCACCCCGGGCTGGCCCCTGGACACCCTGCTGGACCCTCTGCTGGCTGGGCAGAGCAGGGGACAACGGCAGGATGAGGTGCAGGCACAGGGGAGGGGTCCTGGGGTGAAACAAGCCCCAGCTGGGCAGTGCCCAGCCTGCACAAGCAGCCTCTGCTGTGCAGGACCCCCTCCCACCCACACAGCTGCTGGGGCTCGCAGCAGCACCCAGGGGCTGGCCAAGGCTCCCAGATGTGCTGTCACGCCTGTGCCCTGTCCCCAACAGCCCCTCAGCAGCTGGAACCCGGCCCACCAAGTGATGCTGTCTGGGGAAGGAGTGAGCAGGACAGGGAACTCCCTGTGAGCACCAACACGAGGGCAGAGAACCTACACCTGCACCAGGAGCTACGTATGGGGGCAGGTTCACAGTCACCACGGCCCCAGATGACTCTGGGGTACAGAACAGACAAACAGGAGGGACAGTGCAGGCCACAGGAGGATGCTGTGGCTACTTCTTCTCCTGCTTCTGCTGCTGGTACCTCCTGAAGTGGGTCTGGATGGTGATGGCTGCCCTCTCAGAAGGGTCAGTGACCTTGCTCTCCTTGCTGGCATCAGGGGCCATGTCACCTGGGTGGGCAACAGAGCATCACAGTGAGCACAGAGAGTGCCAGCAGCCCTGAACAGGCTCCAGGGAGCAGGGCAGGGCTCTGGCATCACCCCCACGGGGTCAGGGGCCTCCCCATTCCTCAGACAGCACAGTTGTCCCTGCTGCAGAGCTCACAGCACGAAACCACAACTCCACCGGCTCGCAGGGACATCTCCAGGGCAGGAGGAGCAGGGAAGGGGAGGCAAAGCAAAGCCCAGCCTCCCTGGCAGTGCTGAGCCCTCTATTTACACAGCTCCACTCCCTGAAGGCCGCAGCTTCCCCACGTTTAATCACCACCTACGACGCTCGCTTACTTTCGCACGCACAAATAAGATTAGAAAAAAAAGCCCGGCCCCGTGCAGCAATAAAGCTCTCACGCTGACAAATGGGAGCCCTCCCCACTCCCCCTTAATGTGGCATTAGGGAAGTATTGTGAAATGCAACAGCAACTGCATCAAAGCCACTCAGCAGTGCTCCTCTAAGCCAGTGTGTCACTGCTAAGCACCCCCCGAGCAGCCATCGGGGATCCTGGGGCCAGATGCTGCTGTATAAACTCACCACTGCCACCTGAACCCGTTTCCCTTCACTGCTTAAAAGAAACTGCAGCAAAAAAAGATAAATAAAAGGAGGGAGAGGGCTCCCCCCTGCCCTGCTCAACGAGACACTGCCAGCCGTGAATGCTGCCCAAGGGCAGAGGCTGAGCACAGGCACTGCTGGGCACTGCCAGGGTGAGCCCCGGCTCTGCAAACTCACCTGCCCCAGGGGCTCAGCCCCTGGCACCCCCAGACCTGCTCCTGTTTGCAGTGAAACCCCCAGCCCAGCAGCAGGCTGGGCAGAGCTGCTGGGCCAGGAGGAGGGCTGGCACCCCCAGCCCCCAGCGCCCGTTATCCGCTTGGCACCGAGAATAGAAGGGCTCAAATCCTCTTTGCCGAGCACTGCAGAGCCTTGGACACACGACCAAAGAGAAGGGAGGGGGGGAATTCCAGGTGGTTTTCCCAGAGCAAAGGGAAGGGGGCTGTTTCATGGGACAGCCCTGAGTCAGTGGGGCAGGTTTCCTGGGAGGAGGGGAGCAGGGGTCAGCACAGACACACGTGTGGGGTGATACACCCAGCCCTGCAGCACTGGGACCCTCACTGGCTGCTGCTGCACACGTTAACAAACATCTCATCATCAAATACCCCTTCAGAACATCACAGGCAGATTTGTGGGAGACAGGCCAGGAAGGATGCAGACACTGCAATGCCTGCTCCTCTGCTGCAGCCAGCCCCAGCCAGGAGTTCCACCCATTGCTTGTGTTGATTGGGGGTTTTTTGCTGCCTCCCTGCCTGTTCCACACTCACCTTTCTCTCCAGAAAGCGAGTAGATGCTGTTGTGCCGGGAGTTCCTGCCTCTCTAGAAAGGCAGAGAAATAAAATAAAAGTTAGTTCTACCCCAGGCAGAGGCAGCCCCTTTCAGGCCAGCCCAGAACCTTTCCATTCTCCACTCCCTTTAAGAAATTGGAACGTGCTTACTGTTGTTCCCTTAAAGAGTACTGATTAATTAATCTGCATTTATGAAAAGACCTCTGAGGAGAGGTAGGGAATAGCTTTGCATCCAAACTCAGAGCTGTGAGGTGCTCCAGTCCATGGATGGATGCTGGCACAGGCTATCCTCACTGGATCTGCATTTTCAGTAAGGAGACAGTCCCTACACCACGAACCTACAGCTCCTGGGCTGCCAGCTCTTCCAGGGGGTATTTCTATTTATAGAAATAAGCTTGAATTCATCTGCAAATACCTCTCCAACATTTTCCAGCTTACCCTACCCTCCTGGCATTACATATTCCCCTTGCCTACACCTCCAGGCTGCCTGGCAGTCCTCACCTCGCTGTCCCAGCACTGCCAGCAGCCCTCACCTCTCTGTGCTGGCACTGCCAGCCCTCACCTCACTGCCCTGGCCCTGCCAGCCCTCACCTCGCTGCCCTGGCCCTGCCAGCCCTCACCTCTCTGCCCTGGCCCTGCCAGCCCTCACCCCTCTGCCCTGGCACTGCAACCCTCACCTCACTGCCCTGGCCCCTCCAGCCCTCACCCCACTGCCCTGGCCCTGCCAGCCCTCACCTCGCTGTGCTGGCACTGCCAGCCCTCACCTCTCTGCCCTGGCCCTGCCAGCCCTCACCTCGCTGTGCTGGCACTGCCAGCCCTCACCCCGCTGTCCCAGCACTGCCAGCCCTCACCCCACTGCCCTGGCCCTGCCAGCCCTCACCTCGCTGTCCCGGCTGGTGCGGCGGCTCTGGGACACGCACTGGATCTGCCAGGGCAGGGGTTGGTACACCAGGTAAGGCAGGGGCTCCTCACGGAACAGGTTGGTCCCCAGCTGCACACCGGGAAGGTTTTTCAGCAGGGAAAAAGGAACAGAAAGAGCTGCTCAGCCACAATCACCAGCAGAGATCACAACCCTCCCCTGCCACCCACACCGACCCCACAGAGCTCCCGGCCCCCCTGCCCAGGGTGGTTCAGGAGGCACAGAAGCCGTTCCTAGCAGGGCAAGCAGAAACTGCTGCCTCCTCTCCCTGCCCCAACAGAGAGCAGCCCCAGGCAGCAGAGAACAGCCCCTGCCATAAATAAATGTTCCCTGCTGCCCACACTCACCTGTCTGACCGCCCTGACCACGAAGAACAGCGCTGTCATCAGGGTGCCCAGCATGGCCAGGCTGTGCCAGCGCTCCCTGCGCCCCGGGGAGCCTCAGCTGGGCAGCAGCACCTCGGGATCTCCAACAGCCAGGACTGAGGTGGCCCTCCCTGGGCAGGCAGAGGCCAAGCCCCTTAAGGAGCTTACAGCCCCTGCTCAGCTTGGTGAAGTAATCAGGCACTGCCCTTTTGCTCTTCTAATCGCAGTTTCTCCAAGAGGCACGGTGCAGGCATTCCAGGAAAGGCAAATCCTCTGCTCCAGCACAGGGGCACGGCAGGGAGCAGGGACAGACAGACAGCCCAGCCTGGGGTCACACCTGCCCCGTGGGGAGCACAGACAGACAGACAGCCCAGCCTGGGGTCACACCTGCCCCGTGGGGAGCACAGACAGACAGACAGCCCAGCCTGGGGTCACACCTGCCCCGTGGGGAGCAGGGACAGACAGACAGCCCAGCCTGGGGTCACACCTGCCCCGTGGGGATCCCAGACAGACAGACAGCCCAGCCCAGCCTGGGGTCACACCTGCCCCGTGGGGAGCACAGCCAGCCCAGCCTGGGGTCACACTTGCCCCGTGGGGAGCAGGGACAGACAGACAGCCCAGCCTGGGGTCACACCTGCCCCGTGGGGAGCCCAGCCTGGGGTCACACCTGCCCCATGGGGAGCACGGACAGACAGACAGCCCAGCCTGGGGTCACACCTGCCCCGTGGGGAGCAGGGACAGACAGACAGCCCAGCCTGGGGTCACACCTGCCCCGTCGGGAGCACGGACAGACAGACAGCCCAGCCTGGGGTCACACCTGCCCCGTGGGGAGCAGGGACAGACAGACAGCCCAGCCTGGGGTCACACCTGCCCCGTGGGGAGCACAGACAGACGGACAGCCCAGCCTGGGGTCACACCTGCCCCGTGGGGAGCAGGGACAGACAGACAGCCCAGCCTGGGGTCACACCTGCCCCGTGGGGAGCACAGACAGACAGACAGCCCAGCCTGGGGTCACACCTGCCCCGTGGGGAGCACAGACAGACAGACAGCCCAGCCTGGGGTCACACCTGCCCCATGGGGAGCCCAGCCTGGGGTCACACCTGCCCCATGGGGAGCACAGACAGACAGACAGCCCAGCCTGGGGTCACACCTGCCCCGTGGGGAGCACAGACAGACAGACAGCCCAGCCTGGGGTCACACCTGCCCCGTGGGGAGCACAGACAGACAGACAGCCCAGCCTGGGGTCACACCTGCCCCGTGGGGAGCACAGACAGACAGACAGCCCAGCCTGGGGTCACACCTGCCCCGTGGGGAGCACAGACAGACAGACAGCCCAGCCTGGGGTCACACCTGCCCCGTGGGGAGCCCAGCCTGGGGTCACACCTGCCCCGTGGGGAGCACAGACAGACAGACAGCCCAGCCTGGGGTCACACCTGCCCCGTGGGGAGCACAGACAGCCCAGCCTGGGGTCACACCTGCCCCGTCGGGAGCACGGACAGACAGACAGCCCAGCCTGGGGTCACACCTGCCCCGTGGGGAGCAGGGACAGACAGACAGCCCAGCCTGGGGTCACACCTGCCCCGTGGGGAGCACAGACAGACGGACAGCCCAGCCTGGGGTCACACCTGCCCCGTGGGGAGCACGGACAGACAGACAGCCCAGCCTGGGGTCACACCTGCCCCGTGGGGAGCACAGACAGACGGACAGCCCAGCCTGGGGTCACACCTGCCCCGTGGGGAGCAGGGACAGACAGACAGCCCAGCCTGGGGTCACACCTGCCCCGTGGGGAGCAGGGACAGACAGACAGCCCAGCCTGGGGTCACACCTGCCCCGTGGGGAGCAGGGACAGACAGACAGCCCAGCCTGGGGTCACACCTGCCCCGTGGGGAGCAGGGACAGCCCAGCCCAGCCTGGGGTCACACCTGCCCCGTGGGGAGCACGGACAGACAGACAGCCCAGCCTGGGGTCACACCTGCCCCGTGGGGAGCACGGACAGACAGACAGCCCAGCCTGGGGTCACACCTGCCCCATGGGGACCCATCCCAGCAGGGTCACACCACGCCCAGGAGGATCCCACACTCCTGCTGGCATTTGGGATGTCTCAGAACTGCTCAGCAGTGGGGCAGGACACTTGTCCCCAGCAGTGCCTGCCTGGACAGCGTGTGCTGCCACCAGAGCTCCTCCAGCAGCTCTTACCCAGCTCTCCAGAGGGCAAAGACACACCAGTGCAGCTCAGACACAGCAGGAACTGGGGCAAAAACAGCCTGGTAGTGGTTTGTTTTCTTTTTAAGGGCAAAACTAGCAGCCTCCACTTGTGCACAAGCAGCTGATGCACACCCTGCTCCCCCGAGCCTCTCCAGCCCCTCCAGCTCCCACAGGCTGCTGGCAGGAGGCGAGCAGGGGATGGGAACACGTCATGGGAAGAGAGGAGCACCTCACCAACCCTCCCTAATTCCTGGGGAGAGCGTTACTCAGCGATCCCAGCAGCACCCAGCACGCTGCTGGGGCAGCTCCTGGCTGCTCCAAACCCAAGGGAAATCAGCAGCCACAGCCAGCAGTGAGGCACTTTTAACAGATCCCAGGCTGCCAGAGCAATGCCTCATTTTCATTCTCTAGTTTTGGTTTGTGGCTTTCCTCTCTCTGCCTCTGCATTTGCTACCCTGTCCAGATACTTAAAAGGAAAATGGTAACAAAGCCACAGCGAGCTTAAGTGGTCTTGGGAACTGCCAGAAATGACCTTGACAAGACAAAACATGAGAGAGCCCAGAGACAAGGGGAGATGTGAGAGGTAAGTACAGCTGGATATCCAGCTACAACAAAACAGAGTGACAACCACCACCATCATACAAAACAGGCTCACGTTGATTTAATTTATACAAAACCAGATACAGCTGCTGTCCCGGGGTTTAACAGGAAAAAGGAGCACGTTTCAAACCAAGTTAGTGTTAAAAAAACTGGCATTTCCCTGCACCACTAATGCAGGCTTCTCCCAAAACACAGCATGGACTCAGTGATATGGCTTTGGCCACAGCAACCACAGCTGTGGGGTCCCTGACTGGCAGGACTGCCGTGTGCCCTCTGAGTGTGCAGTAAACTAAAAGCCAAATCCCTACAGGAAGGGGTTTGTGCACTCCCACAGCAGATGGGATACCCGTGTCTCCATCCCTCCTTCCCTGGGAAGGAATAAGGCTGGTTGTCGAGTGATTACAAAAAACTCTAGAAAAACATCAAGCAAAAAAAAACTAAAATAAAATACATACATTCTTAAGAGTTTTTTTTAAATGATGTTCATCAAAAATATATTTCTATTTGCATGTAAACGTCCCCGTGCCAGGCTCAGGGCGTGTGCCAGCACGCTGCACCCAGGGGGCAGAGCAGGGGGGCTCTGCCTGCCCCCACTGCCCACCCGAGGGGCTCTCACAGCACGGGGGGTGTGAGGCAGCAGCTTCAGAGCCTCCCCCCCCAGCAGCTGTCTCAGGAGAGTGGCTTTGAAGATGGTTCCTCACAGATGGGCTCCCTTGAAGTGCAGCGTCCTCGTCAGCCGGAGCGGGAGAGTGGCTCGGCAGCTTTTTAAAGCATAAAATATTTAGAGTCAGCTCGGAGGAAACACTGACAAAGACAACCAAACAGCACCTTCCCCTGAAAGCCTGACTCCTCCCCGCTGGGTGGAGTGAAACCCCTCCCAGTTCCAAGCACCCAGCAGGCTGGGATACCCTCTGGATCCCAGGAACATCACAGCAAAGCCCTGAGCCACGGTGTCACAGCTGAGCTCCAGGAGCTGCTCATCCCAACTCCTCAGGCACTTCCCCACAGCCCTGCTCTCCCAGGATCCCTGCAGAGCTGCAGGGATTGGGCTTCAGGATTTGTGGCAGGGGCTCCCCAGCCAGGCTCTGGATCCCTCTGGATCCCTCTCCCCAGGCCATGGAAGGACGCAGGTGGGGCTGTCCCAGCACTCACAGCAGCTCCTCAGCCGTGCCTGCACATCCCTGACAGGGCACAGAGCTGCAGCAGCTGCTCTGCTGCACAGCCCTGGCCAGCCTGGCGTGTGAGGAGTGGGGAGGGCTCGTCCACATCCACCACTCCTGGCTCAGTTCCTATTGCTCCCACCCCAAACAGGCAGAGCACTCCCCAGGAGCCGGGGTGTGTCATTCCCTGGTTTGATCCCCAGGCTCCCACGTGCCAGAGGCCAACTGACACTGCCCACCTGCCACCCAGCATTGGCTGGGCATGGGGGCAGGCTTGTTTCCTGACACATTTCCTCCAGCAGAGCCCCAGCTGGATCCACATCCTCCCCCTTGACCAGTTACTCCAAGCCCTCCGTGATTCACGGCTCTGCCTTGCTGTGCTGGAATACTGATGAGGGAAGTGTTGATTTATTGAAGCCCTGATATGTCACCGCTGGATTAAACAGTCTATAAAGTATATTTGGACACATTACAGGATTAGAAGAATCCACCTGGGAAGTTCTCTTCCTCCTTCCTCCACTCCCTTGCAAAAACACCCCCTTTCAAGGACGTGGCACACACACACACACAGAGTGGAGGTGCCTGGGTGGGCATCACCCAAACCCAGCCCATCCCGGGGAGGCTGCACAGGCCCCCCACCATCCCTGCAGAGAGAAAAAACCCACCTTTAGTAGTGGTACACCTTGATGTCTCTGTTTTCATCCAGGCCCAGCTGGAGGAGGCTGGGGCCGCTGCCTGGGGGCTTCTGTGCCCGTGAGGAGAGAGGTCTGATGGCTGGGTGAAGGAAAAGCCTGGAAGGATTCCTCACAGCAGGAATTGGCACAGGCAGGACAGGTACCAGTGCACACAGGCTGTATTTAGCCTGCTGCACCCCACTCAAATGGAATTAGAGGGGGATTAGGGAATGCAGAGGCAAACCATGCTCAGGACAGCACAGAGGCCACGGGGACTCGCTGCTAATGTCAGTGCACACTGAGGAGACACCAACAGCACAAGGCTGCCACCACACAGCCTGGGAGCAGCCCTGCTCACAGCACAGAGAGGTCTGGCTCTCTGGTCCAGCCCCATGCTACAAGATCCCTCAAAACAGAGCTGGGGAGAGCTCCAGGGGGAGCCCAGCCCTCCCTGCCCCACCGCGTGCCCTCCCACACATCTCCAGGTGCCCTCACCTCCTCCCAGGATGCTCAGCAGGGCCTGTCCGTGGCCAAAGGGCTCCATCCTCAGCACCAGAAGCAGCCCTGCAAAGCCAGACCCCCCTCTTGCCCGCCCCATCCTCAGTTCTGCACTATTTGGTCCATATTTTTAAATCCTCCCATTCCCAGCTCAAACTGCTCCTTTACAGCTGAGCACCACAACACAACCAGGGAAAGGAGGGGAAACTTCCTCAGCCAAGGACAGCCCAGAGAGCAGCACACAGATCACTCCTGCCCCATCTATTTGGTTGTCTTTGTTAGTATTTCCTCCTGCCCCATCTGCAGAACCAGGCACTGAACAGAGGCCAAGGCCTCCAAATTGCTGCTCAGTTCTTTGTTTCACACCCCTCCTGCCACTCCCCTCCTGCCACTCCCCTCCTGCCTTCTGCAGGAAGCAGCAATGCAATTAAAGGCCAGACCCAGGTAAAAGATACACTTTGGAATCCTTCTTGAAGCCTTTCAGCCATTTCTTGTTGCTCTCAATCATCTCCTCAATATTCTTCTTCTCTGGCTCACTGAACTTGGAGTGCTGGAAGAGCCGGATTTGTTCACTGTGGCAGTGAGAGAGAGAGAGGGGATAAGTGGGGGAAAAAAATAGGTCTGGGAAGAAATTATCCCAGAGATGAGAAAGTGATGGGCTGCTGAAGAAAAAAAAAACAACTCCTCTAAAATATCTCCTGATAGTTTACCTTTTCTCCTTAATAAGTAGCTCATAGTAATTATCAAATTGTTATCTATTAGTTAGCTGATAAGTGACCTAATGATCACTGCAGAGAAACAGCAGCAGCCCAGTGAAACAGCTCAAGGAAGAAAGCCCTTACTCTGCAGGGACATATCCCAGCTGGCTGCCCAGAGAACTCCCACTGAGCGACGAGGACCCTCCTGCAAAACAGAGATTAAATCCAGACCCCAGAGAAGCCACAGACCTGGGGGGGTTTGCCCCCCTGCACCACGGACACGCTGTCCCTGCAAGGACAGCAAGGAAACAGAGGGAGATCCCTGCCTGCCACTGGGAGGGGGCTGGCTCCTCTTTTGCTGCCTCCTTGGGTGTGTTTTACAGAGCAGGTGACAGGATCAGCCACACGCTGCACTTCTGGAATGAGCTGCTCATCCCTGACCCCCTCATCCCCCCTCCTACCAGCAGCACCAGTGCACCCACCCTTCCCAGCACTGAGGCAAAATCAGAAGTTGCAGGCAGCAAAGCAGGTGGAGTGAGGCCAGGAGACTCACCTGGGAAGTACCTGTGCCATTTCTCTGTCAGCAGGTTGTCCACTGACTGCCCTGAGACGGGGTAACTGGAGCTGAGCCCGTTGCTCCGGGCCCACTGGTCCAGGGGGGAAGCCCTGGGGGGGTTCCCCAGGGAGCTGCCCCGCCCTGGGCCTGCCAAGGAGGGATGTGTGGCAAGAGGGATGCCCTCGGGGAGTGTGGAGGTGAGGAGAGGAGGCTGGTGACGGCTCAGGGAGTCCAGGAGCCCCAGGACCCCGTTGAGCTCACTGGTGATGCTCTGCACTGAGTCCCTCAGGTGCTGGATCTTGTCCTGCTGCAGGACAGACCACAAATCCGTTCTCAAGTCAGCTGAAGGGAGAAAGGGGGAGAAAGGGATCACAGACAAGCCCTAACAAGAGCAGCCTTTGCCTGTCTGCCCTCCTGCCTGCCTGCCCTTCTTCCCCAGCACAACTCCAGTCACAGGCAAGCAAAGCCCAAGAAAAGCACGAGCAGCAGAGAGGGAATCGCAGCAGCTCCTCCTGCCTTGCATGTGAGGAAGGGGAAGCCCAGACTCCTGCAGAAGAGCAATACAGATCTACAGGATCTGAGGGAAATCAGAGAGATTTTATAATCCACAGAGATTTAAAAGGCAGGTTCACTCACAGACCCCATCCCTCTTATCTACAGGCAGGAAACAAGTTTTTGCAATCAGGTGTGGGACAGAGCAGTCCCAGACCTGCCTTGGACACCACTGGGCACAAATGAGAACAGGGACATCAGAGGGGTGAGAGGGGCAGGCAGAACAGGCCTGGAGCCTCACACACAGGGCACTTACATCTAGCCTGGCTCAGATTCACAGTGGACGTGCTGTTTGTGTCCTCAGAGGTGCTCAGATCAAAAGTCACCACCTTCTTGCACGCAGAACTCTTCAGTGTATCCTCATCTGAGAGCTGCTCAGGAGGAGGAAAACAATGCCAGTAAAACCTGCTGCATCATCCCTGGAACATAAAAGCTACTGGAAATCTGCCTGCAGCTTGTCTACAGAGCTAGACTGCACTCAGGCACGGGTCAAGTGAAGGCAAACTTGTCTTCAGCCCCTGACAGCAAAGTCTGAATGTCCAGAGACTGCCTTGGCTCTGGAAGTGCAAGAGGCCAAAGCCCTTCAGCAGCAGCCAGCCTGGTTTGTGCTGTGAATAACCTCAAACTCTCACAGGGCTGGGTTCTCTGCACCAAGGGCAAGAGGTTCTCTTGCATCTGCTGCTGCCCTGCCTAAGGCCACGTGGTGCCAGGCAGAGCCAAACGTTCCAAGGCTGGCCTTGGTCAGGAGAGCAGGCTCCATCTCAGCCCACAGGAGGTGACCTGCCCTGGTTTTCTCCAGGCTCAACCCATGCAGCTTTTCCGAGCTGCTTTCTGCAGCCACACACTCAGCGGTCTGGTGCTCTCGCACAAAGTGGTTCCAAAATCCAGCTCTGCTGGCAAACACCAGCCCTTGGCCAGCAGCTGAACAGCCCTGACAGGGACCACGAGCCCCTCGCAGCCCCCCTGCCTGGGGGAGGAGGCCAAGAGCTCTGGGCAGGGGGAATGCAGCTGGGCAGGGGGAATGCAGCTGGGCAGGGGGAATGCAGCTGGGCAGGGGTGCTGGAGTTCACCTCCTCCAGCAGCGAGGACTCCAGCTGGCTGAGCTTCTCCTCCTTCTTCTTCAGCAGCACCTGCCCTCTCTCCATGGCCGACTTCATCTTGTCCAACTCCTTTGCTGCCTGCACAGACCAACAGCCATGCCAAGGAGGGAAATCAAACAGGAATGACAGAAAATAACCCACCTCAGCATCTGGGCTGACTTTCATCACCTCATTCTGCTCAGCACAGGCAGCGCTGCTGGAGTGAAATGGCTCCCAAGTGCTCAGAGCGTGGGCAGGGGTGTGTACAGCAGAGCAGGTGGCTCAGAGCAGCCTCAGCCCAAGGAAAGGGAGGTTTCTCTTCCCAACCCACACCCAAGAGGGTCACCAAGCCCAGAACCACAGGAGCAGCTGCAGAGCCAGGAGAGCTGAGATGGGAGAGGAGACGGGAGTTGCGGGAAGCCTGTGCCACCCAACACCCGGGGCTCACCTCCTCCAGGTTCCAGGGCACTCCCTGCAGCAGCTGGGAGCTGCTGGGCTCCTGCTGGGCCCCCTGGGCCCTGCGCAGCTCCTGGTGCCACTGCAGGCTGGCGGCCCTGAGCGCCGAGCGGCGCTGGCGCAGCGAGCGGCCCTGGCGCAGCAGGAAGGCCTTGGCGCTCCGCAGGGACTGCCCCTCGGCTGAGAGGTAGCTCTGGACACTGCAGGGGAACAGGCAGGGCTGTGCTGGCTGCCTGTGCTGCTGCACACCCCACACTGCACCCCCAGACACGGGTGCTCAGTGCTGGGTGTGCACACCCCGGCTGGGAGAAGCAGAGCAGGAGGTTCTCCTGGCACGGGGGGTGCTCACCGATCAAACTGCAGCTCGCCCTCCTCGGGGCTCTGAGGGGCTGGGGAGGGCTCTCTGGAGGAGTCCTGAGAGGGTGACACGTTGCAAAAATTAAGAAACAGAAGCCCAGGGCCCCCCAAGAATCCGATGAGGAGCAAAAGCCTGGAGTGACATCAGCACGGCACTGCCCAGATCCAAACACAGACCAGGGCCGTCCTTGATGAGACTTTTGAAGGCAACAAAGACATTTCCATCCTGACACAAGCCCTGCCTTTGATTTGAGTATCCCACACTCCTCTCCACCCACTAATAATAGACAGACATCTGCAAATACTACTGAACACAGCAGCAATGAGAAATCCATCTCTGCATCTCAAACGATTCCACACGGAAGGAACAAATGCCAGGATTTTCAAGGGAGTTTCAGCCTCAGATCTCACAAGGCAAACACCTTCACAGGCTGCTTTACTCACAGCTTGAGGAGTTCCTCTCAGGTCTTCAACACGGAGCTCAGCTTTCTTTCTTGGAGATCCCACACTTTCTTCTGCCTCCAGTTCTTTCAGAGCCTCCTGCTTGCTCCTGATTGCTTCCTCCAGCTCTCTGCCACAGGGAAAAGCAACAGCAGAGGCACTTGATTGGCCTGCAATGGTGTCCAGAGTGACCTCCAGGGCCACAGGCGTGCAAGGCAACACCAGGGCTGGCTCTGTGGTGTCACACCGAGTGTAAGCCCTGGCTGGGCAGGGAAACTGCTTCCCACCCTTCCTCAGCAGCTCAGGCACCTCAGGAAAACCTCTCTGCATTTCAGTGCCCCTCTCACAGCACCTCATTAACCTGCCAAGGCAGGAGTGGAGGAGACAAACGAACCCAGCACACCCAAATTCACACCCTGAGTGAACAAAAAATCTGAAACCAGCCCCCAGCAACTCTGAGGGCACCTCAGGATTCTGAAGGAACGTGGCCCAGCACAGAGCTCAGAGGTCAGGGAGAGGCCCAGGCTGGGTCAGAGAGGTTTGCCAGGGGCACAGGGCAGATGTTTTGGTGCTGGAGGAAACCCCTCAGACGCACCCGATGCGTTTCTGCAGCCGCTGGCTCCGGCTCTGCAGCAAATCCACCTGGGCCTCCAGCTCAGCCTTCTGGTCCTGCAGCTCCTCCAGGGCCTTCCGCAGCTGCCTGACAGACTCCAGGAGGCTGGAATGCTCCTTCCTGCTCTCCTCCAGGCACAGCTGAGAGGCCAGAGCAGCTTCCTGCAGGAAAACCAGGAAAGCCCTCACAGTCATTTCCCCAGGAGCAAAACAAGGGGCACGCAGCTCGCAGGGTCCCAGAGCTACACACCCACACACCCATCCTGGGAGAACAGGACTGGCTCCTCTCCTTGGGGAGCTCAGAACCAACCCAAACAGCACTTTGCTTTCCTAAAGCCCCATTCTAAGGTGCTGCCCTCAGCCCCAGAGCAGCACAGCCCCTCCCCAGAGCCCAGGTGTCCGTACGTCTCTTTGGAGCTGCATCTGTTTGTCCTCATCCAGCAGCAGCTGCCTCCTCCTCTGCAGGGACTCCTCCTGTGGCACAGGAGAAGGCAGGGGAGAGTCAGAACCAGGACGCTGCTGATGCTGAGCAGCACCTCAGGCCTGAGTCTCAAGACCAAAATACACCAGGAGCGTTGTCAGGTTTGCTTTGTGACCCCTGCCACGGCCACTGGCTGCCCCCCAAACCCAGAGCTCGGACCTCCACAGCCACCAGCAATGCTTAGCCCTGCCCTGACTTGTGACAAAGTTTTCCCTCTAAGTGGGATGGCAGCAGCAGCCCTGGCTGAGCTTTTCTGACCAGCTCCCCGTAGGGAAGCAGCCAAAGGACTGGCACAGCTTGGGGAAGCTCTGCGAGCCCAACAGGCCAGACTCACCTGGCTGAGCAGCTGCTCTGATCTGGCCTGGATGTTTTTCATGCGGATTTCGAGCTCGTTCTCTGAATCCTGGAGCTTTCTTTCCTGCACAGGGAGCTGAGTTACAGAGAAAGGCACGAGCTCCTCCCTCACCGGGACAACACAAACCTGAAGTGTGACCTGCCACTTGGGCTGCACAGGGTGGCAGGGGGACAAGGTGTGGTGCCCCCAGGCCGCCCCTCAGGAGTCCCAAGGGCCAGAGGCAGGGCCTGCTGCTCACCTTCTCCCTGTACCTCTGCTGCAGGGCCGTCAGCCTCCCCTCCAGCTCTGCCTGCAGCCCCTTCAGGTCGGCGTCGTGCAGCTGCCGCAGCCGCGCGGCCTCGCTGCGCAGCCCCTCCAGCAGCTCCGACCTCTGCTTCCGCTCCTGCCCGCCCGGGGGACAGGGAAACACCCCGGGGAAACACCTCTGTGAGGCACAGGGCTCTCCAGAACACAGCCAGGACACACAGCACAGGCTGGGCACCCAGCCCACGGCGCCTCCCCACCGGCGGTACCTCCTCCTGGTACTGCTCCTGGACCCGCGCCAGGGCCTGCCGGTGCTCCTCCCTCATCCTCTCCATCCTCCTCTCCTGCTCCTTCTCCACTTCCCGGCGTTGGTCGCTCATCAGCTCGCTGAGCTGCAGGGGTGGCAGGGAAGGAGGTTTCCCTGGAGTGCAGCACTGCAGTGGCCTCCCAGAAACGAGCCTCTCACCGGAGCCCAAACCCAGGGCAGGGTCAGGGATTGTGCCCTGGGGAGCACAGAGCCTGCACCCCGGTGAGGTGCTGAGGGATGTCCTGCCCCCTAAGGCACCATGGTCACTGGGCAGGGGCTCCCAGAGCTCACCCCACAGCTGAGGGGAGAATGTGAAGAACCTTCAAAACAAAACCAGCGCTCACCTCACGCTCGTACTCCTTCACTTTAAGGGCTTTCTGCTGCACCTTCTGATCTGCTCTCTGCAGCTCCTCACGCAGCTGCGCCTCCTGGCTGCTCTGTGCCTCTGCCAGCTGGGCTTGCAGGCTGGAAATGACCTGCCAGGAAAGCCACCCACAGAGACTCGTCAGCCTTTTCCAGGGATCCATTCCACGGAGCACGGCACAGCCTCACCACCCCCTGCCTGGAGCACGGCCAAACACTGAGCCAGACCAGAGCCACAGCTAGGGAGGGGACAAAGAATCAATGCCACCCTCCCTGGCCACCTTTGGTGACAGCGTGAGCTTAAAAAAAACCCCAACAATTTACATTCCAAGGACACCATCCTCACCTCACGGTGCTTCTCTTCTGCTGCAGACTTCAGCTGCTGGAGTTCACTGGCAAACTGCTCTTCCAGCTCCTCTGCTGCCTGTGGAAACAGAGCAAAACAGTCTGCTGGGAAACCTCTCTGTGTGGGGACAAGGTGCATTTGCAGTTAGGTTCTGTCCCAAAGCATCAAAAAGCAGAGCAGTAACCCCCCTCCCAAAGGGCAGCACCACAGGGTGCCTTTACTCCCTCTGTGCTTTCCCTCCCCGGGGATCTCGTGAATCCCTGTCAGGCTGTGCTGCAGGACTGGACACTGCCCCACTGGAGAGCTCCCCAGGTCCCTGCAGGGCTAAAGCAGCAGCCAAAGAGGTGCTGGGAGCTGATAAAGTGGCTCAGTTTAGTTCTGGTCTGATAACAGGGCTGGGTGAGACACACAGTGACCCTGATCTTGTCTGCAGATGCAGAGTGGCCATTGAAATAATTGTTAGTTAATCACCAGTGTAGTGACAACTGGGGGAGCCCTCCTGCCCACCTCCCCTGCCTCCCACAGCCCAGCTGGCATCTTCCCTTGGGCATTCTAAGTGAGTTGTCACCAAAGCACTGCAGGTGTGAGTTAATCCCGACACCTTGCACTGCCAGGCCAGCCAGGTGAGCAGGAACAGAGCAGTGAGGATCTCACCTTCCTCTTCTCCCTGTCTAACCTCTCCCTGAGCTGGCTCAGGAACTGCTCCTTCTCTTCTTCCAGCTCCCTCATCTCCTTCCTCTGGGCTTCCTCCACTGCCAGCTTCATTTCCTCCAAGGCAAGCTGCTGCTTCCTCTCCAGCCTCTCCTTCTCCACCAGCTGCTGGGATTCCCACTCTCTCCTGAGCTGCTGCAGCGTGGCCTCCTGCTCTGCCCTGGCAGGTTTGGAACAAGAGCACAGCAGTGGGCATCCAGCACTGGGCAGGGAGGCTCAGCACCTGGGGATGTGCCCGAGCCTTCCCTCCCAGAGCAGCACTTCCCAGCCCCAGGAATGGCAGCAGAACCTCTCACCTCAGCCTCTCCTCCTCTGCCTGGATCTCTGAGGCCATCTGGGCTCGCAGCTTTTCCAGTCTCTCGGCTTTTTCCTCTCTGACAAGCAACTCTTCCTGCTCAGACTTTGCTAAATCTTCTTCTGGAGGGCTGAGACAGAAAATAAAAAGGAGGAAAACAGGTTCAGGAGGCTTCAGTATCTCCCAGTCACCTCTCCAAGGGCTTTGGCTCAGCTGGGGATCTCACTGGCTGTGGTGACACATTCATTTCCCCCACACACACCTGCAGGACCTGCTGCTGGCACAGGAGATGCAGCCCCAGCATCAAACCTGAGCAGTGTGGGTTTAAAACTTGCTACATCATCACAGTTTACACTACTTTGGGATATTTTTTTGTTGTCGTTTTCTCTTTTTTTTCTTTTATTTTTTTTCAGGAAAGCAAAACCAACTCTCATTAAACGGCTGCAGGCTCCCAGGCAGGGTACCTGGGTGCATTAGCACACCTGCAAGCTCCATAATTCCATATTATACCTTTTGCTACACCTTTTTGGTTTTTTTTTTTCCCCTTCAGGTGCCATTTCTGCAATCTTTCTTCACACCCAGCCTGCATCCCCACAGTGTTTCATGCCAAGAATGCTGTTTTGGCTGCTCAGGACATAAGCATCAAGTCCAGCAAGATAATAGAGAAGCCCCAAGAGAAAAATTCCCCCCAGGGAAAGGACACAGCTCCCAGAGCTGTCCCACCCCCTGCACTGCTCCCAGATGCTGCCTTTCCTGCCCTGTTGCTAGAAGCCTTGTCTGGAGGTCCCTCTGTAAAACATCCCCTGCAAGAACTCCAGACAGCTCCTCTGGGGTGACCTCATCTCCTCTCCCATCTCCAGCCCTGTTCCCACCACTGAGCCCAGGATCTGAACATCTGCCAGGTGGGAGAGCTCCAAGCACTGAGCTGGGAACTCCTCCCAGGTTAACCATACCCTGAGAGCTCTGTGTGTGAGTGTGGGATCACAGCTCAGCCTGCAGGACGCTCTCCTGGCAGGGTGAGAGAGCCAAAGACTGTCCTTCCTCCTCTTCCTCCTCCTCCTCCCTGAGCGCCCTGATCCTGCTCCTTTCCCCCAGCTCTTCCCAGCACACGAGTCTGTGGCCAGCAGCAGTTAAATCCCACCTTGCAAAGGCTTGGAGGAGATGGAGTAAAAAAGGAAAGTACCTGAGGGGTTTTTCTTTTTGCTGATGAAGCTTTTCAGCTTCCTCCTCCTCCTTCTGCCTCGTCTCCTCCTGGAATTGCTGAATTTTCTCCTCCTTTGCTTGAAATAAATGTATTTCCTCTTGCTCCAGCTCTGTCTCCACCTCCTTGACTATTTCCTCCAGGGATTCATCATTAGGCTGGTTCAAGGACTGCTCAGTTTCCTCCTCAGGTTGCCTACCAAGGAGAAAAAGCTCCTTTGGCAAAAGGGTGACAGGAAACAGAGGAACAGAAAAGGAACAGGAGGTTCCTTCCTACTCCAGAGGCTCCACTGCTGACCTCAGGTGGATCCTGAGGATCACTGGAGGATCCTCTTGGTGACTCCCAGAGAATTTCCAACTGATGAGCTGAGCCCAGCCCCAGCTGCACTCCAGGCCTAAAGAGCTCTGATTTTGGCCCACCAGAGCTCACCTTGTGAGGTCAATAAAACCTCTCCTGATGAAAAGCCCTGGCCAGGCTGCCAGGCACAGGAGCAGATGCCATCAGTGCCTGCTCCCAGCCCAGGGACTGGGGCTTCTCACAGACCAGGTATTTTTCTGCAATTGCAACCCAAAGTGTGCTGGGAATTTGCCAGCTCCAGGCAATGGAAAGCCCTCAGCACTCCAAAAATTCAACCCCAATCTGGTTCTAATTAAGCTCTTTTTTTTTTTTTCCAGACAGACAGCAGCAAAATTGTAAGTCTGAGAGAAGCTAAAGGGGAAGGAGGGGAAAATTGAGATTAGTCTAGGAAGAAACATTTTTGTTCTCTGCTAGTGAAGGCTGGAGCAGGAAGGTCTCACCATGCTGTGAGACTGGCAGTGCAAGGCAGAGGGACTTCTGCCAGGAATCAGGGAAATAACAGCCCCAGTTATTCAGCCTCGAGTCAGGAGAGAAAAGGTCATTTCTGCAGCCATTAGCAAAAAGAGCAAGGCAGAGGAAAGTGGTGGGGTTCTGGAACAATCCCCCTTCACTGGTGCCCCCCCTGAACACCACCTGCAGCAGGTGTCCTTTAGCAAGCTGCTCTGCAGAGCAATTCAGCCCCTTCCACCTGCTTATCACGCCGTTGCTTTTGCCCCAGTTTTTGCTCCAGAGGAGACCCAGGCAGCACACAGACGTAGACACAGCTCCTATCAGAGCAGAGATTCCTCCCTTCCCCATCACCCTGTCCCCAGAGACACGCTGCCTAATCCCTCCAGCTGCAGCTGCTGATGTGTCATTTGGCACGGAACGCCAAGTCAGCAGGCTGACATCCCCGGAGCTGCTCTGTCTCAGGGAGCTGCAGGTAGGAACCCACAAACACCACCCATGGAGCCCAGGAGCTGGGCTCTGACCTCCTTATTTCAATGCCACCAGCCTGCCCAGTGGCTGTAAAACGGGGTGAATTGAGGGGTTTTTGCTCTTTTCCCCCCCAGCTCAGCATCACCCAGCAGCTCTGCTCTGTGTGGAAGTGTTCCTCGGGGAGGGCGAGCACTCGCAGCCTCGGCACGGGGAAGGCTTTCCCAAAGACAAAGCAAACAGCTCTGCCTCATCCCACGGAGCCCTGAGCCACAGAGCCCGAGGGCTGAGCTGCTGCTCTGGCCCGGCCCAGCACAGGCTGTTCACTTGGCACGCTGGCAGGGGAGCAGCTGCTGCCCTGCGCACACAAACCGCAGCTCCAGCCACCACAGGGGGACAAAAGCTGCCCCAGGCACCCCAGCAGGGACTGACACCAGGCCCTTACACGTCCTGGGGGGCAGGAAGCTCCTCGGGATCCACCAGGCTCTCCAGGGCTCCCTCCTCTGGCTGGGCAGCCTCCGCCCCAGCGGGGTTTTCCAACCCCAAAGGCTCCACTGGGGTCCCACAAGCACTGAGGTCCCTCTCGCTTGGCAGCACAAAAGAGGGGACAGAAGAGCAGATTAGCTCAGGTCAGAGGCAAAGTGGCTGCTGCAGGGGGACAGGGACGTGCAGGTGACACGGGTGGGCACCAAGCCATGCCTGCCAACAGGAGCTGCCCGGCCAACGCGGGGCTGCCAAGGCCACGGGGAAGCTCCACACCATTCCCACCATCTCCTGTGGGGCTGAGGGCAGCTGAGGATGTCCTGGGTATCAGCCTCAGGGCGCTGCATCCCTTCCCTGGGTCATCCCACTCTTTCCAGGCCCTTGGAGAACGGCCCCAAGGTGCGCCAGCCCTGTCAGCCATACTCACACTGCTGTCCAAATTACAGATGGAAGTGTTGGCAGGCATGCTTGTATCTACAGTCCTACTTCATCTCAGAAGCACAGAGAGGAGAGACAAGGCAAGCACGAGCAGCTTCACAGGCAGAGAGAAAGAGAGGATGCTCAGCTGGGAAGCAGGAACCAAGTGATAAGGAGACAATTCCTGCGGGCAGAACACGTTTTTGGAGACCCTGACACCAACAGCTCCTCCAAGAACAAGGCTGCAAATCCCACAAAGCCAGTCATTAGGGTGGACTGCAGCTTCTGCTCATGAATTTTCCTGGCACGGGCAGCAGCTCCTTGGTTCCCAGTGTCCTGGAGAACATGTAACTCTGCATGGAGGCCAAGAGCTTTGACACAGCTCATCTGGAAACGCCAGGCTGGGGCTCTCCAAGGAGCAGCAGCTCGAGGGAGCACAGCCCACTGCTCCAAACAAATCCCCACAAGGAGGCTGAAAAGAGCTGCCCTGGACAGCCCAGTCCTGGTGGTAGCCGGGTGTGGAAGGCAGCATTCCTCCTGGGATAACAGCTGCTGCTCTGTCCATGTACCAGGATACAGAACAGCTCAACGCCCACACCTGGACAAGGCCACCTCTGTGCAAGGAAGAGAACTGCTCCCCTCACAGCTGGGCTCCCCTGGCTCCAGGAACAGACACCTGAGAGCCTTTAGCTGCAGGCTCAGCCCAGCAGGGAGCTGGCAGCCCAGCAGGACCAGCAAGGCTGTCATCAGCCAGTGGCCACACCTGCCCTGTTGGACAGCCCAGGGCCAGCACAAGGCTCAGAGCATCCTGGCAAGAGCAGTGAGGGAGGCAGAGGGCAGAGCCACAGCTGGGGCAGCCCAGGGAAAGGATGGGCAGCACTTTCACTGCCCACCCAGCCAGAAGCTGAAGCCTGCTGAGACAGGGCTGAGGAGGCAGCAGGAGAAGAGGGGTTTAGTGGGAAAGCCCCTGGGAGAGGCTGCAGGGCACAGCTGGGCAGGCTGCAGTGAGCACAGCAGGGAGGGAAGGCAGGGAAGGCAGCAGCAGCTGGAGCTGCCCTGTGCCTCTGTCTGTACCATACCTCTCAGCAGCTTCTGCTCTTTTCCTTTGCTCTTCCTCTGCACTGGCTCTGCTTCCATCTTCTTCCTCTCCTCCCAGCTCCTGGGCCTGCAGGTGAAAGCAAACAGGGTGGAGTTTGTGGCTCCTTCACCATCCAAGACCTCAGAGGAGTTCTGCTGCAGGTCCATGGAATCAGCTGGGCCACACGGCCCCCACAGGCTGTTCCAGAAGGGTGGGGGTGCCAGGCTCCTCTCCTGAGGGCATCCAAGGGTCTCCCACCATCCCAGGAACCCTTCCAGAAGCACAAGGAGAGGCCTGGGAGCTTTCTCAGGACAAAAGGTGAATTCCCTGCCAGCACTGAGAACTTGGGACACAGGTTTGGCTTTTCTTTCCTGAAGGTCATTTTACAATCCCAAGTCCCTCTGAACCCCCTGGAAAGCACAGGAGAGAGATCTCCTAAAAGAGAAACGTCACACACACAAAGTGCTGTGGCAGTGAAGCAAAGGATGCATTGTCTGACACCAAAAATCACAGCAGGACTCAGTCCCAGGGCAGGGTGTGATGGGCTGCACAGAGCCACCAGGCCAGGGATTCCTGACTCCAGGACACATCAGCAATCCAGGCCCCTTGGCAGCACACCCTTGGCTCGTTCATGGCACAGTAAATACTTGAAATATGAATAGAAAATATCTGAATGTGAAATAGCCAGCTGCTCCTTTCCCCACCTGCCAGCTCCCAGATCCCCCTGTCCCTGCAGCAGGGACACCTGAGGAAGGGGAAGGACCTCCCTCCTCACCTGTCAGCCCCACAGGAAGCAGGGAGGGCCCATCCATAAACTTTTGGGGACCCCAGCAGGGCTGTGAGAGGGGCAGGGCCAGCACGAGGCAGAATTAAACCCGGGGTTAATTTATGCAAATGGTAATTTATGCAAATGGTAATTTATGCAAATGCTCAGCGGAGCAAACGGCAGAAGGATCCCCTGCAAGTGCTGTCACCTTCCATCACATCAGCCTGGGCACAGCCCCCTCCTGCCCCTGTAACTGATGGCTGCAATTCCCCAGAACCCAGGAGCTCAGCAAATGTTTCCTGGCTCCAAATGGGCTCTGTCACCACTGCCTGGGAATGGGAAGGAGCCAGACAAATGGGGAAGGAGATCCTCTGGGAAAGAGGGTACCTGCTCACAGGGTAACCCCTCTCAGCCCTACTCAGGGCTCCTACTGCCCCTCTGCCCAACAGGGCACTCCCTCCCGAGGAACCACGGGCTGCAGGAACCTCTGGACACGTTTGGAAGGTGAAGGCAGCCCCCATCTGCAGGGAATGAGGGCAGATTTTAAGCCTTGTCTGTGGAATGATCAGATCCTCGCCCCTCCTGCTGCCCCAGGATCCCCAGCAGCCCCAGAGCCCCAGGCAGCTCGGCTTTCCACCCAGCTGCACCCCCGGAGGACATTTCACATGCTCCAGACACAGAACCAGCTGTGTGAAGGCAGGGATGACAGATAATGGGCCACCTCCTCCCTCTGCACAGCCCAGCCCCCAGGGGAGCATCTCACATCAGCTCAGATCACGCTGCAAGGTGCCAGCACTGAGCACTTGGGACAGGTCTGCCTTTTCTCCTGAGGGTGCCCAGGGAGTGGGCACAGCCCTGAGGCTGCTGGAGCTCCAGGAGCTTTGGGGCAGCACTCTCAGGCACAGGGTGGGATGTTGGGGTGCCTGTGTGGGGCCAGGAGTTGGACTTTGATGATGTTTGTGGGATCCTTCCAACTCGGGACATGCTGTGATTCCACAGTGGGAAGGAGAAGGAGAAGGAGGAGGAGGAGGAGGAGGAGGAGAAGGAGAAGGAGGAGGAGAAGGAGAAGGAGAAGGAGAAGGAGAAGGAGAAGGAGAAGGAGAAGGAGAAGGAGAAGGAGAAGGAGAAGGAGAAGGAGAAGGAGAAGGAGAAGGAGAAGGAGAAGGAGAAGGAGAAGGAGAAGGAGAAGGAGAAGGAGAAGGGGCAGCCTCCCCTCTCCCAGGTCCAGCAGGACACATCCCACAGAGCCTCTGCAGCCACCACAGCTCCTGCCAAAACACACCAACAAAACCCCTCTGATTCTGTGCTCGCAGAGCTGCCAGAGGAGCCTTTTGTCTTTATTTTTTTTTTTAACAGCAGAATATTTTGCCAACATACTCCAAGCAAGGCGAGCTCCTGGCGTGGCACATTCCTACAGCCCCGAGCCCAGGCTCTGTGCACAGACACAAAAGAGCAGCTGCAGTTCTGCAGGGAGCACCATTTCACACCCACCTCTCCCCAAACAGGGCTGTAATGAACCCAAACGTGGCTGCTCCAAGCAGCATTTGCATGCACAGTGCCTGCGCTGCGGGGAGGGAGAGGGGGAGCACAGCAGGCATGTGTTTTGTTTTCCCTTCACATCTGATTATGCTCATTATGAGGCACGAGAGGACAGGTGTGTTCTCCAGACACAACCTTGCAGACAGGATTGCTCCTCGCTGCTGGACAGGTGGGGAGTTTGCCACTCAGGGCCTCTCCTCCAGAGCAGCTGATCCTCTCACAATCAGGGCAAGGCTGAGCAACCCCAGCTGGATCCTGGATCCTGCCTCCAACCAACACCCAGGTGGGGCAGGAGGGCTCCAGAGGAACGTGGGGCTGGGCAAGGCAAGCCAGAACCACGCTGAGAGGACAAGGATAAACCAGAGATGCACAGCAATCTCCAGGCAGAGCTGCCTGGCCAGTGCTGCATCCCAGGCTGACACAGACATGTGCACACGTACACTCCATGTGCCACAGGCTCACTGAAAGGAGCCCCTTTCCCCCCTCCATTAAAGCAGGCAAGACAACCAAATGCTTAAAAATAAGCTTCCCTCTACCAAAATCTGTCAGAGGGAGTTAACCTCCTTTTCTTCCCATTGATTCTATCGTGTTCTGCCACACAAATCCTTCCCATCTGCTTAAGAGAGAGAAAAGGACAAATATTCTCACAAAAGAAGAAAGGAAAAGAGACTCTGCTTCCTCCATTCCCCAGGAAAGCCTTTTATTGGCTCTCCTGCTGGAGCAGGGAGAGCACCCAGGGGAGCCTGCCTGTGCACACCCCTCCAGCCACCTCTGCTCAGGGTTTATGTTCCTTGTGTAGCCACCTGCACCTCCTCTCTGCAGAGGAAACAAAGCACTGGTGGTGCTGCCGTGGCCCCTGGTGCTTCACCTCAACCCCTGTCCACCTCTGCACAGCCTTCACTGACCGCACCACACCACAGGATCCCACCTGCTGTGTCACCCCTGAGCTCTCACACAGCACTGACCTTGCACTTGGGGCTGTCCAAATCAGGGGACACAGTCCCCACATCCAGAACCCCCTCGGAGAGCTGGCTCTTGATGCCCAAGCCCTAAAAAAGAAAGCAGAAAGGATCAGTCTCTGATAAGCAACCAGAATCCCTGCTCACCACCCCACTGACAGCAGCTCAGCAGCATTTCCCCTCCCTGGCTCCCTCCCTGTGGGGCCAAGGGACATCAGTGCCACACAGGGAGGGCACTGTCACACTCCCAGCTCACCCTCCCGTGCCACCACCCTTGGCACAAGGAGCATCCAGAGGGGGCACACCTTCCCCAGCCTCTGCTGCTCTCCCCTTTGTGATACTGCTGCACATTTCCAGGGATCCCTCTCCTCACAGGCAGCCCCCACAAGCTATTCCCCCTTGGAGGCAATCCCCACACACGTGCCCACACGAGGCAGAGGCGCTTGCCAGCAGCACAGGCTCCTACCAAGGCAGCAAATAATGACATTCTCAGCCATTTGCTGGCCACGCTGCCTCTGCTCCCACTGCCAGATGGCAATGGCAGCTTCCTGTGGAGATGGAGAGATGCTGATGGGCATCTCCCCCCCAGCCCAGGGCCGCCCTCCCCCCTGCTCTGCCACGGGGACCCTCTGCAGAGGGGTCTCCACGCCCCCCTCAGCAAAAGCTGCTGAGCCCCCGAAGCACAATCCTTGCACTGCTTATTATTTTCCTTTTTGCAATTATCCAAGCACACTCTCAGCTCTCCGTGACCTACTTTTCCAGGGATATTTACCTCACCCACAGCCCCGGCCTGCGAGGTGCAGGGTGGGCACTGCTGGCCTGTGCCACCACACACAGCTGGGAGGGCACTGCACCATCCCTGAGGAACCTGAAGCTCACACCCAAGGAAAAAAGAGCTTTTGGTGACTCACCACAGGCAGAACCACCTGGTGGTCGGAGCACTTGGAGGAGACAGGCAAGTCCTGCTCACAGCTGCTGACCCCGGATGCCTTTGAAAGCTGAGAGGAAAAGCACATCACAGCCTGTACCTGTCCTACCCCTGCAGCCCCACCTGGGCATTCCCAAGTCTGGCCTCTCTCAGGGAAGAAAAGGTGGCTGAACATCATGGGGAAGACACCAAGGATGCGTCACCCACAGGACAAGCACAAAACACCACTTCACAGGAGGGCAGGCAGGAGGCAGGGCTGGGGAGGGCAAAGAAGTGCTCTTCAAACACCCCTGATAAAAGGCACTTGCTTCCTCTCCATCTGCAAGGCTCTCTGCAGCTCTCAGGCCTCCCAGCCCACCATGCAGCGCAGCACTGGAGCCACAAAAGCACTTTAAAATCCCACTTTGCTGTGTCTGAGTGCAGCCAGGGCTCCTGCACTCCCAGCCATTTGCAGCTGCAGGGAGCTGCTGGATGGGAACACCCCGTGGCCCTGCTGCCCTCGGCAGAACAGCTCAGGTGCACCAAGCACACAGACGAGTCTGGGAAAGCAACGCCCTCAGCTCCTCAGGACAGAGCGCGTTCTCCAGGCTCTGTTTTTGTAGTTTATCATTTCTTACAGACATCACGCATCAGTGAACTTGAGAAATCATCAAAATCAGCAGGAAGGCAGCCAGACTGGAGAGAGATCGTTCATCAGCTCCCCTGTTCTGGCTCGGATCCTGCTCTGGGACGTGAACGCGAGCGGGCAGCGCGTGCCTGGCAGCCCAGCCGCGGGGCCAGGCCACGGGCAGCGTGTGACACTCAGCCCAAGCCCCTGCTCCTGCAGTCTGCCCAGTTCTCCCCCCCAGAGTGGGAGGACTGGAAGGTTCTGTGCTCCCAGCTCCAGCTCCTGCACCAGCCCTGAGGCTCCGTCCTTCCCCGCTCCAACCTCGCACCCCGCGCGGAGCCGCGAACGCGGCGCCAGGCAGCTCCTGACACGTCTCTGTGCTCTGAGCAAGCTGAGAGAAACAACAGAAGGAGAGGAACAAAGCAGCACGGACAGCTGGGCTCGGCGTGAGCCTCATCACCAGCCCCGCTGGCCCAGGACAGACGGCAGCAGCACTGGAAGCTGGGGCTGTTCCTCCTCCCAGCCTCAAACACGCGGCGCAGTCGAGGGTTTTGCCTGCCGGTGGCTTTGGGCAGCACGTGGTGCGTGCAGGAGGGAGGGACTGCCCAGCTCAGGGCTGAGGATGCCCATCTGGGGACTCAGAGCACTCATGCCCGCCCAGGAATGACTGCCCTGCTGACCAGGAAAGCATTTGGACTGGCTTCACAGAAAAGCAGCCAGTGCTCCAAGAGCTTTCCTGAGTCAGGGCCCGATGAGACGACGGGAACAGCCAACACCAAAACCACGCAGGCAGGTCTCTTACTTTGCCATCATCCAGCAAGTCGTCTGACTTTGAATCAGCTGCTGCTTCTTCCCTCTCTTCATCCAGGACCTTTTCTGCACAGGACAGGGTGTCAGCAGTGGCAGCCAGGCTGGCCAGCTGCTCTGCCCCGGCCCCTTCCGCGGCCGGAGAGGCGGCTCGGGGCTGCCCAGGAGAGCCAGGCACGTCCAGCCCTGCTGCGCTCCCTTCCCCCTCAGACTGAGGCAGCTCCTCAGCTGCAGAGGCGTCTCCTTCCACCTCAGCATCTTCTTTGTCCCCAGCTTCATCCCCAGCAAGTTCCTGCTCCTCGTTCTGGGCAGACAGGCTGCTGTCAGCGTCTCCGGGGAGGATCTGGACCGGAGACGGAGGGCACGCAGCACCAGAATCCAGGGAAGACTCTGGCACTTCTTCAGGATGCCTTGATTTTAAAGACTCCTTCTAGGCAGCAAGTCAAACACAATTACAGACCCAATTCTCTCTCTGGGGGGTGCAGGAGTCAGGAACAGCACAGGCTCTCCTACAGCAAGCAGCAAAACCACAAATCTTTGGGTGACTTCGAGACCTGTTTGACTTCTTTTCACACAGTCCCGTTCCAAGGCAAGGGACTCCACTGACACAATCTCATTCATTTCTTGGGCTCTGACTTTTTTTTGATCTGTTGCTTTTTTATTCACGGGGGCTCAGTGGGTAAGAGTGGCTGTGCAAGGCCACCAGCCCCTGCGAGCACCCCACAGCAGGCCCGTTTATGCCTCCACATTGGATCTGTTCAGTGAGAGACGGAAATTTGTAAGAGACCACGACAGGACATTTCACTTCTGCCTGACATTGCAAGCAGAGGAGAGCAGGCAGGATCACCATCCCACCTCCCAGTGGGACAGACTGGAGGGTGGGCACTGATTGGAGGCTCAGAAAGAGCCCGTGACTAACACAGGAGGCTGAGAGATGGGGGAAAAAATAACCCCAAATTAAAGCTTAGTCACCCAAAGGTTTCCCCAGCAGTGGGGAGGCCACAACACTGCCCTTGTTGAGGGGAATGGCCAGGAGCAGGCTCCCTCATCAGCATGCAAACAGACCTGCTGGCACGTCCCACTCCCTCACTGTTTTATTAATGCCGTGGTGTCTTGTCAAACATCCCCTGCCTCCTGTGCACGCCGTGTTCTGTACACTGAGCGCATATTTTAGCGGGGTATTTTTATCAGAGTGCCTCTGGAATGCTGTCAGCTCCCAGCCCGGGGCTGCAGCGCTCCGGGAGCGCGTTCTGAGGGTGGCACTGCTCTGCCAGACCTCCCAGCAGCACGGAGGGGACAGAGGGGTCCAACTCTGGGCATTTCCCAAAAATCCTGCAGCTCTGGGCCTCACCTGCCATTCCCTGGTGCTGACAGCTCCTGGAGCCTGTCCAGCAAAGGTCCCCAGAGTCACCAACCAGCCACACGAGGCTCCCTGGGGACAGCAGGACCCAGAGAAAGGTAGGCAAGAGGAACTTCTTTAGTCGCCCTCGTGCTTTCCCTGTTGTGGGGATTAGGGCTGGAAAGTTCTGTTCCTTTTGGACAACTTGCCTCAGAGTTCTCCTGAGGACATCCCACCAGGAGGCCTGGCAGCGTCCAGGATATCCCAAATGAGGCCAAGCAGGATCCTGGTGCTTGAACACACACACCAAATATATCAATACACCAGCAACGGTGTGCACACAAAAGGGCTTCTCTCCAGGCAAGTTCACCTCAGCTACTAAAATATCCCAGAATAATCTCTTTGGCTGGCAGAATCCTATTTTAATGGCAATTACAGGCAAACCTTTTGTTAGCATCACACCTTGATGATCACGAATGCAGCTCTGCAGAAGGGGGAACCCTGCCAGTCCGACACACAGGTGCAGGAGGAGGGAGGTTTTTCCTCCTGCAGCAACAGACTAGAGATTTATCTTCTATGGATTTCAGAGCTGCACAAGTCAGTTGGGTTATTGTTGGATTACACCCTTTTCTGACCCTACAAATCCATTTCCCACAGTTCTAACTGCCTTTGGGTGATCTTCTCACAAGCTGCAACGTTCTACCTGCCCTGAGTGGCACTAACTGATGGGAAATCCCTGCCTATCAAACCACGACTTCCATGATCTGCATTAAACTTCAACCAACAACAGAAAGAAGCCAAGCAGCTGCAGACACACAGCACGACACCAGAAGCTGCCCTACTGCATGCAAAGCCTGGGGGGCACCGTGCAAGCAGGACGGGGATGCCAGGGAGCCGCTGTCACCTCTCCCAGGCTGGCAGCCTCCTCCTCCTCCTCAGGGCTCCCGGGGGGCTGGGGAGCAGCTTCAGCAGCTTCAGCAGCTTCAGCAGCTTCAGCAGCACCAGCTGATGGGCTGCCACAGTCCTCCTGCTCCTCCCTGCTGTTCTCCTAGGCAGGGGGGACACAGCCTCTTGCAGAATTCCCCACACCACCTTCCCAAGCTGGAGTACTCGCCCACCCGGGACAGGTGCACCCCTGGGGCAGAAAGCTCTCCAGCTGTACAGCTTTCCTGGGAGCTCACAGGCCCAGATTCCCAAAGGTCAAGCTGTTGGATGCTTCACTGCTGCTTTTCCTGCTGGCCAGCTCCATGAACTCACTGTTCCTCCAGACTCTCCCCAGCTCCGGGTTCCCTGCGAGCCGTGTCTGGTGCTGCCTCCGCTCCACCCAACACCCTGGCTCAGCAAGCCACTAAAACCTCCTATCTCCTTTGAGTACAGGCATCCAACCCCGACCACGGGCTACAAAAAGCCGGTTTTTTCACGATTTCACCCATTACTGCTTAGATTTCCCCCTCAGGACTTGCTACACAAACCCCGGTCTCCTGTTTTGCAAGGGAGCCGGCTGAGGCTCGCTCCTAGAAATGCTTTTCTACTGCCATCTGATGGAACTGCGCAGGAATTCTGCTCTCCAGTCGGGGCACTGCTGCCTTATCAGGACGAGGCTATCTATCACCCATCTGGGTTAACAGCCCGGCTGTTGGGCAGCAATCGCCGTTCCATAATAGATTCCCCCAGCCCCATCCCCGCGGCATTGAAATGCCAAGACAGCTCTTTGTTCCTGCACACATTAACATTTCGGCGAGGAACTGGGCCCCCACAGGCTGCTTGTTGTCTGGAGATGAGAGAGTCAGGGCTCTCTTTGTCACATCCACTTTAGCATAAGCCTTTGCAGATCCTGCCCAGCGCCGTGAATAGGTTCTCCAGCAAAGTACTTTACAGCTTAATTTTCGTGTGTGCCGTGAAAAGGATAAGGGAAATACTCTAAAACACTTTAAAAGAAATTAATTTGCCTTTCAGATACTGGAACAGGATTTTCAAAGCGGTGAGAAAGGATTAATGTCAGCACAAACAGTCGGGCCAAATCACCAGAGCTGCTTACAACGCACTTCCCATTGTGCCCTTGTCATCTTAAGCCTGATCCCGGCTAAGGAAGCGCAGGGAAAGCACGGCACAGTCTGCACAAGGCCTTGGGTGCACCCAAAGCTCTGCGCCTCAGCCGCGGGATTTATCAGCAGGGCAGGAAGAAAGAAAAACAGGTTCTGTGTTGCCACGGAAGGGCGGCCACGTGCAGCCCACGGGAGCGAGTGGCGGTGCCAGAGCATCCCACCGGAGCCTCTCCTCTCTCCCCAGAGCCAGCACCGCAGCTCCAGCTGGCAAGGAGCCTTCCCTGCACAGCCCCTGGCAAACAGAGTGCAAGTGCCTCTTCCTCACTGAGCCTTCCTCCCACACCTCTGCCCCAGACCCTTTTCCTGCTCTTCCCTGGAACAGCACATTTCCCCTCGCCAGCCTCACCCCCCTGGCTTTATTTTTCCTGTCTGAGGATGGAGCAAAGCTCCAGCCTGTGCAAAGGTGTCCCCTCAAGTCCCAGCTACCAAACCACAACCACTCCAAGCACAAACCTCCCTTCGGTGCCCACCCCACTGTCCCCTGTGGGGACAGCTGGTTTCTCACAGTCCCCCAGCCCTGCTGCAGTGCCTTCCTCTCCATCCCTCTGCTCCAGGTTGTTCCTGCCCCTAAGTGACACAGGAAACTCATCCCCTGGCACTGTCCCTGCACTCCCAGCCCCTGCCACAGCTCCCCTCCCACCTGGGCACCCTCCCTGCCCACCCCATCACCCTGGTCTTACCTCAAACTCAAGGCTGCCTGCCAGGGCTTCAACATCCAGGTACACATTTTTGGACAGTCTGGAGATCCCAGGGAAACTCTGAAGGATTAAAAACAAATAAAAAAGGTCAAAATGGAGTTCTGCCCTCTGCAATGCCACAGGAGGGGTTCCTCAGCAGTGAAATGAGGCAGCAGAGCCATGGCAATGCACCTACAGCCAATTCACCTTGGAATGACACCGTGGCAGATGTTGATTTACAGGGATTACCACGGGGAAATAGGAGCAGATGCTTTTTGGGGACCAAACAGCACAAAGAAAAGAGAGCAGAACTGAAAGCCCAGGGGAAAATGGAACAGCCATGCCCAGGGGAGCATCAGGAGGCTTCAGCACCCTGGTTACAGCAACAGCCAGGGCACACAAATACCTCATTTTCACTTTCTTCCTCTTCATTTCTCCATTTCCCTGGCACTGCCACGTTGGGGGAACTTTCCTCTTCCCAGATCAAACCCAGCAGGCTCTTGCTGCGGCTGGTGGGCTTCAAGATCTCTGCAGGCTGTGAAAGCCAGCAGAAAGGAAAGCGAGAGGTCAGACACCAGGAAAGGGGAGATGGAGACCCACTGAGACACGGGGTTCTGCGAGGGAGATCAGTTTCCTACCACTGAGCATGTTTGTTTATTTTTGAAGGTGTTTATGTCTGTGTTTTGCACATATTTTGCTTTGCCTTCCTCTAAAGGATCAATTTCTTAACAAGTTTTATTGACCCCCCCAGGTCACTTTCTAGTAATAAACAAATAAAGCATTTAACATGGTTGTGAACCTTACCTGCATCAGGACAACAGTGCTTTTAATTTTATTCTCAAATAGAAGAGTGGAAGTGGTTTATGAAATTGTATTAACTGTATTATGAAATTGTATAAATTAATTAATAATATTAATAATTATTATTATTAATATATCTGTATTGTTTGCCACGCTTCATTTGGACACCGAATTCTACTAAAACTTAACACACTTTTTTTTTTTCCCCTCTGCAACAGCTATTGAAACAATTCTTTCAATCTGCTAAACACAGCAGAAGGAAGCTCACCACTAATTTAGCACTGGGCTCCCTAGAAATAGAAGAAAGAAGAAATACAGTTCTTTTAACATACAACAGTACTTCAAAACTGACAGGAGGTCACAAACCCTGTCACTTCAGTGCCCCCACGCCCTTTGCAGTGTGCACATTCCCAGGGAAGGAAGGGGGAGCCTCACCGGAGTTCCTTCCCTGGGGCTGAGGCTGGACTCCTCCACATTCCGCAGGGACCCACGCAGGGCGACGGAGGAGGACGGGGTGAGGCCACGGAGAGGAGAGAGGGTGCCCAGGGCAGGCTGGATGGGTGCCAGGTGGGAGCCTGGGGGCTGGAGAAGCACAGGGAGGTCACTGGCAGGACAGCACAGGCGTGCAGCTCACCCCCCTGACCTTGGAACGGGACAAACAGGGGCTGGGGGACCAACCCTGCTCACAGACCCCACACCCAGCAGGCACCAGCACAGGAAACAGAGTCTGATTTACTCACTTTGCTGCCCATCTGAAGGGGTCCTGAATGCTCCTCTCCCTCCCAGACACACCAAGAGTGTGTGTTGACTGCAGAGTGTCTGACAGCCAAAATTCAAGGTGCTCCTGTACTCAGTGTTCCCACCCTGGCTGATTCACTGCCCATCACCCGGGTTTGGGCTCTCAGGGCACTTCCTGTGCTTGAAGCCACTTGCCCATCCTCTGCCCAGCCCTCCCCAGCAGCCCTGCAGGCAGAGCCTACTCACAGGGCGCTGCTTCAGGGACTGCTTCTCCTTCTTGTTCTTCTTCTCTTTCTTGTCCTTCTTCTCTTTCTTGTCCTTCTTTTCCTTCTTCTCCTTTTTCTCCTTCTTTTCCTTCCTCAAGCCGCCCCGTGCCAGCAGCTTCTCCCTCTCCTGGATGACCAGCTGCTTGTAGTGCACGTCACAGGGGTGCTCCCACATGGAGTGGCCATTCTCAAAGTTGAAGTAGTAGATGTCACCGCCCTCGATGTCTCGGCTGCAGGGCAAAGACAGCAGGAAAAGGTGAAAGAGCACGTGAGAAATACAGCTGCACGGGCCAGAACGTCTTTGCTGATGCTGTGAGCACCTGAAGCTCAGGGAAGGGGAGTGTGATGTCTCCAGGAGGCCAAGAATGTACCAGTGTGGGAAGCAGCTCTCCCAGGATGCTCAGATCCAGCTTCCCAAACAGTTTTTTCCCTTTCTTCTGCCACCCCCAAAAGCCCCGAACTGCTGCTCCCCCATCCGAGCCCATTCTCTGCCCTTGTGCTGTCACTGGGACTGCCCCAGCAGAGCTGCTGCCAGAGCTCTCACCAGGCCTTCCACTCCGGGGGCAGGGGGGTCACCAGGCACTCCCTGGCCAGCCACAGCAGCTCTGACTCCTTGTCGGGGTCGATCCCGATGCTCGGCGCGAAACACCGGATCTCTGGGGAGACACAGGGGGAACCCGTGCAGCTGCTCTGCCCAGCAGAGCCACCCTCCCCAGCTGAAGCTGTGGGCAGGCTGGGAAACCCTGAGGGCAGAACAAAGCTGCCGAGAGCAGCAGCAAAGCGCTGGGTGACATTCAGTCCTGGGTATTCCACCCTCCCACCCGCTCCAGAAAGCAATTCCTGCTCCCTGAACATGCCTGCGTGCCTGAATTCCTTCTCCGTGCCTGAATTCCTTCTCCGTGCCTGAATTCCTTTTCCCTGCCTGAATTCCTTCTCCCGTGCCTGAATTCCTTTTCCCTGCCTGAATTCCTTCTCCCGTGCCTGAATTCCTTCTCCCTGCCTGAATTCCTTTTCCCTGCCTGAATTCCTTTTCCCGTGCCTGAATTCCTTCTCCCTGCCTGAATTCCTTCTCCCTGCCTGAATTCCTTCTCCCGTGCCTGAATTCCTTCTCCCTGCCTGAATTCCTTCTCCCTGCCTGAATTCCTTCTCCCTGCCTGAATTCCTTCTCCCGTGCCTGAATTCCTTCTCCCAGCTCCTGGGGAGATGGGCCTCACTCACCGTGCTCCTGAGGAATGTACTCAGTGTCCTCTTCCTCCAGGATGAGCTGGTCCCCGATGCACACGGCTCCCGCCATGGGTCCCACACCTGGCAGCGGGGAGGAACCAGCACAGAGTCACAGCCGCCCTCAGGAAAGAGAATTCACGTGGCAGAGCCCTTCCACTGCAGCACACGCAGCAAAACCAAGCCAAAGGGCTCCCACACACACTGCCAAGGGCTGTGGAAACGGGGAGCAGAGCTCAAGTGGCACAAAGTTATAATCAGCTCCCCCCAGGCCTTCCAGTTCCTACAGGAAAGGTGCTTCAGGCACTTTTTAACCAGATAATAAAGCAGCTGAAATGAGAAAGAGAAGAAAGGGAAAGGAAGCAACTTTCCCCCAAAGCATTGCTTTGTGATTTAACTCACAGACCACACCACAGCCGGGCCCTTCCAACCCATCCAGCACCGGTTCACGCACTCGGAATTCACCCAGCTCCCCCCAAACATCCTCACCTGTGGCTCTGTGTTGCCACATTTGGCCAGCACAAGCACTGGGGGACCACGACTTCTGCTCAAACACACAAGTGAATGCCAAGGTCAGACACTTCAGCCTAAACCCTCCCCAAATTCTCAGTGCAAAAACCATTCCTCTGCTGTCCTGGTGAGACCCAGGGGGCTGTGGTACCTGCCAGGTGCCCCCAGTGATCCCAGAGCAGGATCACCACCTCCCTGTGTCCTCAGCCCACCCTGTATTTATAACTCTTATGTAAAGCAAGTCTCAGGAGCAGCAACTAATCCTGGCAGTTTCCAGGGGAAGATATTCTCAGGACACCCGAGCCAAACCAGCAGGGATGTGGGCACCTCACTCGGGGCTCCTGTTCCCATTTTCCTCTCCCCAAACTGTCTCAGCCCCCTCTCCCATCCCTGGAGTTGGCACTGGGGGATGGATTATGGCCTCACCCCTCTCTTGGAGACTCTGCCTCGCCACATCTGAGGAGACCTCAGTGCGACCTTTCAGTGCTTGAGGGGCAGCTGTAACAGCTGGGGACAAGGGGGATCGGCTTTAAACTAACAGAGGAGCATTTAGGTGAGATCTGTGCAGGGAATTCTTTGCTGTGAGGGTGGGGAGGCCCTGGCACAGGGTGCCCAGAGCATCTGTGGCTGCCCCATCCCTGGGAGTGCTCAAGGCCAGGCTGGACGGGGTTTGGAGCAAGCTGGGATAGCGGAAGGCGTCCCTGCCCACGGCATGGGGGTGGAACTGGATGATTTTCAGGTCCCTTCCAACCCCAAAATACCGTTGTGTAGCTCTGTGCGAAGAGAACCGAATCCTCAGCGCAGCCGCCGCCGCGCTACCCCCGGAGCCACGGAAAAAGCGCGGCTGGCAAGGAGGACGAACAGCGGTTGGTTAATAGCGTATTTCAAAAAAACAGGGGGGAAAAAAAAAAGCCGTTTTCGCCCTTACCACGACAGCACCCACGCGACACACGCACAGCCAGGACGCGGACCCCGCGTGGGGGCGGGAGGCCGGAACCCCGCAGCCTCTGCTCACCGAGGGGAGCCTGCCCGGGCCCGGCCCGGGGCCCACCGCCGCCGTGGGGACCCTCCCCGCCCGCCGCTCACCGCAGCGCGGGCCGGGCCCGCCGTTGCCCGGGCGCCGCCGGTTGTACCGGAGCGCGGGAGCCGCCGCGGCCGCTGCGCCGGGGCCCGCCCCCTCCTCGCCATTGGTCGGCGGGGAGATGCTCGGCATCCCCATTGGTGGTCGGGGAGGAGGGAAAGCATGACGTCACCGCGGCACGGGCCGCCGGGGGGCTGCGGTTGCCATGGCGACGCGTGGGTACCACCCGGGGCGCATCCCGGTGCGTCCCGGTGGGGCAGCGGCACGGGGACGGGGAAGGGGGGACCGGGAAAGGCTCGGGGGGCACCGGGCAGGGCCGGGGCGGATCTCTCGGTGAGCGCTTCCGCCGGCGGGCGGGCTTTCCGGGGCGGGTCCGTGCGCGCCGCCATGCCCGCCGCCGCCGCCGCCGCCGCGCCGCCCGCCCGCCCCGGCGCGGCCGCCCCGCCGAGGCGCGGGGCGCTGTGGGCCCGCTGAGCGCCTCCCCCCCGAGGGCTCCCCGCGGCCATGGCGCCCGCCTGGCCCTGGCTGCTGCTGTGGCTGGGGGTTCTGCGCGCCCTCCCGGCCCCGCCGCGCATCCGGCTGCCGCTGCGGGGCGGCGCGGCCCCGCCGTCGGGGCTCCGGCAGCGCCGGGCGCCGCTGGACAGCGAGCCCGACGGCGCCGGCAGCTTCGTGGAGATGATCGACAACCTGCGGGGCAAGTCCGGCCAGGGGTACTACGTGGAGATGACGGTGGGCAGCCCCCCGCAGAAGGTGAGGTGGGAGGGGATCCCCGCGTCCCCCGCATCTCCTTCATCCCCTGCACTCCCCGCACGCCCGGGGGCTGCGGGTGCCGCTTTGGCCCGGTGCGGGGCTGCGGGCGCGGAGCGGAGGCGCTGCGGATGCTCCCGTGGCTTCGCGTGGCTCTCGCCGCACGGCCCGGGCGGCATTCTCGCTTCTCGTCGCTCCGGTGATGCTTTTCCTGCTGGCTCTCGGCTAAAACTGGCCGCAGGCGCCCGCCGAAGGTGACTCCAGCGCTCCCGGGGCGCTCCGGGCGGGGTGGCCGGTGCTGCGTGCGCCTCTCCAGGCTGCGTCCCTCCGTCCCTCCTTCCCGCTCCATCCCTCCCTCCCTGCCTCCATCCCCGCTCCCGAGCCGAGGGATGCCGCCGGAGCTGGTGCGGGGTGTGGGCGGCGGGGGGTGGGATGTGGCAGCGCAGCCCCGTGCCCGCCTGGAGCGAGCACATGCCGGCACGGAGGAGCCCACAGTTCCTCCCGGCACAGCCCCGGGCGCAGCCGCCGCCTGGCTCCGTGTGCCGCTCCCGGCCCGCCGAGATTCTCCAGAAATCCTCCAGGAATCCTGCAGGGCTCGGTTTTCCCGGGGACCTCGTGACGGCTGGCGCTGCGCAGGAGTTGGGGCAGCGTGGGGAGACAAAAGTGCCGGAAAACGGGATGGCCTGGATGGAAAGGGAGCCCAGGGGGCAGGCAGAGCAGGCGTTGGTGCGTCACCAGGCTCTGATCCTGCTCCATCTTTTTGTCAGCGTCCCTCACATGCTGCCCGGCTCATGTGGCACCCGGTGCCTGCGCGCTGGGGACAGGGACAGGCAACGCCGAGGGCCAGGTGCCAGTCACACCGCGCAGGGCCACCAGCTCCTCCCCTCTTTTATGGATGAGATCAGGGAGGTTCCCGCTGCTAAATCCTTTTGTGCCCGTCCTGCTCCCCGCTGTCAGCAGCAGCAAGTCTGGCCAGAGGGTCTGACTCTGTGATGGAGGCTCCGGGTTCCTCCCAGCACGGGGCCACATTCCCTCGTGCCTGCCATCAGCACTTTTTGGGCGCTGCCAGAGCAGGCAGCACCCACACAGGCTCTGAAATAAAGGCTGGCTTCTCCCCACGAGCTGGCTGTGCTCGGTGTGCGTGGTGGGAGGCAGTGATGGCAGTAAGATGTGGACAGAGGAATGGTACCACTGCCGTGGAAGTTGGATCTCTGGGAGCACTGCTGTGTTGTCCCCGTGTGCCTGGGATTTATTGCCTGCACTGGCAGGGTGTGTTTAGGGGGAAAAAAATAAAAAGAAAGGGAGGAGATTATGTCTAAAATCTAGTTTTAAATGTGATTTCATCATCTCCTGCCTGCCACGTGTCGCAGCTGCCAGATAATTTCCGTGTGAACCACCTGTTCCCGGGCACTGGCGCGTTCCGGAGCCAGCCACCCTTTGGGGCAGCATCTTCCAGCCTTGGATTGCTTCCAAGTGCAAACGTGGTGTGTGTGTGTCTCTGTGTGTGTGTGTGTCTGTGTGTGTGTGTGTGTGTGTGTGTGTGTCTGTGTGTGTGTGTGTGTGTATGTGTGCTGGAGCAAAATCCCTCCAGGCATTGCAATGGAATGAGAGGATTCATATGAAAGAGTTTGGCTGTGCCTCTGCAGGAGATTTGGGAGCCTGTTTGCCCCCGGGGAGGAGGGGGGTGTGTGCATCCTTCCCAAAGGCTCACACGCAGCAGGGAGATGGTGATCCATCTCCTCACCTTTCCTTTCACCTTCCCGGTGCTGACAAGGAAGTTTCTGTATTCCCTTTCGTTTTAATTTTGGTTCTGAGCCGTGCTGCGCTGCCAAGTCACCGTCAGCAGCTGATTGCTCACACATTCCGTGTGTCCAAGCCTGTTGGTTTCCCTGGCTCCCCAGAAGGGGCTGATTCATGAGCACACAGGGGAGAGGGGTGAGCCGAGCAGCAGGAGCTGGTGCTTTGGGACAGATGGCTCGGGCTTGGTGCCCCAGGAGCAGCACACGGCTCTGGGGACACGCGTGGCACGGAGCCAGGGCTGCTGCTGAGGTGCCTGGAGGGGCTGTCACTTCCAGGGACAGGTCTCAGGCAGTGTCCCTGCCACACATGTCTTGGCCTCGCCAGTTCACGTGCGGTGTCCTGGCCTGAGTGGATGGCTGGGCTGAGTCTCGAGGATCTGGGTCCTCTCCACGTGGGTCTTGTGCGTGACCCCTCTCACAGGATGGAGCCTGTGAGAGTAAAAGCCCTCCCTGCCTCCTCTCCCTGCAGCGTCAGCTCAGCAGCTCCTTCTCCAGGGAAACCAGTCTCCCCTGGGTGCCCTGGGGGTTGGAGATGAGCTCTGTGGTGCAGGTGGCCCCTGATGACCCACCCACAGCCCCGGGAAGGGCGCAGGTGCTGGGTTGCCAGGCTGTGTGGTGGGTGCTGAGCTGGCCCCCACCCAGGGTCGGTACTGGGGGGCTGAACGTGCTGCTCTGATCTTTACCCACAGCCTGAAAGGTTCCCCTGGGCAGGGAGAAGGGGCTGGGGCGCTGAGGACACGCCAGCCCCTGTCAGGGAGCTGCAGCCGGTGCTCCCGCGATTAACACAAGCGCATTAACCTCCTTCCTCTCCCTCTGGCTGCACAGATTAAGGGCCAAAGCCCTGGTGCTGCTGCCCGGGGTGCTGCTGTGAAGCAGCTCCTCGGTCTGGGGCCAGGGCTCACCCTGAGCTCTGCTGGCCAGCAAAGCCAGGAGGCTCGGACAGCCCTGCTCCCACCCTGGCAATCCCACCACAGCAATCTCACGTGGGGAATCCCACCCTGGCAATCCCACCACAGCAATCCCACGTGGGGAATCCCACCCAGTCAATCCTACCCCAGCAATCCCATGTGGGCAATCCCAACCAGGCAATCCCACCCCAGCAATCCCACCCGGGCAATCTCACGTGAGTAATACTGCCCTGGCATTCCCACCCCGGCAATCCCACCCAGGCAATCCCACCCTAGCAATCCCACCCCATCAGTCCCACCCAGGCAATCCCACCCCAGCAATCCCACGTGGGCAATCCCACCTGGGCAATCCCACCCTGACAATCCCACCCTGGCAATCCCACATGGGCAATCCCACCCCAGCAATCCCACGTGGATAATCCTACCCCAGCAGTCCCACCCCGGCCATCCCTCCAAGGCCCAGGCACGGGTCAGCTGAGGGCAGGATCGGGCTGGCCCGCTCCTGGCCCTGCCAGTGGGACGTTTGCCAAGGCTGGTAATCCTGCCCAGGCAGGGATGAATGGGGAGCAGGGCTCGGCATATGGGTGGCGATTAGCGGGCGCAGGGATCCGCGGGGGCTGCCCACCAGCCATCCTTCCCACCGGCTGTGCCAGCAAATCTGCTTTCCTGGCAGGGAGAACCTGTGCACCCTGTGTTGCTGCTGCTGCTGCTCTCCAGTCCCATGACACCTGCCAAGTGCTTCCCAAATCCTGCCTGTGGATTTGGGGGCTGAGGCCAGGCCGTGCTGAGCGAGGAGCTCGTGCTCTGTTTGCACAGTGCTGGATGGTGTTTGCTTTTTGTGCAACTCCCTGGTGTCGCTGCCTCCTGCTCCACCACCTCCTTCTCTCCTGTCTGGGCACAACAAAACAGGGTCTCACTGCACTCACGAGCCTTCCTGTCTCTCCTCCTTCTCCAGCTGAATATCCTGGTGGACACAGGGAGCAGTAACTTTGCTGTGGGAGCTGCACCACACCCCTTCCTCCGGAGATACTACCAGCGGCAGCTGTGAGTATTCTGTGGGGACAGGGAGCACAGCCACTCAGGCACACTGCTGCTCCTTGCTGGAGGTCTGGTCAGACCCTGGAATGGCTGGATCCACGTGAACCCTGCTGGTCTGACTGGTCCCTTTGCTGCCGTTGCAGGTCCAGCACCTACCGCGACCTGCGGAAGGGGGTGTACGTGCCCTACACCCAGGGCAAGTGGGAGGGGGAGCTGGGCACTGACCTTGTCACCATCCCCCACGGCCCCAACGTCACTGTCAGAGCCAACATCGCTGCCATCACGGAGTCGGACAAATTCTTCATCAACGGCTCCAACTGGGAAGGGATCCTGGGGCTGGCGTATGCCGAGATTGCCCGGGTGAGTCCTGGCTGGCAGTCCTGGCTGTGCACACCGAAACGCTTCTGTTGCCTTTTTCCTTGTCCCTGTTTGTCCCCTGGGGCACAGCAGTGCTGTTAAAGGGAAGTCCCCTGGGTACAGAGAGCTCCTGGAGAAGGGACAGCACTGACACATCCCTGTCCTGCCTCTGCTTTCTCCTCCCACCAGCCTGACGACAGCCTGGAGCCCTTCTTTGACTCCCTGGTGAAGCAGACGCGGGTGCCCAACATCTTCTCCCTGCAGCTGTGCGGGACAGGCTTCTCCCCCAACGAGACAGAGGCCGTGGCCTCGGTGGGAGGCAGCATGGTGAGCGCACAGAGGTGGCTGGGGGGCTCCTTGGTGGCACTGCCCGCGCGTGGTGGCAGCCCCGTGGTGTCTCCTCCGCAGATCATCGGTGGCATCGACCGCTCGCTGTACGTGGGTGACATCTGGTACACGCCCATCCGCAAGGAGTGGTACTACGAGGTCATCATCGTCAAGCTGGAGGTCAACGGGCAGGACCTGAACATGGACTGCAAGGAGGTGAGCGGGCAGTGGTGGAGCTGCCCCACAGGCACTGGAGGCACCCACACCATTGGTCAGAGGGGGCTGGGAGGGCAGTGGGACTGGGGTCCTGCACCTGGGTCACTCCTCCTCTTCTGCCCCCCAGTACAACTACGACAAGAGCATTGTGGACAGTGGGACCACCAACCTCAGGCTGCCGAAGAAGGTGTTTGAGGCTGCGGTGAAGTCCATCAAAACAGCATCTTCGGTCAGTGGAGCCCATCCCCTCCCCGCGGGCATGGCCCAGGGCAGGGCTGTGGGCAGTGTGGCTGATCCACCCCGGCCTGGCATCTCTGCTGCCTGCCCATCTTGGCCCCGCTCACTTCCCCTTTCCCTCTGGTAGACGGAGAAGTTCCCAGATGGCTTCTGGCTGGGGGAGCAGCTGGTTTGCTGGCAGGTCGGCACCACCCCCTGGCACATCTTCCCGGTCCTGTCCCTCTACCTGATGGGGGAGGCCACCAACCAGTCCTTCCGGATCACCATCCTGCCCCAGGTGAGTGCTGGCCTGGCCAGACCCTGCCCGGGGGAGAGTGTGGGCTGGAGGGGGTAACACAGGGAGTGGGCACAGCTGCCTCCCCTGCCCCCTTCCCTGATTTCTCCTCTCCCCCCTGCAGCAATACCTGCGCCCGGTGGAGGACGTGGCCACCTCTCAGGACGACTGCTACAAGTTCGCCATCTCCCAGTCCTCCACCGGCACCGTCATGGGCGCCGTGATCATGGAGGGCTTCTACGTGGTCTTCGACCGCGCCCGCAAGCGCATCGGCTTCGCCGTCAGCGCCTGCCACGGTGAGCTGGGCCCGCGGGGAGGGGGCGCGGGGCGGGGGGACCCGGGCGGGCAGTGACCGGAGCCCGGCCGGCCCGCCCGCAGTGCACGACGAGTTCCGGACGGCGGCGGTGGACGGGCCCCACCTGCACCCCGACATGGAGGACTGCGGCTACAACATCCCGCAGACGGACGAGTCCACGCTGATGACCATCGCCTACGTCATGGCGGCCATCTGCGCCCTCTTCATGCTGCCCCTCTGCCTCATGGTGTTCCAGTGGCGCTGCTTCCGCTGCCTGCGGCGCGACCACGACGACTTCGCCGACGACATCTCCTTGCTGAAGTGACGGCGGAGCGCGGGCGCAGCCCCGGGGCCGCAGGTGAGGCAGCGGGGCGGGGGCCTTGCCCCGGGGGCTGGAGTGTGGGGAGCTCAGAGCCTGTGCCCGGGGCCTGGGGACTCGGTGTCCAGCAGGGCCAGCAGCCGGGGGAGCCCCAGGCCTGGGCTCCGTTCATCTGGGACCTGCAGCAAGAGCGTGGCTGCTGGGCAGGGGAAGAGCGCAGCAGCCTGGTCCCAGGAGCTGGGGGCAGCTTCTCTGCTCCAACACCAGGACAGGATGGGCTGTCCCAAGCTCTCCCACCCAGCCTTGCCTGGCTTGATGGAGTGATGCTGATGAGCCATCCCCTGCCTGTCCCCTTCCATCCCTGTGCATCCCTTTCCAGCTCGCCCTGCCGGGAAGCTGCCAGCCCAGGCTCTCTTGCAGGGAGCTGTGCTGCAGCTGTGCCTGCCCCGTGACTCCCTGCTCTGAGCCGGACTCCAGGGATCATCCTGGAGCCGCCCAGCCTCGGGCTTTTCAGAGACAGCCCTGCAGGGCCAGCCTGGGCTGCCCAGACCAGGGCATTCCCTCCTACCCTGCTGCCTGTACACCGCTCACTCTGACATTTCCCCTGCATTTTCCTGCCTCCCCGAATTCTGCTCCTGCTGCTGCCAGCCCCAGGACTCCCTGCATCCTCCTGGGACAGGCAGGAGCAGACACCCATCCTCTCCCGGGGCAGGCAGGAGCAGGCACCCATCCTGTCCCATGGGATGGGAAACTCCCTGCCCTGGCTTCCAGCATCAGCAGCGGCTGCCATGCAGAAGCCAGTGCCAGGAGAGAAGCTCCCAGCCCTGGCACCGGCTGCTCCCCAGCCCACCCAGCCCTTCGAAAGCCATAGGGGAGCCTGGGCCCCCCCTGCAGCCCCCCAGCCTCACCGCCGGCGCATCCCACGGCACAGCAGCTCCTCCCTGCTCACTCCACACGCCCAGGCCTGGCTGTGAGACAACCCTGACATCCTGGGGACAGGCGGCAGCTGCGGGAACTGCAGCGTTTATTGTTTTTTAAACACATGGTTGTATTTATTTTTATTTTGTTTTTTTTACGAAGCGTGTCACTGGTAGCGCAGCAGAGCGTGTACAGAGCCGGTCCCACGTGTACAGAGCACGGCCGCCTCTCACCTGTACAATATATCCATATATCTCTATTTTTAATTCCAGCCCTGAAAGCCACCGTTCCAACATTAGGGGGTCAGTCCTGGTTTGTTTTGGGGGTTTTTTTTAAACCTTCTTAGCCTTCTGCTCAGTTGTCACAGGGTCAGGGTTCATGTGTTTGGTGGGAGCACCCGATGGAGAGGGGGTCCCAGCTGGCTTGAGGAGGGGGTGCAGGGCTGGGGCACGCAGAGCAGTGGCTCACAAGCCCAAAGGAGCCTGAGCACAGGAGGCACCTCTGTCCTCGTGGTGTTCCTGCAGCACGGGGAGGATTTTCCTGCGTGTGAGGACAGCCCCTCCTCCCCGCGCTGCAGGATCACCGTCCCTTCCCCAGAGCAGACACCTGTGACCTTGCAGGCAGTGGTAGTGCTGTATTCCCTTGCTTTTCTGCCTCCAGTCTGGATAGGGAAGAGCTCAAACACGGAGATTCCACAATTAAAAGGCATCACTCCTCCATGAACACAGGATACCTGCAGTGCCAGGGCCGAGCTGGCAGCCTGCCCCGCAGAGCCACCGGGTCAGGCAGGGACAGACTGAGGACCCACAGCAGTCACGGAGCACAAAGCTCGTTAACTAAATCCTGCAGCCAAACGTTCCTTTGGGAGCCAGCAGATGCAGGCAGCGTAGGAGACCAGCCAGCCCTCCTCGCATGGGGCACTGCCACAACAGCCCCCACACTGCCCCTGCTCACCCCCACCGCGCCCCGGCCTCGCTCCAAACCCACACCCAGCCACTCCCTGCCAGAGGGAAACCTGCTCCCCCCACCCTCGTGCCTGCCCAGGACCCCAGAGACTCTGTTGTGGACCACTGCCTTAAAACACGCCCGAGGAGCCGGCCTGCGGCGGGTGCAGCACCCGGGGGTGCTCCCCTGCCCTCCTGGGCCGCACTGGATTCCCATCGGTGCCGGATTCCCGCCCGGTTCCAGATTCCCGCCCAGTACCGGATTCCTGCCTGTGCCGGATTCCTGCCCGGTACCGGATTCCTGCTCTGTGCTGGATTCCTGCCCGGTGCCAGATTCCTGCCAGTGCCGGATTCCCGCCTGTGCTGGATTCCTGCCCGGTACCGGATTCCTGCTCTGTGCTGGATTCCTGCCCGGTGCCAGATTCCCTCCAGTGCAGGATTCCTGCCCATGCCGGATTCCTGCCTGTGCTGGATTCCCACCCGGTGCCGGATTCCCGCCTGTGCCGGATTCCTGCCCATGCCGGATTCCTGCCGGTGCCGGATTCCCGCCTGTGCCGGATTCCTGCCCATGCCGGATTCCTGCCGGTGCCGGATTCCTGCCCGGTGCCGGATTCCTGCCCATGCTGGATTCCCACCCGGTGCCGGATTCCTGCCTGTGCCGGATTCCTGCCCGGTGCCGGATTCCTGCCCATGCTGGATTCCCACCCGGTGCCGGATTCCTGCCCGTGCCGGATTCCCACCCGGTGCTGGATTCCCGCCTGTGCCGGATTCCCACCCATGCTGGATTCCCGCCTGTGCCGGATTCCCACCCATGCCGGATTCCCGCCCGGTGCCGGAATCCTGCCCGGTACTGGATTCCCTCCAGTGCAGGATTCCCTCCAGTGCAGGATTCCCTCCAGTGCTGGATTCCTGCCTGGTGCCAGATTCCTGCCTGGTGCCGGATTCCTGCCCGGTGCCGGAATCCTGCCCGGTACCGGATTCCCGCCCGTGCCGGATTCCCACCCGGTACTGGATTCCCGCCGCGAGGAAGCGGGGTGGGGGGTGGGGGGGCAATTTTTAGAGAGTCATTGGAAGATTTTCAGCGGTGCTGAGCACCTGGCAATCCCACCGAAATCCATGGAGAAAGGGTTGGCGTGTCAGCCCGTGCTTTCAGGAGGAAGTGGAGGAGAGGGGAACGCAGGAGTTTTGAGAGGTTGGTTTGTCCCGAGCTGCAGCGCAGCCGCGTCCGTCCGCTCCCTCCCCAGGGCCCGGTGACAGCAGGGGATGGGACAGGAGGGGACCGTGGGCTGTCGCTGGAGGCTCCAGTCCTCTGTAACCCAGTGTCTATGTAAGAACAATGAATGTTAACACGGTAAATTATTATGACATTAAAAAAAAAAAAAAAAATGACCACAAAAAAATCGGCTCTTTATCTGCAGCTTGTTCGTTGGCAAGAAGGGGGGAAAAAAACAAGTCATGAGTGGCAGGGATGTGGGGGTGGTGAGGCATCTGGTCGTGAGGAAAGGGCCAGGAATGGTCCCAGGAAAGGAGCTGATGGGATCCAAGTGGGAAGAGGTGGCTGAGGCAGTTCCCAGCCAGCAGGGAACACTGCCCCTCATTTGGACGAAGCCAGAAATGAGCTGCAGCAAAGTCACTGCATAATATACACACTTTATTTATGAATTTGTATGTTTACAGACTTTCTATACACACATTACCTATATAATAAAAATGTACATGTGTATACATGATCGTATAAATATAGAGCTGTAGAAATCTTAGAACTGATCCTGTCTATTCACAGCAACTCCTCCCGGGGGCCCACGTTGTCCCAGCAGCCGTCATTTGAGGCTTGGGCAAAAGGGGCAAGTGTCATTGGTGTTGGTTTGTGCCCAGAATTTGATGCACTGGAAAGAGAGAATTAATCAAGAGCCACTGGCCCGACACAAAGGTGCCACCACTGTCCACAGCACTGGCTTCAGGGATGGTTTCCTTTGCTCCTTGCAGCTCCATCACAAGGGCACCATGAGGAAGGAGCCCTTGTCACCCTTGCAGGACCCTCAGGCCCTCCTCAACATGAATTTCATTGAGGGGCCACTGCTGGAGGCCCCAGAGCTGTTGGCATGGGGGGGTTGTCCACACAGGTGACCCACTGCCAGACCCATGGGAAAGTCTCCTCCTCTTCCCAAGAGCTCCTGTCTGGCACCCCCAGCCCAGACACCTGAGCAGCAGTGGCAGCTCTCCCCTCACCCTGTGTTCCAGATCCTTCCAGACTGCCCTGCTCCAGTGTCTAACCCTCCCAGACACAGCACAGGCTCAGGGACACAAGGGCAGCCTGTTCCTAAAGCCACCACCCACTGGCCGTGCCGGGTGACCCAGCCAAGAGCACGGAAAGGATGGGATGACAGGATGCAGGGAAGCTGTTTATTGATCGTACCCTTCTCCTGGCAGGGTGTCAGGACAACAAGGACTCGGGAAGGGTCACTTGGGAGGACCAGGAGGAGGCCCCGAGCAGCAGGACACACTCACCTCCTTGTGCAGCACATGTGAGCAGGCCATGGGGTGAAGGTCACCGGGCTGCACGAGCTTCTGGCACATCAGACACAGCTTACAGGCAGCTGGGGTCTGGGATGGGCACGAGGCAAAGAAAAGAGCAGGCAGGGAAGTCAGACACACGGTTCTGATCACGGATTCAGCTGCAGCCTGAGGCCACAGCCCCTCTCTGCCCACAGCCATCACCCCCCAAGAGCCACCATCACATCACATGGGAAACACAAAGCAGAGAGCTCCCAGCTCCAGGGGCTGATCCCTTCAGGCAGTCCCAGGCAGGCTGCCCCCTCCCCACCCCCCGGGAAGCCGAGCAGCCTTACGTGTGACGCTGCTCCTGGGTAAGCGACCTGGGCCGGGGGCAGGAACATGGGCGTGCTGATCTGAGGCAGCGGAGCAGAGAACATGGGGGCCCTGATCCGGCCCAGAGGCTGCAGCAAGGCAGAGGAGGCACGTCAGCACAGCCCGGGAGGAAAGGGCAGAGGAGTCACCCCGAGTCACCTCGGGGAAAACGGTTCCGCTGCAGTCAGCAGGGCAGGGAACCCAGGGGACAGCCCTGACGCACAGCCCAGGCTCTGTGGGGCAGCAGGGAGCAGGGGCAGCTCTCCCTGCTCCCCAGGCCCCCCTTCCAGCAGCCCCCAGGCTGTCCCACCTGAGCGCCGGCCGCTGCCCGCTCCTGCTGCTCCGCCAGCTTGGCCGCCACCAGCTGGTTCAGCTCCTCCATGGTCAGGCCGGCCATGGTCCTGCGGGCAGTCTTGATCTGCTGCAGGATGTTGGTCAGCTGGGCCCTGCATGGACAGCAGCCTGCTAAGAGCTCTCAGCCCTCACACACCAGGATCCCTCATCCCTGAACCCTCCAGATGAGGGGAGTCACGTGGCTGAGGAGCTTCTCTCCCCAGAATACTGGGCAAAGAGCAGGGAACCCCCAGAGACAGGCTGGGGGGCTCCTGGCTGTGCCCAGATATCCCTGCTGTCCTTCAAAGCTCCTCACCCCAGCACTACAGCAAACCTGATGGAGACCACCACCTCTGCCTGCCTCACTTCCCACAGCCCTGCTCACACCAGCAGCCCCCCTTTCCCTAATCCCAGCTCCCATTCCACACACAAACCCTCACCCCACCCCCAAAAACACCACCAGAGCCTCACTTGTTGCACTGTGGGAAGCGAGTCAGCAGCTTCTCCAGCAGCTTCTCCAGCTTGTCGGCCGGCTGGAGCCTGGGGAACTCGGGAGCGACGCTGACGGCGCCCAGGCCGGGCGGAGGAGGGATGGAGGCGGCGGGGGCCAGGTGGGGGCTGTGCGTGCCCATCAGCGAGGCCACCACCGGGCTGCTCCTCCCCTGGGAGGCGGGCAGGGGCGGGGAGGGCTGGTTGGGCCTGGACATGGCGGGGTTGAGCAGGGGGAAGGAGAGCGCCCGAGGGTCGGCGCTGGGCATGACCATGGGGACGGGGACGGGCCCGATGGGGAAGGGGAGCCGGGGGGTCAGGGAGGGGTTGGGCTGGAATGCCGTCAGCATGAAATCTGTCTGAGAAAGAAAAACAGGGGAAGAGGGAAAGGCTGGTTAGAGTAAGACCACCTGGAAGCAGAGCCCTGTGCCCTCTTCTCCAGCCAGCGAGGTGGGAACCACAGGCACTGGCAGGGAAGGAGACTCTTCCCTTCCTCTCTAGTAAGCCCAGACAGGGAATGGGCCATCCCAGAGCACCAGGCAGGCTGTGCCAGGGCCTGGCAGCACGGAATGCCCAGGCTGTGGGGCTGGAGAGGAACTCACCTCCGAAGGCGGAGGAGGCAGCGTCGGCGTCGGGATCTGGGGGAGGCTGCTCAGCTTGGTGCCATTCCTCACCATCTGGATGTGGTCGTTGAACTGATCCTAGCAGAGAGGCAAGAAAGTGGGCACATTTATCAACAAATTTGGGGCATTCTAAGCCAGGGGTGGCAGCTCCTAAAGTGGCAGTGTTTGGCTCCACAGAAGAGGAGCTGAAGGGAGAAACACTGTGTGAAGAGCTGCTCACTGTGTGTGTAAAGAACTGCTCACTGTGTAAAGAACTGCTCACTGTGTGTGTGAGGAACTGCTCACTGTGTGTGTGAGGAACTGCTCATTGTGTGTGTGAGGAACTGCTCACTGTGTGTGTGAGGAACTGCTCACTGTGTGTGTGAGGAACTGCTCACTGTGTGTGTGAGGAACTGCTCACTGTGTGTGTGAGGAACTGCTCATTGTGTGTGTGAGGAACTGCTCACTGTGTAAAGAACTGCTCCCTGCTAGGCTGGCAGAGGTCAGCAGGCACTTACTCGGACACTTTGCTTGGTCATTCGTATCCTGTTCAGTCTCATCTCCCACTCCTGCTTTGGCCTCATGGTCTCCAGCGTGGGTGGCGCAGACCTGCAAGCACAGCTGAACTTTCCCACTTGCAACTGCGCTCTCACTGGCAGCAAAGTGGGAGCAACCAGCCCCCCACAGCCTCCCACCAGGGTGGGAAGGGCTCACCCCCAGGTAAGGCACCCCACAGGGGAGAGGGACTGATCTGGGGGACACACAGGGACACCACAGCCAAGAGCACTGCCTGATGAACAGTGACAGGGGACAAGCACAGCCCCACACGCCCTTGCTGTGTGACATTATTGAATCACATTGATCCAGTAAGAAAACCCCAGGAAATCCTGAACTATTCCAGTCCAACCTCCAACGTAAGCAGAGGAAGAGGAGATGGGACACGGGGACACCTGAGTGACCCTCCCTGCCACTTCTGACACGACACAGACTTACTTGAGGTAGGTGAGGTGTAGCTCTGCTTCTTTTTCTGCTTCTTCTAGTTTCAACACCAGCAGCTCCTTCCGGCTCTCCAGGGACAGGATCTGTGGAGAGAGGCTCAGCTCCTGTACTGCCATTTCTTGCTGCTGCTCCCTGCTAATGCTCACTGCCCTGATACTTGTTCCCACAAAGTGGGACCTGGCCTTGGCCTCAACAGCTCCAAATTTCACAGAACTGTCCATTAACCACCCGGAATCTCAAACCAACCACTTTGCAGGGAAGAAGTCAGCTGCTCACCTCTGCCTTCCAGGCCCGTTCTGTCTCCTCCAGAATGTTCCTGTTGATTTCGTTGTGCTGGTTCTTCAGCTTGTCCAGCTCCATCTCCCACAGCTGCCTGCACAGAGAACAGAATGAGTCCCCTTAGGCTCAGGCACTGGAATGGCCACAAAGGGATGGATCTCAGGAGCTCTGGATGGGGTGGAAGCATGGAAGATCAGCAGCCCCAGCTCCCTGGGCTGGGTGAGTCACTGTCCCAGCAGTGAGCTGTTCCAGAGCACACAAACAAGCAGAGTGCAAACACGCAAGGCAAAACGAGGGGAATTCCCCTCAGTCCAACCCCAGGGAAGATCTGAACCAGGAATCAACCCGAGCAGCAGGCAGAGCTGTGCTGTTCTGCCCCTGGAGAAGTTTAAAGCTGGGCATTTCCACCTGTGCTTTGGGAACACTTGGATCTGGAGCATCCCCGCCCAGCTTTAAATACCCGAGCGTGCCAGAGGTCAGTGTAGCTGGACAGCTGTGGGGAACACAACAGGGGAATCAGCCTGCCCTAATTCTGGGGAGCTGGAATTCAGTCACAAGTAGCAGTTACAAGCTGAGTCAATCCACCCAGCACGAACTCTAATCTTATGGGATCTTTATGTCACAAGTATCCAGGAGTCTGCTTGTGACTGGGATCAGAGAAGATTTAATCCAGAGCCCTGGTGCTGAAAGAGGAGATAAAGCCTCTAGAGCACGTAACTGGCCAGCACTGCTGGATCATTGTCTCTACTCTGTCCCAACCAAGAGCATCAGATTCACTCTGAGGCAAAACAACAGGAAGGAAAGTGCACTGGGCAGCATTCATCAGGGGAAGAAGAAGAGCCTTACTTCTCATCAGACTGCTCTGCAATCAGAGAGGCGATCTTGTTCTCCTTCTCCTCCTGCTCCTTCAGCAACCTGCACGGGAGAAAAGGCACAGCACAGCTGGAATCCCAGCGGGGCAGGGCCCTCACTGAAACATCCCTGGTCTCAACCACACTGCACAGCTGGGGATGGCTCCCTGCATCCATGTGAGTGGGAAAACAGCCACCAACAGCCTCTGGAGCACAAATCCTGCTGTCTCATGACACTGCACAAAGGCTGTGGCACAGAACCAGGCTGGCTGCAGGCAGCTGTGCTGTTCCCCCACCATCTGCTCTGCCATGGTCACCTGAGGGATGAGCATTTGGAGCCATCACTGGAGGAGTTTTACCCAAAAACACCACCAAGCCCTCAGAATAAAAAACCCAGACCTCTGTGACATGACAGAATGGCTCCATAAAAGTGCCAAGCCAAGTACAGGGCCTATCCTAAATTAATCCATAACAGGTCTGACCTAAATACTCACTGCTTCCTAAAAGTTTAAAGCTCTTTGCTCCACCAGGTTTATATTATGGTTAAGCAAGGCCTTCTTCCCCAAAAATACAGAGTTTCTTTTCCATACAAATACCTTCTGCCTTTCTCACAAAGTTTCTCAATTTCAGCTTTGAGATCCTGCTCCTTCTGCAGGAACTCTTTCTTCTCTTTCTCCATCTTTTTCTTGGTCTCTTCTCGCTTGATGGTAACATCCTGGATCGCTTTCAGGATCTCCTGGAGTAAAAGCAGCATCACACAGATACAGAGCAAAATTACCAAGGCATGGTTTTGATTTAAAATCCATTATTTTTTTGGATTAATTGATTAATGAGATTACACAGCAAACTCTTTCTTTTTAGCAAGTCCAGTCAAGATACAAATTGGTTATTATGAGGAAACTCAGGGGACTGATGCTCTGGACGGCAGGTTCTCCTGCCTCTTCACAAAGATTTTAAAACTGATTACAGGGCAAGTTAAACAAAAACAGCTCTTCACCAAATACCTGGTGGTTTTTCATCTCCTCCTCCCTCCGCTGCTGGAGCTGCTTAAGCTGGACCTGCAGCTGATTCTCCACCTGCCTCTGCTTGTCCAGCACCTCCTGGTAGCGCTCCTTCAGCAAGGCCCGCTCGGACATCATCTTGTCCTGCAGTGGAGAGCACAATTCCCCTGTAACAAGGACAGCTCGAGGACTTCGAGGCTGATACTGGATGGTCTTGGAGGTCTTTTCCAACTGTAATGATTCAGTGATTCCATTTTGACAGGAAAAAAGTGGGAAGAACAGCTCCTCTGCCCGGGGGTGTGAGTGGCAGAGCCCAGACCCGAGCACGGGGCTTCGATACCCACCAGGTTCTTCTCGATGTCCTGGTCCGTGCTCACGTCCGCATCGGCCGCCTTGAAGTCGGTCTGTGAAGGGAGATGATTGAGATCAGCCCCTGCAGTGACCAGAGAGGGACCCCAGGCCCTCCCTGGGCACCCATTCCAGTGCTCTGCCGCCCTCCAGGGAAAGGAGCTCTCTGTCATATCGACATGAAACTTATCACTTTAGTTTAGGGCCCTTGTTCCTCATCCTATAGCTGGGCACCAACAAACAGAATGGGGCACCATCCTCTGACCCCCTTGGAGATATTTATATGCAGTAATGGGATCTCCTCTCAGTCTTGTCCAGACCAACCAAGCCCAGCTCCTGCAGTGTCTCCTCATAAGAGAGATGCTCCAAACCCCTCATCATCTTCACAGCCTCTGCTGGACCCTTCTTCAGTAGTTCCTCGTCTTTCCTGTACTGAGGAGCCCAGACCTGAACACAGCACTCCAGCTGTGGCCTCATTAGGGTCGAATTTTAATTAAAGATTAATTGAAGACTGTTCAAAGCAGAGGACTGGGCACACAGCAGCAGCTGTAAAGCTGCAAGCACGGATGCGTTTCACCCCCCGGTCTCGACTTATTCCTTCCAGTTTTTGTCCTCCAGCTTCTACAGGAGCCTTTCAGAGCCCCCGGCCCGCACACCAGCAACGCCGGGAGCCCCGGGGGAGCTGCACCCACCTGCACCGCGATGTTCTGCGACGGCCTGGCCGGGGCCGCCTCCTCGTCGGGCTCCTCGGGCGCCGCTCGGCTCTGCCCCGCGGCCTCCGCGCCGCCGGCCCCGGGCTCCGCATCGCCGCCGGGGCCGGGGGCGGCCGCGGGGTCCGCCTCCCCGCCGGGCCCGGGCTCCACGGGGCTCTCCGGGGCGGAGAGCGGGCTCCCGCTGCGAGGAACGGGGACATCGGTCAGCGCTGCGCCGGGGCCGCATCCCGGCTCCATCCCCGCTCCATCCCCGCTGCATCCCGGCTCCATCCCAGCTCCATCCCCGCTCCATCCCGGCTCTACCCCGCCCCATCCCGGTGCCGCTGCCGCCCCGCCGGCCCCCCCGTTACCTGCCGGGCGGCGCGGCGGGGCCGGGCTCGCAGAGGCGCGGCGGGTCGGGGCCGTCGACCTGCGCCTGTTCCAGCGCCATGGGGGCGGCTGCGGGGCTGGGCCGGGCCGGGCGGAGCGGCACCGGGCGGGGGGGGCACCGAGCGGCACCGGGCGGAGCGCACGACCCGCGCCCCCGCCGCGCCGCCCCTTCCGCCCCGCGCCCCGGCGGATGTGACGCCGCTGTCAGCGGCACCGGGGTTCCGGCGGCGGCGGCGGCTCATGCCCGGTGAGCGCTGCGGGGCGGCACCGGCGGGGCGGCGGGGATGCGCGCCGGGCCGGGGAGCCACCCCGGCCGCGCTGTCGCCGGCTCCCCGCGGGGGTGGCGATGGGGAGCCGCGGGGGCTCTGCCCCTCCCGTGGGTGACCTCCGCAGTGTCCCCGGTGCCCGGTGCCCGGCGGAGCGGGGAGCGCCGGGGCTGCCCCGGGGCGCTGCGCGGTGCCGCTCCCCGGGGGTGCGTGGAGGGGCGCTGGGAGCGCCGAGTTTTGGGGAGAGAAAGCTGGAGCTCGGCGTCCAGCAGCAGCGGCCGCAGCTGATGAGTTGTGTCAGAGGGGAACGGACCGGATCGGGGCAGGAAAAGGGCCGGGGGTGCCGAGCTCCGGGCGCCTCCGAGGCAGCGGGGACTCGGGAGGTGTTTTCGGTGCGCTGCCGTGGGTTACGGAATGCGGGTTGAACCGGGGCTCGGCGGTGATTTCCGCCTGTGCCGGGGAAAAGCAGGTTCCTCCGGCCGTGGGGCAGGTGAGGAACGAGTTCGGTGGGGCTCCTGCAGAAGAGGAACCGGCTCTGGGCTGCCCACGGAGCCCGGCCTTGCCCGCGGTGTTTGTTCTGGGGGACAGCGCACCGAAAGTTTCTTATCGGTTCCTTATCAGAGCCGAGAGGGGGGAAGTGGCTTCTCCTGCCAGCCCGGCGCGGTGTTTCCTGGCCCGGGGCTGCCACCCAGCAGGCAGGGCAGGGTTGGGTTGGGATCGATCTCTGCCCAGCCTGGGTGTGCCTGCCCCGCTGGGAAGGAGCCGCCTCGGCCGGGCTTTCCCGGGAAGGGGATCTGCCGTGCAGCGGGTTGGTGGCCAGCCCCGTGGGGCTCTGCGGGACCATCGGGTGAGATCCTGGCCGTCGTGTCCCTGCTCGGGAGGAGTTCTCACCAGTCTCACGTGTGCCCTTGCAGCCCGCCTGTCTGATGCCGCATTGGAGGCGGGGAGCGCCGCTATGGAGCGCGGGGATGGAGGCCACGCTCTGCATCCACACGTGCCTTTGGCTGAGCGCCGCCTGGATCCCGCTGGCCTCCCTGGGGCCGGCCTGCGGCGGGCAGCGCGCTCCGGACACTGAGGGCCGCCACGGGGAGCTGACGTGGGCGGTCAGCTTGGATGCACCCGAGGAGGAGCTGGAGCAGCGGGCAGAGGAGCTGGCCCGGACTGCGGGGCTGGTGAACATGGGCCGCGTCGGGGAGCTCAAGGGCCATTACCTCTTTGCCTACCAGCCCGAGGGCCGCGCGGCGGCCGGGCACGAAGCAATAAGGAGGTCGGTGGACACTTTGTTTGCACAGCACGACAGCGTGCGGTGGCACTCGGAGCAGAAGCTTCTGAAGCGCTCCAAGCGCAGCCTGCACTTTAACGATCCCAAATACCCCCAGCAGTGGCATCTGGTGAGTGCTTTTCGGGCTGTTTGTGTGGCCATGGGCGAGCTGTCATGCGGGAGGCACAACAGCCTCTTTCTGTTCTTTTGGTGAGGAGCTCGCTGAGAGCTGCCCTGCCTGCCACGTGCTGGCTGTGGTAACAGCAGGAAGCAGCTCCTGCAGCTGGTTGTGCACTGGGATGGGCAGAGGATTTGGCTGGAGCACGCTGTGCCCTCCACGTCATGGCTGGAGCAACTCGCTGTCAGCCTCAGGCCATCTCCCCTGAGTGCCCTGCAGCTCCTTCCCGTGCTGGCCCCAGCCCCACACATCACATCCAGTGCGTCCCCTCAGCGCTGACCCCCTCCCCTCGCTGTCCTTTCTGGGCCTTAGAACAACCGCAAGAGCCCCGGCAAGGACATCAACGTCACGGGCGTGTGGGAGCGGAACGTGACGGGGCGCGGGGTGACGGTGGTGGTGGTGGACGACGGCGTGGAGCACACCATCAAGGACATCCAGCCAAACTACGTGAGTGCCCGCGCGGGCTGGAGGCCGGGCAGTGTGACAGGAGCCTGCCAGAGCTCAGAGTCCAACCCGCGCCGTCCCCCTGGGCTCGGCCGGGGTGGAAAGCGCCAGCAGCAAACCTTTCCTGGGAGATTTTGCACCTGGGTTTCGGGGTTGCCTGCCTTTGTGCAGCCCCTGGGAGGCAGCTGGCGTCCCTCTGAGCGCAGCAGTGCCTGGAGCTGCCTGGCTTGGTCCCTTCCTCACAGCAGCAGATAGCAGTGTTGAGCTGCAGCCCTGTGAGGAAGCAGCCTCCAAGTTCCCGTGACTCCCAGCCTGTGTTGCGTCCTCTCAAGTCCTGCTTTTCCCAAACCGAGGAGAGCAGAGCCCCAGTCCTGACCGTGGCTCTGTCCCCAGAGCCCAGAGGGCAGCTATGACTTGAACTCCAACGACCCTGACCCGATGCCCCACGCCGACGAGGAGAACGGGAACCACCACGGGACGCGCTGCGCCGGGGAGATCGCGGCCGTGCCCAACAACAGCTTCTGCACGGTGGGAGTCGCCTTCGGGAGCCGCATCGCGGGTACGTGCGGGGCCGGCCCGCCTCCCCTGCCCTGCCCTGCCCGGGCAGAGCCAGCCCACCTGCCCTCCCTGTGCAGGGCCAGCCCACCTCCCCTCCCCTCCCCGGGCAGGGCCGGCCCACCTCCCCTCCCCAGCCCCGGGCTGGGACACGGCTCCTCGGGCTGGGCCGCCTCTGAGTCAGCGCTGCCCTGCTCGGGCTGGTTGGGCTGTTGCAGGCAGGGTCTGGCTCCTGCCTGAGCTCCTCTCCAGAGGAGCTGGCTCCTGGCACAGCTTTTCCAGCCTGTTCCTGGCCTCCCTGGCTGCCAGACTTTCGGCAGAGCAGCTGTGCCACGCTGGGTGAGCCAGACAGTTGTGCCACAACGTGCCCAGGCTGTGTCTGGAGGCACTGGGGCAGCAAATCTTGGCCAGTCCCTCTCACTGCCCTGGCCCCTGGTGTCACCTTTGCCTTGTGGGATGGACAGGGGTGAAGGGCCAGTGCTCTGTCTCTCCCCTGCAAGGCCAGGGGATGTGTGCTGTGCCCCTGCTGTCTCCAGAGCTCCTGAGCTGCTCTGCAGGGGGAGGCGAGGGCTCTCTGTCCTGCAGGATGTGTCCCTGGCAGGGCAGGGGACAGCAGTGCTGGGACACGATTCTGTCCATTCCTGGTCACATCACGGTCCCTGGGGTGCCAGGGGCAGTCAGGGCTTGCCCAGGGCACAGCAGGCAGAGGCTCCCAGCTGGCAGGAGCAAGGATGAGCTCATCCTGTACCCACAGCACAGGGAACAGGAGGGTTTTGCCCCAGATCCAGGCAGGACCTGGCACTGCCTCAGGCCTCAGCCCTCCAAAGCTGGGCTGGCCTTGCCAGGCGAGCACAGTGGGGCAGCCTTGAGCCAGGAGTTTGTCTGCAGCTTGTGCAGCTCCCGTGACCCGAGTCAGCCACGTTCCTCTGTCCTGCAGGCATCCGAGTGCTGGACGGGCCCCTGACGGACAGCATGGAGGCCATCGCCTTCAACAAGCACTATCAGATCAATGACATCTACAGCTGCAGGTGAGCCCCCAGGGCACCCTCAGCTGCCTCTGGGGACGGGGTCACAGCTCGTGGCTGAGTGCTCACAGCAGCCCCCATCCTCCTGTGGCTGCAGTTTGCCTTGAGGCACCAAAATCCCATTCCTGTCCCTGGCTCTGCACAGCACCTACAGCTGTGAGATCTCCCTCTGTGTGCTGCTGCAGCACATCCCCTGGGCTGGCTGTGCTGGAGGGGGCACTGTGCTCCCCACTGTGGCCAGGCAGCCCCAGCTGAGCCTGTGACGGGGACTGGAATGTGTGAGAAGCCGCTCGTTAAATAAAAATCAAACATTTTGTCCACTGGAATCTGACCCAGGGGCACAGTGCAAACACAGCAGCCACGTCCCAGCGGCGAGGGGCCATCCTGATGGGTGGGAAAGTGCAGAGCTCTGCGATCCCAGTGGTGCTGGGAGCAGCTGGAGGCTGCTGGGAGCTCGCTGTGATGGCAGGAGGAGCCGCCTGTGGTCCCGGGGCTGTCACCTCACCGTGTCTCTCTTTGCAGCTGGGGTCCCGACGACGATGGGAAGACTGTGGATGGCCCCCATCAGCTGGGAAAGGTAAAACCCAGCCCCAGCAGCCCTGGGGGAGCCTCTGGGGCTGGTGGCTTCTTGCCTGCCCGTTCAGGCAGGGAGGGACGTTGCTGTGACACTCTGCACGTCTGTCTGTGTCCCCCGGTGCCAGCAGAGCTTTCCCTGTCACTGTGCAGTTGGCAGAGGCGGTGCTGCAGTGGGCAGGGAGGGCAGGGCAGGATGAGCTTCCCAAGGAGGGGCTGCTGGCTTCCAGCAGGGAAAGGCTCTCTCACAGCCCGTGGTGTTGCACTGACAGCTTGTGCAGCCCACAGGATGCTCTCTGCTCAGGAGGCCGAGCTGGCCCTGTGCTCAGGGGGGTTCTTGAGGCAGGGATGGTGCCTTTGGACTGGGAGTGAATGAGGGGAGTGAGATTGCAGTGGGAGGAAAAGTCAAAGCTGAGGCTGCTCCTTCCCCAGCCATTAAGGTTTTCTCAGAGCTCCTGTGCTGCAGAACTGCTGCAGAACGCACACAGCCTGCCTGTGCTGCAGCAAGGGGTCACTGAGGGGCCCCCAAACCAGCAGTGGGGTGTGGTTCTGCTCCAGTGCTCCTCTGCTGTGCTTTTCCAACCACAGCTCAGCAGTTCCTGCGCTCCTCGGAGCAGCACTGACAACCGAGCTGTTGGTTCACCAGAACAAATGGTTTCCAGTTCTGCCAGTTAATTTATTCCCTTCCTGCCTGCAAGAGACAGCTGGAACAAGCTCTGGGACACAGAGCACGGGCAGAGCTGGCTGTGCCACGGCACAGTCAGGAGGGCAGAGCATCCCTTCATCTGCCAGGGGGAGGGAGAGCAGGGCAGGCACTTCCAGCAGGGTTCTATTCCTTCTCATCTATCAGACGTGTCCTTCCCCTGGGTGGGAGTGGTGTCTGGGCTGGAATGTGCTTCCAGGTGTGGTGTCCCTCAGCAGAGGCAAAGCCCCAGTGGGGCTGGGCGCTCGCAGAGGGGCAGTGGCTCCCTGATCACACCTGCTGGGCTGGCTGCCATCAGGGGTCAGGCTGGAAGGAGCCAGGAAGAGCCCCCCCTGCCCTGTTGCCCTCCACAGGCTGCCCTGCAGCACGGGGTGATCGCGGGCCGCCGGGGCTTCGGCAGCATCTTCGTGGTGGCCAGCGGCAACGGGGGCCAGCACAGCGACAACTGCAACTACGACGGATACGCCAACTCCATCTACACCGTCACCATAGGTCAGCCTGCCCCTTCTGCCTCCCCCCTCCCAGCCTGGAGCAGCGGGGTCATCCCCAAAGCACAGAACCTGCCCAGCTGGGAGCTGGCTGGGTGGTGGGAATCTGTGGGAAAGCGTCTGGGAATGAGCATGGCAGTGTCCGGGGTGTGCTGGGCTTCAGCCCCCGTGCCTGCAGTTTGCTGCTGACCCACAGAGCAAGAGGAGGTCAGAGACATTCCTGCCCTTGTCTAGGCCTCCCTGGGGGCTGTGACAGACCCTGCTGTGCTCAGGGAATGACCTGGAGTGCAGCAATCCCATCACTTGTGTTAGAGGAGAGATGTGTAACCCACGTTCTCCAGAGCAGAAGCTGCCTGAGGGGCAGAAGATCTGTGTGATCCTGAGCACAGAGAGGGATTATTGATTGTAGTCTTGCAGATGGGGAAAATACAGGCTTGGTTCTGATTTCCCTGCCCACCTCCCAGGCCCTGGGAGAGCACATCTGGCAGGAGGGGCTCTAAGGGGATCAGCACCTTGAAACTCCAGCAGTTGGAGCAGAACAGGTTTCACACAGTGGGTGCCTCTCCCCTTTTCCCAGGAGCTGTGGATGAGACGGGCTCCATGCCCTTCTACGCCGAGGAGTGTGCCTCCATGCTGGCTGTGACCTTCAGCGGCGGGGACAAGATGATGAGGAGCATTGTGAGTACCTGGGTGTCCCCTGAGCCCTCCTGGCCACCCTGGGGACAGCCAGGACATCGCTCCGTGCCCTCCTGTTCCCACTCAGCTCCTCTGTGAGCCAGGGCAGGGATGTGCCTTTCATGCAGGCCCTGCACAAACAGAGGGAGGCTCCTGTTTCTCTCTCCTGCCCAGCCAGGCACTCTGACTCCTGCCCAGCCAGCCCACCTCGCTCTGCCCCCAAGGGATGCTGGAGCACAGAGGGCAGGGAGAGCATCAGGCTTTTCAAACCACTTGGCCCCAGCTTCTCCTCTGCTCTGGCACGTGGGCCTCTCCCAGTGGAATTTTTAAGAATATTTCTATCAGCCTTTCCCTTCTTTTGCCAAAAAACGACTTCTTGTCAACAGCACGTCCCTTCTGCCCGAGCCAGGCAGCCAGGACTGTTTTCACCCCTGCAGGCCTGGCCCAGCCTGACCCTCCCTTGGGGCCAGGCTGTCCCCACCCCAGTGCTGTGACCCCCTCCTGTCCTGTGGGGCCTGTAGAGCCCACCCAGCCCAGGGCAGCTTGGGGAAACACCACTGGCTCCTGATGTTTAGGGCTGGGTTGTCCCTGTTTGGAGGGTCTCCCTCCAGCACAGATGCTTCCCAAAATCACTTCCCTGTGGCTCTGTGCCTGCCACAGAGCAGCTGAACCCAGGCTTGTCAAACAGGCTTCCCCACGTGCTGGGTAAACTGGGGGAGCAGGGAGAGCCTGGGATCCTCAGGCAGCGCCTGGCTGGGACTCAGCAAGCTCCTCCTGCAGCCCAGAGCCAGGGCAGGGATGTGTGCCCAGCCAGGGCATGGCACAGCCTGCCACAGGGACAGTCAAACCCAGAACGGGGCTGGCTTTTGCTTTCAGAAATCACTGCAGTTCTCCCAGGCTGGTTTGGAAAGTCCTGACACTGGGGAAAAAAGGGAACCAGAGAGGGCCCTGCTGCATTCCACCAGGGGCTGCAGGCTCATGGGTTGGTCTGGCTTCCCCCAGCGTGGTGTCAGTGCTTTGAAGGTCACAATTCATGTTCATTTTAAACACTGGATGTATGGGACACGACGAGGGGAGCTGGCACTCCATGGGGCAGCCAGGGTGAGATCCAGATGTAGCCTGGGAACAGCCTGGCTCCTTCAGCCAGCCCGTGCCTTGCTGAGCCCCACACAGCCTTTTTCAGGAGCACACTCTGCTCCTGGGCACCCTGGAGCTCCCTGCAGTGGTGCCAGAGTTAACTTCCCTGCAGCCATCTGCTCCAGCTATTTTTTTTTCCCTTTTACCAGACCATAAACTTTGTGTGGTTTCCTTAATGGGAAGAATTTAATACAGCTTCTGGCACTGGATGTGCTTCCTACTGAAAGTTTGTGTTCTCGGGGTGCTCTGTGTGGGACACTCTGTGTCCCAGCGTGAGCTGGAGCCACTCGCAGCTGGAAAAAGGGGATGGAGCCAAGCAAAAACACAAAACACCCTTCAGATTTTGGGCTTTCTCCCCACGGGGAGCAGAGGCAGATGGATGCACTTGCTTTGCAGTGAGGTGGCATCATTTGGGAGCCTCCTGATGCCCCTTCCGGGGGTCTGCTTGTGACACTGTGACCAGCAGTGAAGGTGAGGAAGAACCCAAACTGGGCCTGCCAGGAGTTTCCCACAGAGCTGCTTAGTTAGGGCTAGCTTCTCTCTCTCTCTCTCCCCAAAGGGAACAGTCTCCATGAATTGTTTCCCAGATCACTGTCCCTGCAGTCAGGCTGGCCCAGGGACAGCTGTGTCACAGCCTGAGCCTGGGCTGGCAAGGCCACAGGATCACGTGTGCCTGTCCAGCCAGCCCAGCACAGCACAGTGACCTGAGAGAGGCCTGTCCCCTGTCCCTGGGCAGGTGACAACAGACTGGGACCTGCAGAAGGGCACGGGCTGCACGGAGGGTCACACGGGGACGTCGGCCGCCGCCCCGCTGGCCGCGGGGATGATCGCGCTGATGCTGCAGGTGCGGCCCTGCCTCACCTGGCGGGACGTGCAGCACGTCATCGTCTTCACTGCCACCAAGGTGAGCAGGGGGCCTGCCCCTCCTCCCTGTCCCCTTCCCACTGCCCCCCACGGGGTGCTGCAGGTGTGTCCCTGCCTCACCTGGCGGGACGTGCAGCACGTCATCATCTTCACTGCCACCAAGGTGAGAGCCTGGCCTGCCCCTCCTCCCTCCCCTCCTCCCTGTCCCCTTCCCACTGCTCCCCCTGGGGTGCTGCAGGGCTGCCCTGCTGTGCAAAGCCCTGTGGGTGTCTGCTGCCCCTCTCTAAACCTCCCCCTCCTCTGGCTGCCGGCACGGGGATGGCGTTCTCCCCTCAGCCCGTGTTCCTCCCAGGAATGTGGCTGAGGCATTTTCCCCTGTCATCGTAATAAATGGGCTGTTGGCCTCAGGAATTGCCTCCATCTGCCAATGGAGGGCTCTTCCAGGGGCTCAGAGGGTTCCAGGGGCTCTGGGTTCCAGGGCTCTGGGTTCCAGGACTCAGTGGGTTCCAAGGGCTCTGGGTTCCAAGGGCTCTGGGTTCCAGGGACTCAGGGTTCCAGGGGCTCTGGGTTCCAGGGCTCTGGGTTCCAGGGCTCTGGGTTCCAGGGGCTCTGGGTTCCAGGGCTCAGTGGGTTCCAAGGGCTCTGGGTTCCAGGGCTCTGGGTTCCAGGGCTCTGGGTTCCAGGGGCTCTGGGTTCCAGGGCTCTGCAGGTTCCAGGGGCTCTGGGTTCCAGGGGCTCAGTGGGTTCCAGGGGCTCAGTGGGTTCCAGGGGCTCTGGGTTCCAGGGGCTCTGGGTTCCAGGGCTCTGAGTTCCAGGGCTCTGGGTTCCAGGGGCTCAGCAGGTTCCAGGGCTCTGGGTTCCAGGGGCTCAGCAGGGTCCAGGGGCTCTGGGTTCCAGGGGCTCTGGGTTCCAGGGCTCTGGGTTCCAGGGCTCAGCGGGTTCCAGGGCTCAGTGACTTCCAGGGCTCAGTGGGTTCCAGGGACTCAGGGTTCCAGGGCTCAGTGGGTTCCAGGGGCTCTGGGTTCCAGGGGCTCAGTGGGTTCCAGGGCTCAGTGGGTTCCAAGGGCTCTGGGTTCCAGGGCTCTGGGTTCCAGGGCTCAGTGGGTTCCAGGGGCTCTGGGTTCCAGGGCTCTGGGTTCCAGGGCTCTGGGTTCCAGGGCTCAGTGGGTTCCAGGGCTCTGCAGGTTCCAGGGGCTCTGGGTTCCAGGGCTCTGGGTTCCAGGGCTCAGTGGGTTCCAGGGGCTCTGGGTTCCAGGGCTCTGCAGGTTCCAGGGGCTCAGTGGGTTCCAGGGCTCAGTGGGTTCCAAGGGCTCTGGGTTCCAGGGCTCTGGGTTCCAGGACTCAGTGGGTTTCAGGGCTCTGGGTTCCAGGGCTCAGTGGGTTCCAGGGCTCTGGGTTCCAGGGGCTCTGGGTTCCAGGGCTCTGGGTTCCAGGTCTCTGGGTTCCAGAGCTCAGCCCTGTGTGCCTGCAGTGTGGCTGGCTTAGCCCAAGGGCTGACACCTCTGCACTGTCACCTCATGGTCCAGGCAGTGGGAAAGTGAGGAGCTCTGCCCCGGCCTGGCCTTTCCTGGGCTCTCCAGAGGACTGGGCCCCTGGAAACAGGCACAACAGAGAGCTGGGCAGCAAACACAGCTCTTGCCTTCACCCAGAGCAGGAGTGGGAACTGACTGGAGGGATGGGGCTTCTTCCACACCCCTCTGGGGAGCAGGAGTCTGTGTCCAGCTGATGCTGTGTTCTCTTTGGCATGGGATAGTGTTTTCCATAACTTCCAAGCCAATGTTGCCAGAGCAATACAACCCACAAAGTGATGGGACCCAGATCTGTCCTGCCCCCAGCTCTTGGTGATTTAAAGGACTCTGTTCCTTCTCTCCAAGGCTTCTGCCGTGCCACAGGCAGTGCTTTGGGCAGCAGGGAGCAGCTGGGATGTTTCAGAGCAGAGGCATTTGTGCCCTTTCGTGCTGCTCCATTTCCTTTCCGAGGAGCTGGGAAGCCACTTTGTCCTGGGATTTGTTTCCAGCAAAGGTCAACCTGTTCCTTTCCAATAAGGCCACGTGGGTTCGCTTCCCCACCGCTGTGGGCTGTGTCTGAGCCTCCTTCCCTTCAGGCCTGGGGGGGTTTCAGGCTGCTGGTGCCCCCCAGGTGAGCAGAGCCCCCCCGTGTGTCTTTGCAGTACGAGGACCGTCACGCCAAGTGGGACACGAACCAGGCGGGCTTCAGCCACAGCCACCAGCATGGCTTCGGCCTGCTCAACGCCTGGAGGCTGGTGAACGCTGCCAAGGTACCTCCCTGCCCTCCCACACCTGCCCTGTGGGCAGGCCCAGCAGCTCAGCCCCGTGCCAGGGCCGGGCCCTGTCCCGGTGACGCCGCGGGGTGACACCGCCGCCGTTCAGGGCCAGCGCTTTGGCCACCATCCTGCTGGCCCCGGCTCTGAGGCTGCTTCTGCTCTGAGCTCATGAGGCTGCCAGCAGTGCCTGGAAGCTGCCCCAAGCTGCTGCTCCCCAGCACTATATATAGCCATGGTGAGGGCCACGGGAGCTTCATCAGCACCTTCCTCCCTCCACGGTGGCTGCAGGGAGGGTGTCCTGCCCCGGGAAACAGGCTGTCCTCAGCTGCCAGCTCCGGGGGAGTGGTGTGGTGACAGCAGGCAGAGGCATCCCCATCTCTTCTTCCTCTGGTCACACGGGGCCCAGGGCACGTCCCATTGGCACTTGGTCCCCAGCTCGTGTGTGGAGCTCTGTGCAGCTGTGCCAGGTCACTGCTGCTGCCAGCCGTGCCCCGGGGTCACAGGGACTTCCAGGATGCTCCCTCTTCCTGCAGGCAGTTGGGTGCTGCTGTTCCCTGGCCCACTGTACCAGGGGTTGGAGTGGAACAGCCTCAGGACACCACTCAAAGCCACTGTGACAAACCCAGAGCTGGGGAGTCCCAGACCTTGATCAGCCCCTCTGGCTCCCAGCAGTGACTTCCCCTCCTTCCCTGGGCACTGCTCCCATCCCTGGGGTGTCCCAGAGCATCACCAGGAGAGGCCCCTTGGCCTGGGCCCACATCCAGCACAGGAGCAGCTTGTGAGAGCTGTGGGAGAGGGAGGGAGGGATGTGCAGGGAGGGTGCAGTCCGTGCTGAGCCCTCTCTCCTTCCCCTGGCAGATCTGGGAGTCGGTGCCATACCTGGCCTCGTACGTGAGCCCGGTGCTGAAGGAGGGCAGGAGCATCCCGCTGCTCCCGCGGGAGCTGCAGGTGGCCTGGAACGGTAAGAGCAGCTGTGCCCCGGAGAGCAGAGCCTGCCCTGCCCAGAGCCGGCCCTGCAGGGCGGGACCAGCCCGGCCAGCAAGGGGTTAAGTGCTGGGCTGCCTGGGCTTGTTCCGCTGCCCATCCCCGGGGGATCTGCCTGCTGCCGATCCCCTCCCCGCCGTCCCGTCCCATCCCACCCCGTGTTGTGTTTGGGGAGGCAGACAGGGCTCGGGAGCGGGGCTGGGCAGCGGCCAGAGGCGCTGTGCTGCCTTTGACCATTTTAGGTAATGCTGCAGCTCCCGACTTGGCCAGGCCGGGCCGGAACAGCAGCGCTGCTACCAGCGGGGAGGAGAGCCCGGCCCCAGCCCTTCCCTGCGCCCCGGCAGGGCCTGCACACGGGGCTCCGTGATGTGCCTGTCCTGATGTGCCCCCCTTGGCAGGGGCTGGGAGCAGCCAGGCTCACCCCGGAGCAGAGGGGCTGTGGGCAGCAGCTCTGGGGCTGTGAGCACTGCTGGAGCTGGGAGCAGCTCGAGATGGGATGGATGGGCCAGCCTGGACACCTGGCTTCTGCTCCCAGCCCCCACGGGAAGAGTCAGAGACAACCTGTGTGTCCTGTTCAGTGGCCCCACAGCCCAGTGGGGCCGGCTGGGAGCGGGGACTCCACCCCAAAGCCACCAGCCTTGCCCAGCCCCCCTTCCCTTTCCCAGTCACCCCTGGCGACCTGGAGCTGTCAGGCATGAGGACCCTGGAGCACGTGGCAGTGACTGTCACCATCACCCACCCTCGCCGTGGCAACCTGGAGATCCGGCTCTTCTGCCCCTCGGGGATGATGTCCCTGATCGGCACCACGCGCAGCATGGACTCGTAAGCACCCAGGGTGGGCCAGGCCACGGGTGCCTCGGGCTCTGTGACCCCTCAGGGGCTGATTCCCCCTCACCCCCTGGCAGGGACCCCAATGGCTTCTCGGACTGGACCTTCTCCACGGTGCGCTGCTGGGGCGAGGAGGCGCAGGGCACCTACAGGCTGCTCATCAGGGACATGGGTGAGTCCTGCCTTCCAGGGGGCCCTCAGGGGCGGTGGCAGCTCCGTGTGTGCCCCAGGGAGCTGCCAGCTCATCCCCTGGTGGGCTCCCCACTGGACCAGCCTGCTTCCTCCCCAGGAGACGAGAGCCTGAGGCCTGGCACGCTGAAGCAGTGGCAGCTGACCCTGTACGGCTCCTCCTGGTCTCCAGCAGAGATGAAGGAACGGCAGAGGTAGGACAGCACGTCCCCAGCTTGCTGGGAGCCAGGAGAGGGAGCTGGGGGGTTTATCCCTGTCTGAGCAGCGGGTCAGAGCTGTGTTGCTGCCAGGCGAGGCTGGGGCTGCCCTCACACCTCACAGGGCGGCCGTGGGCTGTAGAACACAGCTCTGTGTGCTGCAGGAGACACTCCAGACCCTTTGGGGGCATTTTGGAGCCTCCCTGGAGCCCCCCTACCCTGACGGGGTGTCTCTGTGTCCCCAGGCTGCTGGAGGAAGCCATGAGTGGGCAGTACCTGAGCGCTGACTTCTCCCTGCCCTGTCCCCCAGGGCTGGACATCCCCGAGGAGCAGCGTTACACCATCACAGCCAACACCCTGAAGGTGAGCCTGCCTGCAGCCTGGGAGCCCTGCACGCCCCAGGATGGGCTGGAAGAGCAGGACCCTGCTCAGTGCTCTGTGCCCTCTCTGCTGGGCAGTGTTGAGAGCTGTGTTTTTCATGGGGTTTCCCCTCTGCAGACCCTGCTGCTCTTGGGATGCTTTGCCGTGTTCTGGACTTTCTACTACATGCTGGAGGTGTGCCTGACGAGGAACGAGGTGGGGCTGGACCTGGCCTGCTCCAGCTCCTCCAGCTGCAGGTGGTACCAGCAGGGAGGGAAGCACCGAGCCCTGGAGGGCGGCCTGGAGATGGAGTCGGTGCCTCTGTACCGGGAGAAGGACGTGGAGGAGGCCGAGATGGAGTCTGAGCACCTGGAGCCTGCCCGGGACGGGGAGGAGGGGTCCTGGACCCCCACCCACCCCAAACTGTCCAGCAACGGCAGAGCTGTGAGCTTCCAGGAGGCAGCCCCCGCTGGAACGGGATTCCTGGGCCGGGAGGCGTCGGCTGAGCTCCTTGGGGAGGACAGGGAGCACCAGCCCTGCTGACTGGGGCTGGGGCTGGGCTGGGGCCTTCCCTTGGTCCAACCTCCCCGGGCTGGGGCAGCACAGACTCATTCCTGAGCCTCCATGGACCATTGCCACTGTGCCCTGCGGGAGGTGGTGCTGGAAGCGGCTGGGAGAGAAGGAGAGTGCTGGTACTGGGAGGGGAGCTTCCCTTCCCTCCTGGAACACGAAGCAAGCCTTAAACCCTTTCCTGACAGAGGCTGCCCTGCCGGACACTCAGGGCTCCCCGTGGTGTGTGGGGTGCCGTTCCCAGAGAGCAGGGCAGCTCCACAGCCAGCCCCTTTCCTGCCCCTGCAGCGGGGCCAGGACGTGGCACTTTGTCCCTGATTTCCTGCAGAGTGAGTCTGGATGGTGAGACAGGGCAGAGGGACCCCCCTGTGCAGGCAGGGACCCCCCTGTGCAGGCAGGGACCCCCCCTCTGCAGACAGGGACCCCCCCTCTGCAGACAGGGACCCCCCTCTGCAGACAGGGACCCCCCTGTGCAGGCAGGGACCCCCACTCTGCAGACAGGGACCCCCCTCTGCAGACAGGGACCCCCACTCTGCAGGCAGGGACCCCCACTCTGCAGACAGGGACCCCCACTCTGCAGGCAGGGACCCCCCTGTACAGGCAGGGACCCCCTTCTGCAGGCAGGGACCCCCACTCTGCAGGCAGGGACCCTCCTGTGCAGGCAGGGACCACCCCTGTGCAGGCAGGGACCCCCCTGTGCAGGCAGGGACCCCCCTCTGCAGGCAGGGACCCCCACTCTGCAGACAGGGACCCCCCCTGTGCAGGCAAGGACCCCCCTCTGCAGGCAGGGACCCCCCTGTGCAGGCAGGGACCCCGCAGCACTGGCGTTTTCCCAGCTGGCAGCTGGCCCCTACCCACCAGTTATCCCAGTTTAGATGCAGGGAGTTCTCTCACTCATCTCCAACCAGCGCTTCTCCCTGCCCCTCCATGCTCCCATCCTGCTGATTCCTCCTCTGCTGCGGGCACGGAGCAGCTGTGGGGTGGGGGAGGCAGGAACCAGCCTGTTTGGGCACCCCTGGCAGCGGGTGGGCCTGGTTTGGGCAGGGAGGGGAGGTCGAGTTGCTCTGGCAGTGGCTCCTCCGAGCGGGGCTGGCTTGTTCACATGTCTTTGGGTTGGGCGGTTTATTTTTTTAAAGCCGGGGGTTTGGTTTTTTAATCAGCAAAGCCCTTTTGTGTAGCTTTCCAAATAAAGCCTGAAAAACCCTCCTCTCCCCCCCGCCAGCCATCACTCTCCTGCCCTCCCAAAGCTTCCTCACTGGGGAAAAATGTGTCAGACAACAGCTCCCAGCCCCGGGGCGGGGGGCACCCGTGGGGGCTGCGTGCCCTCTGTGCCCGGGGGTGAGAGGGGCTGCTCCAGGCAGGGGGAGGCAAGGGCTGGGCCGGAGCACCGCAAGGAGCAAGGGCAAAAGTGGGTGCCGTGGTTCGCGGGGGAGAGGGCAGGGTTTTCCAAGCCGGGCACGGGAAATGCAAGCTCCAGCTTTGTTTTTCCCGGGTTTGGAGGCGGCGGAAGGAGCAGCTTTAGCCTTTTAGGGAGAAGGGCTTTGGCTTTCCGGGTGCCATCGGCCAAGCCTCAGCAGAGCGGGCGGGGAGGGAACCTCGTCAGGCCACGCTAGATGAATATAACCTTTTTAATTTTGACAAAAACGAAGTACAAAACCGAGGCCAATTCTCTCTTCTCCCCGTTGGCAGGGATCTCTGCGGCAGTGGCGGTGCGGGCGGCGGGCAGGGCGGTGGCCCCGGGGGCCCGAGGGTGCCGGCCAGGGCAGGACCGGCTGGCGGCGGGGCTGCCCGGGGGGGCAGGGGCTGCCCGGGGGGCAGGGGCTGCCCGGGGCACGGCGCTGGGGGGGCTGCGGCCGCTGGCTAGGCGATGGGGCTGGCGGGCGGATGCTCCTCAATAAATACCAATGGATTGGCGGCGGCGCTGGGCCGGGGGGGGAGCGGAGACGGAGGTCCCGGCTGGGGAGGGCTGGGGGCGGCGGCGGCCGTGCCTAGCTGATGATCTGCCGGGGCCGGCCGTAGCTCATCCCCGCCTGTGACGCTCCCTTGTTGGTGCCCATCTGTAGCCCGATGATGTTCTTGCCCTCCTTCAGCTGGCTCTCGGTGAACTCCCGCTTGTGCTCCTGCGCCTTCCTGCGGGGCACAGGGAGAGGAGCTCAGGAACACCCCCCCGCGACCCTCAGGAATGTCCCAGCCACCCTCCCTCCCCAGCTGAAACTTTGGCATCCCGGTTCCGTGCGCCCCGGGGCACGGGCAGAGGAAAGCGCCGGCTCTGAGCAGAGCCCCACTTACTTCATGAACCAGTTGGGGTCCCCGTGGTAGTTGCCGTCGTTCTTGGTGACTGCCAGGCTCCCCAGGGCCATCAGCGTCCTCTGCACCGCTGCCATGTCCTTGGCTGCCCGGGGAGAGAGGGGCGTGAGGACGGGCACGGCACAGCGACCCCGGGAGAGCCCCAGCCCCGGCCGCCCCCTCCCGCACCTTCAAACAGGTCCACGGTCTGGAAAATGTCTGTCTTGACCACCCCGTAGTCCTCGGCCGCCTTCAGGAACTGGGCAATCTGCTCCATCTGCTTGAACACCATGGTGGGCGGCGCGTCGGGGATCTTGACGGGCTTGGAGCCGTCGGGGTAGAGGCTGTTCACCAGCCTGCTGAGCACCTGCCACGGAGGGGAGCCTGGGTTTGCTGCACTGCCCTGGTGCCGCCCTCGGAGCTCCTGGTGCTGTTCTCAGACTTCCCCGTGCTGCCCTCGGAGCTCCCGGTGCTGACCTCGGAGCTCCCTGTGGTGCCCCAGGAGTTCCCCGTGCTGCCCAAGTAGCTCCCCGTGTTGTTCTCAGAGATCCCCGTGCTGTTCTCAGAGCTCCCCGTGCTGCCCTCGGAGCCCCCGGTGCTGCCCTCGGAGCTCCTGGTGCTGCCCAAGGAATTCCCTGTGCTGCCCTCGGAGCTCCTGGTGCTGCCCTCAGAGCTCCCCGTGCTGTTCTCAGAGCTCCCCGTGCTGTTCTCAGAGCTCCCGGTGCTGTTCTCAGAGCTCCCCGTGCTGCCCTCAGAGCTCCCCGTGCTGCCCTCGGAGCTCCCCGTGCTGCTCTCGGAGTTTCCCCTGCTCTCCTCGGAGCTCCCCGTGCTGCCCTCGGGTCCCCCCGGCCCCACTTACGATGCCGTTCTTCAGCCAGACCTGGAAGCCCAGGCGGCCTCGCTCGGGGCGCCCCACGGCGGCCCCGCACTGCGCCACGATCCACTCCACCAGCCGGTCCTCCAGCTCGTCGTCGTACTTCTTCTCGATCTTGGACTGCACGTCCCTGCTCATGCCGTAGGCTGGCCCTTTGTTCGCCATGGCTGCGGTGCTGGGAGACCTGGTGGCACGGCAGGGACAGTCAGGCTGTGGAGACGCTGTGTCCCGTGCAGGGACCCCGCAGAGACCACTGTGGCATTTGTCACTCGGCTGCAGTGGGGACAAGCCCTTCCGACTCTTCCCTCGCCAGGTGACAGCCCTCCAGCTCCATCCAGATGTGTTTGGAGGAAAAATCACCACCGTGACTCCAAAATCTGCCCAGACAGACGGTTGGTGTCCCGGCAGAGATGCCCCATCCCCAGCTCAGACTGAGCAGCCTCATCCCCATCCCTTGCCAGCTCACGGATGTCCCCGCTGTGACCCGTGCCAGGATCCGGGCGGCAGGGTGAGCACTCAGGGCTGGCTGGCAGTGGCACGGTGGCCGTGGCACAGCAGGGTGGCCGCGGGGTGGCCCTGGCACGGCAGCTCCGGGAGCCGCGGAGGAGCGGGAGCCGAGGCGGGGGCAGCGGGAGCCGTGCCCGTGCCCTTGTAAGGACATGCCGCGGGCAGGGATGGCAGGTAGCCGGCTGCAGGCAGCGCCCGAGGCTGCCAGGGAGGATGCCAGGGAAGATGCCAGCAGGGAGAGGCTCTGGGAGTGGCAGCCAAGCCTCCGGTGGAGCTGGCATCGCTGCTGCCTGCCCGGCTCCTGGCTTGGCGTGGCGCCCCCGGGTGCCTCCAGGAGCCGTGCGGGTGTCCCGCACCCACACCCGGCCTCCAGCGGGCTCACCCTGGGCACCCTGGCTCCTGCGGGGTGGGCAGGGGTGCCCCACGAGCCCCACGATTTATGTGGTGACACCCCACGGGCCCCGCGGGCAGCCCGTGCCCAGCTCCCGAGCACTGCTGGGCACACCCAGTGATGCTGCAGGTGCCACAGCCAGCCCCGCTCCGCGCCCTGGCCCGACCTGGCACAGAGGGGTCACACGCGGCTCCCTCGGCCGCCTGGCATTGCCCACCATTGCCCGCCAGCCCCGTGCCCATCTCCGCCGAGCACAGGGCAGAAACGGGCACCGGGGGCTGGAGCTGCCCCTCCATGGCGGCCCTGAGCCCCGCACGGCCCCTCCGGCTACCGCGGGGACCCGCAGCTGCTCGGCCCCGCCGGGAACGCGGTCCCGAGGGGTAAGAGCGGGACAGAACCCCGGCAGCGAGCCCAGCCCGAGCAGGGGAGCCTGAGCCTCCTCCGGGCAGTCCGGGGAGCAGCATCCCCATCCCGGGGAGCCGCATTCCGCCCGGCGGAGCGGAATCCGCGTCACCCGGGGAGCAGCAGGGCGCAGTCCCGGGAGCGGCTTCGCTCTCCGAGGCGCAGGGTCCCCATCCCGGGCAGCGGCACCCCCGTGCCGGGGGCTGGCGTTCCCACCCGGGGGACCCTCCCCGCCGCCCGCCCCCCCCCGCGGCGGGACTTACAGGCGGCTGCGGACGGAGCGAGGGCGATGCTCGGCGAGGGACCAGCGCACTGCCCCGCGGCGACCCCGACCTTGTGCTAAAAGGCGGGCGGCGGGACGGTGATGTCAGCGGGGCGCGGAGCCCGGCCTCCCCCCCAAACCCTCCCTCCCGGGGCGCCCGGCCCCGCAGCGCTCCGTGACTCCATCCCAGGCACCATATTTGGGGAAAGACTCCGAAAACCAGCGACGAAAGCCCGTGCTCGAGCATTCCCCGCGTGCCTCCGCCCCGCCGGGGCCGGGGCCAGGGCGGAACCGGGCCGGGGGCTGATGGAGTAAATCCTTTTATAGCCAGGCGGCAGCGCCGAGGGCTCCTGGCCTGACTTCATGGCTGATTTTCCCGTGCGCTCACCGCGGGGAGCCGGGCCCGGGAGCAGGGTTCCCCCGCGGGGATGCTGCGGGGGACACGGGCGACACCCACGGTGTCCGCTCAGGGCTGCCGGGGCCGGCGGCGAGGCTGCGGCATCCCGCGGGCAGCGCGCCTGGGCATCCCGCAGATGCCGGGATTCCCTCTGCCCCGCGGGCAGCAGCTGGAGCGGGTCAGGGCACGGCGGGGCACGCAGCAGCCCTGGCACCGCGCTGCGGGGACGCCACAGCGGGCCCCAGCCCCCAGAGAACCCCCCCTGGGCATCCCTACCCACCCGTGGGGCTGCCGCCCCCACCCTCCCCACACGTGGCAGCATCTCCCACCTCCCAAAACCCCGCGGGGAGAAGGAGCCAGCGCCACAGCAGGGCCGGGCTGGCGGCCTGGGAGCCCCCGGCAGGCAGCAGCAGGCACAGGCAAAGTGCAGACACTTTAATGCGAGTCCCTTCCCAGCAGATCCACGCGTGGGGAGCGCGGCACCCCGATGGGGAGCGGGGGTCCCCCCGCGGCCATCCCCCTCCTGGGACGCCGGGGTGGGGCACGAGCGGGGCCTCTCCGGCCACCGCCGCCCCCGTGCCGGCCCCACGCACCCCCACCTCCCACCCACGCGACTCAGGCACTGAAGAGAGACCCACACCCACGTGCTCGGGGGGGCCCCGGGGCTGCTGGCACGGCGCTGGCCCCGACCCCCCCGCTGTGCCCACGGGCACACGGGCACGGAGCAGCAGCAGCAGCACCTTTTCCAGTGTCACTTGCCACCGAGGACGGATGCTCCGGTGGCCCCCCAGCCCCATTTTTTGGCTGTGACGGGCCCAGAGATGGGCACAAAGTGCCTGGAGAGACCCGGCTGATGAGGAGGAGGCAAACCAGCACCCCCGGGCTCGTGGGGAGGGGGACGGAGTGGTTGGCAGGACCTGCAGCGCAGACATCCCTCCCCAGGGGCGGGTCCCCCTCCCGGGGCTGCAGCCGGGCCTTTGGCACAGTCCCAGGGCAGCCGGTGGCTGCAGGCTCCTAGAAAACGTAGATCTTGTCCCGCTGGACACAGTCCAGGTCATCATCCAGCGTCAGCAGCACCTGGGGAGTGAGGGGAGTGAGGGGAGTGAGGGGAGTGAGGGGAGTGAGGGGAGCAGGGCACTGGGGAGCTGGGGAGCTGGGGAGCTGGGGACAGTGGCTGCTGTGCCCCTGGTGGAAGCAGCACCCACCAGGAAGGAGCCGAACATGGCGATGGAGGAGAGGAAATGCCAGATGTCGTGGTCGTCGAAGAAGTCGAGCAGGATGCAGTCACGGTTGTGCTCCCGGGACTCAGCCGGCGTTTTCTGCCGGGCACAGGGCCAACGTCACTGCGCCTGCCCACGGCCACCCTGCCCACCCCGCTGCCTGTGCCACCCTCCTGCTCACCTGCCACGTGCTGAGCCCCTGGAAGAAGAAGAAGAGGGCGAAGCCCCAGACCACGGAGGTGCTGATGATGCAGAGCAGGGGGATGAGCTTGATGCGCTCGCCACTGCGGAGCTGCGGGAGAGGCCGGGGTCACCGTGTGGGCAGGAGCTGGCAGCAGTGCCCATCCCTGCCCTGCCCTCCCTGCTGGGCCCCCGGGGGCCCAGGGCTCAACTCCCACCTTCATGATAATGTAGAAGGCGAAGTAGAGGAGGAGGTTGCAGATGCCGATGGCCAGCAGGTAGGAAGCAAAATCATTGGGGCGGACAATGAGGCCGTAGGCAGCGCTGGGGAGGCAGGGACAGGCAGTGGGGTCAGCTTGGGGGTCCCCCTGCCATGCCCGCTGTCCCCAAAGCACAACTGCAGCCCCCGGGAGGTCAGGCAGCACACGGGGACTCCAGGGAACCTGTCATGCTGGGCTCACAGCTGCCACGAGCTGCCTGTCCTCAGCCCAGCCCCAGGGAGGGACGGCAGCGCCGCAGGAGCGGGGTGGGGGCGGCAGGGATGGGGAGAAGCAGGGTGGGATCTGGGACGAGCCCCCCTCTGCACTCACAGTGACCAGTTGATGATGTTCCCCATGACCAGGAGCACCATCCGGTCCTGCAAAAGAGGAGGGGGCAGTGAGGGGCGGCTGCCCTGGGGGAGCTGCCCGGGAGGGTCTCTGCAGGGTGCCAGCACTCACCACGTACATGGGCCCGCTGCACTGCCGGACGCAGTCCGTGTACAGCACATGCAGGATCCTGCGCAGGATGCCCGAGTCTGTGGGGAGAGGGGAGGTGACACCGAGGGGCCACCACCCTGTCCCCACCCTCAGCCTCGCTCAGGGTGCCCCCCCTCACCCAGCTTCCAGCGCCCCATGTAGTACAGCTGGGTGCTCAGCAGCAGCGTGGCCACGATGTGGATGACGGAGAAGACGATCCAGAAGGCCGTGTTGCCCTTCCCAAAGACCTGCGGGGCGAGCGGGGGGCGGGCAGTCAGCTGTGGGGGCAGCCAGCCAGCCCCCCTCCCTCAGCGCCCCCCCGGACTCACCACGCCCACCACGGAGAAGAAGATGACGAGGGCCAGGCAGGCGTAGGCGCTGTAGGCGCTGGCGTTGATGTCCGGGTGACGCTTCTGGTAGAGCTTCAGCATGCAGAGCCCCGCGATCATGTACATGAAGGAGGTGTCTGGGGGGGCACAGAGGTGAGAGGGGCGTGGGTGGCCCCGCTGTGGGTGAGGGGGGGACCGGGGGGGCACTCACCAAACTGGAAGTTGGTGTAGTTGGGGCAGACGTGGTAGCAGGCGCTGAGCAGCCCCTCCATCATGAGAGCGGTGCCCATGGCATAGAAGAGCCCAAAGTGCTTGGGGATGCCACACTCCTGCGGGGCAGAGGGGAGGGAGGGAGGGAGGGGGAGTGTGGGGTCCCGGGAGGCTGAGCCCCCCCCAGGCAGCCCCAGCCCGCCCAGGCAGCCCCGTCCCTCACCAGGGCGTGGGCGTCGTTGCGCAGCAGCGCGCGGTTGTAGTTGATCTCGCGCTGCAGGATGATCAGCAGGAACAGCAAACCCAGCAGGACGTAGCCCAGGTTGCTGAGGATGTTGTTGAAGGCGCTGCGAGGGGCCAGTCCCGGTGTGAGTGCTGTGGACCCCCCCCCTCCCTCCCCGGGGTCCTGCTGCAGCCCAGCCCCGGGCACAGGGGACCCCCAGCCACCCTCCACCGTCCCCCCAGCCCACCTGAGGTTCCCCAGTGGGTGGGCGCACAAGAAGTTGTAGTAGCAGATGTCCTGGTTGCCAGTGACATTCACCACCTGTGGGCACGAGCGGGGTGAGGGGCACAGGGGGCTCCCAGGGGTGTCCCCATCGTGCTGGGGAGCACAGTTTGGGACTGCAGCCCCCAGAGCCCCCAGCAGCCCCTCACTGCTGCCCATCGTGCTGGGGAGCACAGTTTGGGGCAGCAGCCCCCAGAGCCCCCAGGAGCCCCTCACTGCTGCCCTGCAGACACTCACTGTCTGGTAGGTGATGACGAGCTGGATGACGGGGAGGGCGTAGAACACAGCGATGGTGGCGATGTTCCTGGGAGGGAACGGGGCTGTCAGGGGGTCCCTGCTGCGCACCCCAGGCTGGGACACTGCTGGGGGCCCCCTGCCCGCTGCCTCCCACTCACCAGAAATAAATCTGGTACTTCTTCCGCAGCACCCGCTTGTCCTTGCGCGCCAGGTCGGCCACGCACAGGTATTGCTGGAAGGAGAGGGGGGTCAGGGGCTTGCCTGGCCAGCAGGCAGGCAAGGCCTGGGGAGCAGCTGGCAGGGCTGGGGGGCACAGGCACCTTGGTGCGGATGACATTCTTGTCGTAGTCGATGTCGGCCAGCGTGTCGTAGTCGTCCTCCTCCACGGAGCTGAGCGAGTCCAGGCGCGGCCGGCCGGCCACGTTCTCCAGCGACCGCTCCCCTGCGGCCGAGCCGGGGCCATCAGCAGGGCCCCCTGGGCCAGCCCGCCTCAGTGCCCACCCCGCTGAACCCCAATCACCCCCAATTAACCACCGGGCTGCCTCCCTGCCAGCTCACACTGGGGACAGGTTTCAGCTCCCTACAGCCCTGCCCTGGGGACAGGTGGTGGCTGTGCCCACGTGGGCAAGCATTGCCCTGTGCCCGTTCCCCGGGGCTCTGCCAGCTGGGGAACACCGAGGGCCAGGCAGACAATGTCCTACTCTGCAGCCCAGCAGGTGCTGCCCTCGCTCTGATGGAGGGGAGCAGGGGTTCTGTGCCCTGGGCACAGCTTGGGGCTGGGCAGATTCCGCCCTGATTGGCCCGACCCTGCCCGGTACCAGCATCTACCCATGGCAATGCTCAGCGGCCTCGTCGGGGCGGAGGGCGTGCGCCGCTTGAACTGCTCCTGCCCTTCAAAGGAAAGCCAGAGTTACTGGAGCAGAGCTCCCTGAGGCGTGGCAGCGACGGAGACCCCGCTGGGGGCTGCACGGAGGGGCCGGCAGCCCCAGGACCCTTCCCCGAGGTGGAGGATGCCAGGATGCCAACCGGGCACGGGGGTGCGGCCCAACAACTCACCCACGTAACTGTAGGAGACCTCTGCTGAGCCCAGGCTGTCTGTGACGGCCTCGGTGCTGCTGGAGGAGCCGTTCCCTGCACGGACAGGGACAGGCAGAGGGTGGGCACAGCCCCTGGGCAGGGGGTGAGGGAGGGGGGACAGCGTGTGGCACTCACCGAAGGAGCCGTAACCGTAGCTGTCGTAGGGGCCGTGGTTCAGGAAGGAGTCAGGGATGCCACGGGAGTGACCTGCGGGACAGGAGGGTCCCTGTCACCCTCGGTGGCACCCCTGTCCCAGGGCTGCACGGCCACTGGGCACAAAGCAGCTCCCACCACCCCTGGAGCTGGCACCTACCCAGGAGCGATGCTGGGAGTCCCCGGAAAGCCACAAGAAGAAAGAGACAAGACCTGGTGAGATGCAAAGCCCCAGCACAGCCCTGCCAGCCCCACAGCAGAGAAGTCTGGGGCCTCCCTGTCCCCCTGACACTGGGATTTATCCCCAGGGACTCAGGGGGATACTCCTGCAGAGGCAGAGGCTTTGCCACAGGCTCAAGAGGGCAGAATAAGGAGGAATTCCCCAGGCAGAGCCCTCCGTGCTGCCTCACCTGTGTCCAGACTGGGCGAATCCATGGCTGCCAGGAGCCCCTTCCTCTTGTGCTGCCTGCCAAGGGAAGCAGCTCTCAGCCCGAGGGGACACAGCCCCAGGGCCCCCAGCAGGATTGTGCCCACGGGCTCAGCACCCAGAGGGGCAGCAGCACCTGGGCACTCACCGGCAGCTCTCCCAGCAGGCGATGAGCAGCGTGAGGATGTAGAAGGAGAGGAAGATGCCGAGGCAGAAGAGAACGCTGCGCACGTAGGCCTCAGCTGTGCAGAGCCAGGACAGGCCCTCAGTGGGGCTGGCACCTGGGGGGACCTGCCCTGGGTCCCCACAGAGCCCAGCACCCCCAGCCCCTCCCAGACTCACAGGTTATGGCAGGTGACACCATCACCTCCAGCGTCTTCTGGCGGTTGTGCTGATCCACGGGTTCATCTGAAGAAGGCAGGGACAGGGCTCAGCTCTCTGCCCTGTCCCCAGCTTGTCCCCACCCACAGCCCATGGTGGCAGCCCCACTGCAAACCTGGAGAGGCATCCTTGGAGAGGGGGTAGTAGGGCAGAGCCCCCCCGCACGCCTCATCCTCTGTCTTCACCACCACCACCACATAGAAGCTGTGGCTGGGGAAATCCTTCTTCTGCAGCAAGAGACGGGGGTCAGCAGAGCCCAGCAGGGGATCTCCCACTCCAGAGCTTATCCCAGGGCCATCCTTTGTGGGCTCAGGGAGCCACTCAGCCCCATGGCACAGCCCCGGGGCACAGCCCTGTGCCCACCTGCACCGTGATGGCCGCCTTCTTTGTCATGGTCTGGTACATCCCAATGAAGGCCACGTTGTTGTCCAGGTCATAGACAGGGCACTGCGGGGACAGAGGGGCTGTCAGCCCCGCCGGGCACCACGGGTCACCCAGAGAGGAGGTGACCCACTGCCCACACCTACCAGGATGTCCTGGATGGAGATGACGGAGCAGGGGAAGGCCATGGCTGAGGTCACCTTCACGATCACCGAGTCCACCTCCTCGGGGAACTCGTACTTGAAGTACTGTGGGGAGAAAGGGCCCGTTGCAGCCACGGTGGCCACGCTGGGTGCAGCCCCCGCCCGTGCCAGCTGCCCTCACCTGTGGCTGGGCGGCCGTGGCATTGAAGCTGAACCTTTCATTGGTCCTGCAGAGAGCACAGGAAAGGTGGTGGGTGGCCAGGGGAGTCCACAGCCCCCACAGCCCCCACAGCCCCCACAGGCAGCAGGCAAGGGGACAAGGGCGCGGGGCTCCCCTCACCGCAGCACAAAGTTCTCCACGCGGGTGACCCGCAGCTGGTAGGACGTGTTGAGGGACAGCGTGGAGACATCCACGTAGAAGTACTGGGTCTCCACCTCGGCCTTGGTCTGCGGCTGGCAGAGCGTGCGGCTCACCTCCTGGTACGCGTATTTCCGCTGGTACCTGGGCGGGGAGAGCCGTGTGTGCCGTGTGTGCCGTGTGTGCCCGCCAGCCCCTCCCAGGGACCCCCGCCTGGGGCATCCCAGCCCGGGGAGCTCCTGGTGGGGAATCCCAGCCCGGGAAGCTCCTGGTGGGGAATCCCTGCCCGCCCCCTGGTACTCACAGGCCCCGGAGGATGAGCGGCACCTGGAAGGAGACCACCGCCTCCTTCTGCCTCACCACGAAGAGGACGGGCCGGTCCTTTTGGTCCGAGAGGACGTTGACCGACACCCGCACGCCCTCGGTCTGCGGGGATACGGGCAGGTGAGGCGCTGGCCGGGCAGGTCGGGCCGCGGCGGCTCGAACCGAGGGCTGGACTTTGCTCGGCCGCCGTGGCAGAGGCTGCCGAGCCCTGCGCACCCCGCGGCCCCGGCACCCCCGGGGACAGCCAGCCCGCGGGGGACGCGGCGGCGGTGACCACCCCGGCTCACCCTGTTCCTCCGGACGCTGTGGTTGAAGGCGTAGATGTTGAGCAGGTTGGCGTCCACCCAGTCGATGTAGGTGGTGTTGAACTGCGCTTCCTTCTCCTGCACCTTGCGGTCCCCGTGGGGCAGGGGCTGGGGCCGGACGGGCAGCAGCGCTCCGGCCAGCAGCGCCCAGGCCAGCACGGCCGCGCCGGCGCCCGACATCCCGCCAGCATCCCCGGCCAAGGTCCGCAGGGCGGGACGGCACGGACGGGACGGGAAGGGACGGGACGGGAAGGGACGGGAAGGGAAGGGACGGGAAGGGACGCACGGGGCGCTCAGCCGGGGCGCGCCCGGACGCGCTGCCCCATGGCCGGGCCGGTGCGCTGGCGGTGCCGGGGGCGCTGCGGGAGCCGCTGGCGGTGCGGGAGCCGCTGCCGGGGCCGATCGCGGTTCCCCGTTCCCTCTCCCCTTCCCGTTCCGCACCGCGGTAAACACGGACCGGCGGTGACGTCAGGCCCGTCGCACGCTGAGTGCCCGGCCGGGGAAGTGACGCGGCGGGCGGGGCGGGGGGACCGGCCCGAAACCGGGGGGGACCGGACCGAGTCCCGGGGGGACCGGCCCGAAACCGGGGGGGAACCGGTCCGAGCCCTGGGGACACCGGCCCGAGCCCCGGAGACACTGGCCCGAGCCCCGGGGGACACCGGTCCGAGCCCCGGGGGGACCGGTCCGAGCCCCGGAGGGACCGGTCCGAGCCCCGGAGACACTGGCCCGAGCCCCGGGGGACACCGGTCCGAGCCCCGGAGGGACCGGTCCGAGCCCCGGGGACACCGGCCCGAAACCGGGGGACACCGGTCCGAGCCCCGGAGGGACCGGTCCGAGCCTCAGGGGACACCGGCCCGAGCCCCGGCGGACACCGGCCCGAAACCGGGGGACACCGGTCCGAGCCCTGGGGACACCGGCCCGAGCCCCAGAGGACACCGGCCCGGCCGGGATCCCCCGCCCCGGGGGCACCGACCCCCGTGCGCGACCCCGCGAGGGAAGCCCGGCTCCACAGGGAAGCACACAGGGGATGCCCTGTCCTACAGGGGAGCCTCTGTCCCTTGTAAGACCCCATCAGGGAGCCCTGGTCCATGTGGGACCCCGCAGGGGAAGCCCTGCTCTGTAGGGGAGCCCCAATCCCATACAGGACCCCGGCTCCGAAGGGGAGCCCCTGCTCCACTGGGGTCCTGTACGGGAAGCCCAGTTCCCTGTGGAACCCCACGGAAAAAGGCCTGGTCTGTAGGGCAGGTCCTGCCCCCTACAGAAGGCTGTAAGGGAGCCCTGTCCTGGATAGCACCCCATAGGGAGCCCCTGCTCCACAGGAGACCCCATCTGGGGTCCGTGCCCCGCCAGGACAGCCCCGGTGCCCTGCGGCACTCCGGACACCCAGCCCAGCCCTTGCCCAGCCCGCCTGCCCCCAAAGTCCATGAGGACACGGAAGAATCCTGTCGGGGCAGGGTGGGGCTGCCCCAGCCCTTTCTCCTGCTGCTCTCCGGATTCCCGCCGGGGTTCCCGCAGCCTCTCCCGTTTGTCGCACCCTTCACCAGCAGAGATGGGATCATGCAAAGTAACTCGGGAGTTTTCCCGTGCTTGGGGGAAGCGGGAGCGATGCCACGCTGCATTTTGTCTCCCAAAACACGCCCCCATCCCAGCTGTTGCCAAGCCTCCCGCTTCCCGGCCTCTCTCCAACACCTCCGTGGCCTTTATATCACATTTTATTTGCTTGAAATTGGGGGGTTTGATTTAAAATCCCCCTCTGAAGGGGCTCGGCCCTGTGTTGTCTCACTCAGAGCCACTTTCCTGGGCTGGCTCTGCCCTGCAGGGCCGCTGCCGCCTCCTGCTCTGCCCCACGGGACAAACGGCACCAGACAAGGCACTGCTGCTATTGTGCACTTTTATTTCTCCGGGCCCTCCTGTCCCCGAGCATCCCACAGGTCGGACAGTCTGCCCACGGTTTCCCGGTGCGGGTGGTGGCGCTGGCGGCAGATGGGGACAACCTCGGGGACGGACATGCGGGAAGAGAAGCAGAATTCCGGCCGGCTCCCCGGCCCCGAGTCGCCTCTTGCGGGATGGCTGTGAGCGGGATTGCGTGGGGATGTGCGCTCCCTGTTTGTCCCAGGGCCATCAGAGATTAAATCACTCGGGAATCCAATACCAGCCGCCGTCCTGCCGAGGGCCACAATAAACCACTCCCCTTCACCTGCAGCTCCGTGCTCACGGGTTTGGGTGCAGCACCCAGATCTGCACGGGGAAAGGAGGAAAAACAAGACAAAAACAGCCCCAAACAGAGTGGGGGAAAGCAGGAATTAAACGAGGAGCAAGGGTCTGGCTGAGCACAACTCCCAGAGGCGGGGAGGACCCGCAGTGGGAGGTTTGGCAGCACCTGCCCGGCCCCGTGGAGACCTCCAGGAGTGACCAGACAGGGCAGGAGACAGCTGGGCACACACACACACACACACAGGCGGCGACACGGTGGGTGAAACATTGACATTTATATCGAAATATGCACTAACAGTGACTTCTACCAGCCGATGCATTTTTGCCAAAGCAGAATCACAATGGTTGTGTCCCGGGGAAGGCTCGGGGCAGCCAGGGGAGGTATGGGGGCCTCCCTGCTCCTGCCTCACCCTCCCCCAGCACCTCACAAGACTCTGTCATTTCACATCTTTTGTTTGTTTTTCCTCTCTGCTGCATAAACACAAAACTGGACACGCTCACTCAGAGGAGGCCACAGCTCCAGCCCAGCCCCGTCCCCAGGGACATCCAGAGCTGGAATTGAAGTTTTTCTCACAGAGGCACTCAGATTTCAGCACTCGGTGAGCAGGAGGCAGAACCCCTCCTGCCCACCACACCTCTCAGGTGAGCAGGGCAGCAACAAGCAGAGCCAAGAGCACTGAACCAGCACAGAGCGTGGCACCTCAGCAAGCCAAGCCTAAGCAGAGCCAGCAGAGCCTCCCCGGTGACTGCCAAATTCCCACTCGGCACCCTGCCCACGGGGCTGGCTCAGGGTGCTGAGCGAGGTGGGAGCTTTACTGCAGAGCACATTCCTGGTTAGCATCTCTTCAGCCAAATGCAGCAGCAGCAGCAGGGAGGGAAGGAAGCAGGGATGCAGAGATTAAATAGCACACGGCCTTTTCTCGCAAGCCTGGAGAGATGGAAAGCTCTCAGGGAGCAAGAATGGATTTTATCCTGGCTCCCTGAGGGGCTGGGGATGGGATAAGCCCTTCCCCATCAACTCTCCACTGCGCTGTACTTTTAACATCTGATTTTCCACTTGCCCTTCCCCAGCATTTCCAGCCAGAAGCTCATGGGAAGCGTGAGCAGTGTTCCCTCAAAGCCTGCCCTGCAAGGCCGTGGAGCTCCAGGGAACAGCTCCCCTGGGCTGGATCACGGGGGTAGGATGTGATCCCTCCTCTCCCATGGCACTCTGCAACTCCCTGCATCTGCTCCTGGCCAGGGGAATGCTTCACCTTTCCTTCATCTGTGTGTAGATCACATATACTGGAAACAAAACACACACTATGCATGCAATCCAGGCAGGAATCCTGCTATGATCAAATCTACAGGAGGAGGGGGACGAGGTGGGACGTTAGGGGATTCCTCAACGCTAGGTCAGAGTTACACACCAGCCCCTTGGCTACAGCAAAGGGCAGACAGACTATGTACAGTACCTATGGGCTTCAGCAAAGCCACCTGACACCTGAACACCCCTCCCTTGGAGCACGGAGTGAAGCTCTCCGTTCCTCCCAGGTTTACCTGCCTGGAGCCCTGCGGGAAGCACAATCCCAGCTCTGGCAGGTAAGGCAGGGAGGAACAGACTCGGTTTAAAATAGGTTATTTGCAAGTTATCAATTCATCTAGGGCTCTGCCTCTCGGGCCCCAAACCATTTCCTTCTGGAAGAGAAGCTCTCAGTTTTAAATGAAAAGTTGTTTCGCTGCAACCAGCCATCTGAACTACAAACCAAACCAAAACCCCACTGAGCCACAGCCCCTTAGGAGGGCACCTGCCCCTCTGGCTCCCTTGCTAGAGGTGAGGAGCAGTGTCCAGGGCAGGAGAAGCTACATCTGAACTTCACTTTTTACTCTAAGAGGCTGTAGTTGCTCAAATAAAATGTTTATACAAGTAAACTGGTAGTGATAAGGAAATGTACACCTTGGGATCTGTAAAGCTTCAGAGTGATTTAGGCCTTGCAGCCAGGGGCTCTTCATGTGGGTTTGCTTTAGAAAAAAAGGATGTAACAGTCATACTTAATAAAAAAAATAGGAAGAAAACTGCAAAGAGCCCGGGCACCTCAGAGGGATGTCTGTCAGTTCCAGAGGAGCGAGGAGTGACTGCCAATTACTGGATCATTAAAATCCTATACTGAGCAACTGCTAAAAGCCAGCAACATCACGGGCAGCAGAGCAGGGGCCAGCAGCAGCACCCAAAGGGGAGCATTCCCTGGAGAGCTGCACGGGAGGAAAGGAAGGTGCCCCTGGCAAAGCTGCGTGGGAGGAAAGGTGACCCCACTAGCAGGACTGGGGGAACGAGCACAAGACAAGCACTGGGGAGTGCTACACGAGTTCAGGTAACTGTTTGCTTCTTTCAATTTCTGAATTCCAGTTTCAAGCTGCTTCAGAAAGGAGTGAGAAAGCAACACGTGTCATTTAACGCCCCCCTCCCCAGTAAAAAAACCAAACAAACAAACAACAAACAAACAAAAAAAAACCCCAAACGAGAAACCCAAAACCGCCTAAAAGGTGGAACCGAGTTTGGAAAAATGCATCTGTTCTGGCTTTTGCAAGTGGAATGTGATTCTTGTTCCCAGGCAAATACACAGAGCACGATGCCTGCAGCCAGGAACGGTGAGCCAGGAGCGGGCTGTCAGACAAGCTACAGGGGGTCTAGGACAACCACAGGGCAACAAGACATGAGAGGGGCACAGAGTGACAGTCCTGTTCTCGTTTTAAATTGAGGAATGGTTTAAAAGTAAAACTCTTCTTCAGCTAATTTCCTCCTGCAATAAAACCAACCCAGCCGGCCCTCGTATGCACAAGACCAGTTAAACACGAGCCTTCCCCCTCAAAACACTAGGTACGGACATCCGGTATCATTCTACAATGGAAAGTGCTTTAAGAAAGAAGGATTCTGTAGTGCCAGTGACAGAACTGATCTGATGGGCTGGATGATGCTCTCCACGCCGACGGCAGCGGGCTCAGGCCAGGGCAGCTCGTTTCTCCTCGGGGGTCTCCTCCAGCAGCTGCATGATCAGTTCGTGGAGGGGCTTGCAGACCTTGGCGTAGCCCCCGCCCGTCAGGTGCAGGAAGTCGAACATGTCGTGGTAGGAGATGGTGCCATCCGAGTGCACGAAGCCCACGTCCACGTCCAGCAGCTGCACGTTGGGCAGTTTGGGCAGCGAGGCTTTCAGCAGGTGGTTCACCTTGGCGTTCTTCTGCCGCAGCGGGTTTGGCTTCTCTCCGCGAGGTAGCAGGCCCTGGCACGAGAGGAGGCAGAGAAGAGCTTTGTGTGACTCTGGTGGCACCAGGAGCCCTGCTCTCCCTTCCAATTCAGGCTGCCTGTCAAGATTTAGGATGCCTGTGACAAGAGGAACTATCCCTTGAGTCAGAATTTGTCCATTCAGGCCTAATGCGAAATGCAAGAGAAGGAGCCAGATGAGCCATGAGCATTGACTGGCAGGCAAACTGCTTTCTTTTATTTTTTAAACACATCAGCTTGTGCTCCTTCCAATACACTTCCAGCTCCTCAGCAAGACAGGCAGCAGCCTCCTTAGGACAAGGAAGCCAGCTAGGATTCCCAGTGCCAGCTGGGTTTTGGGCACCTATTTTCCCCTCACAGGATTTCCTCAGCAACATTAACAAGTGGGATAGTTCCTGGGAACGAGCCCAGCCAGCTCTGGAAGGGCTAAAGGAGAGCTCCTGCAAAGCCAAGCCAGAGAGAGGAGGCAGAAAGCAGAGGGCAGACCAAGGGACTGTGCTGCAAAGCCAAGCCAGAGAGAGGAGGCAGAAAGCAGAGGGCAGACCAAGGGACTGTGCTGCAAAGCCAAGCCAGCAAGAGGAGGCAGAAAGCAGAGGGCAGACCAAGGGACTGTGCTGCCAGTGACTCCCAGCAAGGCAGAGGCACAGCCCAGGGAGCAGGGACGTACCAGCACAATCACTTTGGCCTGTGGCTGCTGGGTGTTTATCAGGCGCACGATGGCCTCGATGCCCCCGGCCACTTCTTCCGCTGTGTTTTCGTGGTTATTTGTTCCAACCCACACAACAATGACCTGCAAGGAGAGAAAAACGCTCGCAGCTCCTCCAGAGCAAACGGTAACAGGGCTGATGACCCTGAAATCCCTGCATAAACAAATCTGTGGCCAGAGGGCTGCAGGGAGAGTCAGCCTTAAGGGCTCAGCCCCGGGGCTGGCACTGCCCACTGCCCTCAGGGAAGGCACTTGTGCCAGGCCTGCAGCTGCAGGTGACCTTCACTGCACACCTGGCTGCCCTCCCTCACTCTGCAGCTCGTACCTTGGGTTTAATGTTCTCCAGTTCGCCGTTCTTCAGTCTCCATAGCACGTGGCCCGTGGTGTCCCCACCAATCCCAAAATTCAGAGCGTGGAGCGGTGAGAAGAGCTCTCGCCAGATCTGCAAGCAGAAACCAACGTGCTGCCTCAGAGCAGCGTCCTGGCTGTGGAGCAAAGGCACCACACGGTGTCCTCAAGGTCACTGGGAGCAGCCACGAGCCCTCCTCTGAACACTGACTGCACAAAGGGCATTCAGACAAGGCATGAGGTGCTATTGGGAGTCAGGGGAGATGGAGCTGCTGAGGTTCAAGCTCTCAGACCTGGCACAAAGGGAGGAAAGGTCTCTGGAGCAGTGATTTGCTGAACTCATCAGAGCCCCAGAGTGCTGATCTCCTGCAGACCACGGTGTCCCAAGCACAGGGCCTTTGAAGAGGGAATCTATGACCTGATTAAATCCTTCTCATCCCCAGGTAACAAAACTAGAACAAAGGGAAGCAGCTCTTGCAGAATAAAGCTGCTCAGCTGCCACCACGGCAGAAGAGAACTCTTCTTCCCCTCAGGAATTTTAGGGAAGAACCAGTGGACCAGAGCCTCTGGCACCCTGAATTCCACAGGGCTAGGTGTGTTCTGGCCATGCCAGGCACAGCCACAGGGAATTGGATGGCCTCAGGAGGCTGGAATCTGAGAGCTGCAGGGCTGTGCACGTGTGCCAAAATGCAGGCAGTTGGCTGTGGCCTCAGAGAGGGAGGCAAAAGCAGCCAGGTAAAGCAGAGTCCAGGCACTGGGGAGCTCAGGAAACAGGGCAGGAACGCCTCAGGAGACGTCAGTGAAAACGGGAACAGTGCAAATCATCAGTGCCTCACGTGATCAGGCACTGCTGGCTTAGAGGGGGGTGCTCCAGTTGCTGTCACCCACCCCTCCCCTGATCCCCACCTCGTACTGCTGCAGCAGCTGCACCATGGAGTCCCCCACGAAGAGCACGTCGGGCTCCTTGTCCTTGCAGTCCAAGACAAACCGATTGTGCTGTCAAAGAGAGCAGCAAGGTCAGCTCCAGGTGACAATTGCTCCTCCAGGTGACAATTGCTCCTGGGCATCCACCCCTTCAAAGGACAGGGACAGCTGCCCAACCTGTTTCCCCTGCTGCCATGCCCTCTAGCACCCCTGCCTGCATTAACCCCTGAGCTGCTGGACCCTGCTCCCAACCCCACAGCCCCGTGAGGATCCCGGGTGGGATGGAACTTGGTGTGGTTCAGTTTATGGCCACTGCTCCTTGTGCTGTTCCTGCAGCACTGAGCAGAGTCAGGCCCCATCCCCTGACACCCCCTGGAGATTTTGTAGGGATTGATGGATCTCCTCTCACTCTTCTCAGGCCTAACCCAGCTCAGCTCCTGCAGTCACTCCCAATCAGGATGATGCTCCAGACCCCTCTCCCTTTGCTCTACCATGGCAGGACACACAGGTGTGCCAGCTGCCAGCTCCAGGCTCTTGTGACCTCAGGTGGCCTGGACAGCAGTGGCCCAACATCCCCCAGGCAACACAGATCCCCCTGGCAGCCTTACCTGTGACATCCACCTGTCATCTCCCTGAATGTCCTCGGCGGCGTGCGGGACCGCTGCCGGGTTGGAGTCCCCCATGCCCATTCTGTTCCTGTGGAAAGAGCAGCTCACACCCACTGCCCCCAGCAGCTCCCACGGCAGCAGGCCTGGGAAAGGGCTGCAATTCTGCTGGGATCCCAGTGCCTGCCCGGCCCAGTGCCTGCTGGCAGCTGGCTGAGCACAACAGCACGGGTGCTGCTCCACGCCAGGGTGACTCTGCAGTGAGGTTCCCCTGGAGCCAGGCACTGACAGACACCCCAGAACAGAGAACAAAGCACGGCGCCGAGGATGCTCTGCAGCCCCACACCTGAGCCACACGGGGCTTTAGTAACTCAGCACCAAGGGCTGAGGCTCCGAGGATAAGTCCCTATTAGCGCCCAGAGATCCAGCTTACAGCTGCTGAGCTCCACAGCCCAGGTGGATAATCTGGCTTGGGGAGCACAGCATCCTGCTGGGGTTGATCCCAGAATCCCAGGACCGTTACAAATTGGGAGGGATCTCTGGAGATCGTCCAGTCCAACCCCCCCTGGAGCAGGTGACACAGGAATGCACCCAGGTGGGTTTGGGATGTGTCCAGAGAGGGAGATCCCACCATCTCCCTGGGCAGCTGTTCCAGTGCTCTGCCACCCTCCATGGGAAGAAGTTCTTTCCCGCGTTGTTGAGGTGGAATTTGTATTTTAGTTTACAGCCACTGCTCCTTGTCCTGTTCCTGGGCATCACTAAATAGAGTCTGGAGCCGTCCCCTGACACTCCTTGGAGATATTTGTATGGATTGACGGGATTCCTTTCTCCAGACTGACCAGGCCCAGCTCCCAGCTCTCCCCATCAGCGAGATGCTCCAGCCCTTCAGCATCTTTGCCGAATCCCGAAGCATCAGCGGGAAGAGCAGCGGGATGACGCTTCCCGCGGCCGCCGCCTGCAGCCCGGTGGGCGCGCACCGCACCCGAGCCCATCGCGCGGCTGGGCTGGGCTGGGCTGGGCTGGGCTGAGCAGGGGCGGGTTCCCCCCCGCGCCACCCCCTCCCCTCCCTCCCCCTTCCCGCTCCCGGTGTCCCCGGCCGGCGCCGCCCCGCTCCGCGGTTCCCCCCCGGCACTCACGGCGGCTGCGGCTCCTTCCCCCGCGACTCCATGGCGGGCGCGTCCCCCTCCGCTCGGCCCCGCGCCTGCGCCGCTTCCGCTTCCGCTTCCCCCGCGCGCGCGCGCCCCGGCCGCCGCTTCCGCCCCGAGCCCGCGGAAGTTCCCCCCCTTCCCGCCGTGACGTCACTGCGCCGCTCCCGTGACGTCATGCTGCCCCCGAGAGCGAAGCGCGCCCCGAGGTGGGGAGTGATGGAGGCGCTCGCTGCTGGAGCGATGTCACGAGAAATCCTTTTGCTGCTTGTCGTGGTTTCACCCTAAAACCCAGCACCTCCCGCCCCTCGCCATGACGTCATTGTACCACCCCTGACATCATTCTGCGCCCAAGATGAGGCGTGACCGGCATGTGGGGGGTCCCTGATGTCCCCGCAAGGAGTGATGTCACCAGAACAAGTTTCTGATTACCCGTGGGTTTTGCCCAAAACTGAAGCCGCTGCCTGGCCCCGAGGGGGGGGGCACCAGATGGGGCAGTCTCACCGTGACATCATTCCGCTGTCCCCACGGGGAAGTGACGTCAGACTCCTCTCCCAAATCTCACTGGGTTCTCCCCAAAACCGCAGCCCCAACCGCGCACCGCAGCCCCTCTCCGTGACGTCACTCTCCCGCCCCGTGACGTCACTCCCCTCCCGGGTGTACGTGGGCGGGGGAGGGTGTCCCTGCTGGCGTGACGTCACGACTAGCCACCTTCCCGTTTCCCGCGGGTTTCTCCCCCAAACCCGCCGCGCTCCTTCCTCCCTCCCTCCCTCCCCTCGCTCCGCCGCGCGGGGGCGCCCGGCGCGGCCCGCGCGAGCGCCGTGACGCCAGCGGTGACGTCAGAGCGCCGCCTCCGTCGCCATGGCAGCCGCCCGCCCCCCCGGCGCCCCCCCGCGGATGAGCTCACGCGGTGCCGCAGCCCCGCGGGGGGGGGGGGGGGGTTCGCTCCGCGCGCGACAAGATGGCGGCGGCGGCTGCGGCGGGAGGAGGCGGCGGAGCGGGGGCTCCCCCCGCGGCCCCCCGGCTCTCCCCGGCCCCGCCGCCCCCGCGGCCCCCCGGGCCCGCCCGCATCGGCTACTACGAGATCGAGCGCACCATCGGCAAGGGCAACTTCGCCGTGGTGAAGCTCGCCACGCACCTGGTGACCCGCGCCAAGGTGAGTCCCCCCCCCCCCCCGCGGGGGGGTCGCGGCGCTGCCCCGGTGAGCGGGGAGGGAGCGGGGAGCGGCCCCGAGTGCCACCCGCCCCGAGCGGGCGCTGCCGGGGGAGCGGGGCCGCTGTCACGGGTGACACGGGTGTCCCCGCGGGTCCCGTCGCACCGGGTAACGTGGAGGTGGAGCGGGGGGGATGCTCCGGTGGTAGCCGGGGATGCTCCCGGCGTGCCCGGGGGGACGCGGAGGGCAAGCGGCGGACAGATCGTTTCTTACCGAAACGACGGGAATCGATCGTGGCCGAGTCTTCAGGGCCGTGGGAAATCGCAGGGAAGAGAGCGAGGAAGGGCCTCCCCGGGGAGAGGCGAATCCAGAGGTGGATCCAGGTACGGCCGCGCTCCAGGTGAGCCCCGGAACACGGCAGGAGATCCGGGTGGATCCAGGCGCGGGCCAGCCCTGGAACACGGCCGGAGATCCGCCAGGGACGGCAGCATCGCCGCCGTGCTCCCGATCGTGCCGGTGGCACCCAGCTCCCGGAGAGGGCTTGCCGTGCTGCATGCGCCAGTGCCACCCCGGGATCTCCCCGGGAGTGCGGCAGGAGCGGGCTGCGGGCAGCGGGCTGGCACGGGCAGGCAGCAGACAGGCCTGAACCGAAGCCCTGCGCCTGCCCTGCTCTTGGCTCCGTGCTGGCTCCTTGGAAGCGCTGCAGAGGGAGGATGGTGCTGGCTGGGCCTCTGTCCTTCTGTCCCTCTCACTGGGGTTGTCCCTCTCTGTCACTTTCGGGATTGCCCCTCTGTCACTTGCAGGGTTTGCCCTCTGTCAACTTGTCCGGGTTTTGTCCCTCTGTCACTTGCAGGGATTGTCCCTCTGTCACTTGCAGGGTTTGCCCCTCTGTCACTT
>JADMLD010000225.1:0-27701 GCA_017589585.1 Phylloscopus whistleri | reverse complement strand
CCCTCTCCAGGACAGGGAAGGGGGCAGAGGATGTGCTTGGTCCTCGGTGCCATTTCTGTGACAGTGAAAAGAAGCACCAGTAAGGCACCATTCCTGCAGCATTCATTCCCATGCTGGGATGAGCCACTCCTACTCCCAGAACATGCTCTCGTTTAATCCTCGCTCAGCTCTTCCTCCCCATCACCCCTGTACCTCCTATTTTCAGTCTCTGCAACAGCCACCAGGCCACTCCATCCTTCCCTGGCAGGGACAGGTCACACATCTGACTGCTGCTGCTTCCTGATGTCTTCATTCCTCCTGTCCAGCCCCTGGATCATGCACGTGAGCTGTGAACAGTGAGCACAGGGGATCTTGAAAGCCATGGAGAAAAGCAGCCCTCCCCCAGCAGCAAGAATCTTTCAGTGTATTTTGAGAGATAAAAGTTTCCTCTTGGCCATCTCATCTGAAGAACTGGTTTATCCCCCATTCCCACCATATGTAATTAATGAAACTGCATTAATGAACATATCTTGACAACCCCCATGTGAGAAAGCAAAGTATTAATCACCTGAGCAGGGTACAGTGCAGGTGAGGAATGGAAGAACTGAGAGATCTGGGAAGATATTTATGAATTGAGCCACTGAGAAGCAGGCATGCAGGAAGATTTATTTATTTTGTGACCCAGCTGAAGCACTTGCAGAGATCGGTGAGCCACTGGCTCTTAACTTGCTTATCTGCCTTCAAAAAATCTGAGAGGCTCCTCTCTGGATCTCAAGTGTTTTTGGAAAAAGACTTACATGGTGAATCCAAAGGCACAGTGGTGATGTCTCCAAGTCCCAAGGTAGTGCTGGAACCACCAGGAGATCCTGGCACTAGGAAATCCACTGGATCCCATACTTTAAATCCCAAGGATACAAGAGGGCATGGAGAGGATGTTTGTTTTAAACCCATCCCATAGAAAAAGAGGAGCAGGCTTGACTGAGTGGTGTAGTCCTCTACAGACAAACTTGAATTAACAGAGCTCTTACCACAGATCATCCCCATCCGGCTGCAGTATCTGTTCATCAAAACAACTGCTCAGAAACTCCTCAGAACTGGAGGCAGAGAGCCCAGAGGGAGCAGGCTATGACAGGTCAGGCACAGGATATTCCTCCATGGTGAACACTCCTCCAGCAAGTTCTGCCCACGGTGCAGAACCCCAGGAGGGACTGCTGTGCTTTATTTTGTGTCACAAGTTTTCATCTCTATTTTCACAGCTAGCACGGAAGCATGACTCCTTTATTGATGCTTAAGCTGAGAGGGTTTATATTGCAAGGTGACCACCCCTACTGAAAGGCTGTCATGCACAGCATGTCATGCACATGATCTCCTTCATGAGGGGGGTGCAGGACTTTAGGAAGGACTTTAGGAAGGGCAGTGTTTGCTGCTGATTGGCAGGTAACCACCCCTCATCTCCCTCTAAAAGGACACCACACATTACTCTGCAGAGAAAGGAGGCTTCTTGCTTTCCTTCAGATGCCAAACTAATAATTGGCATTTGTTCTTCACAGTGAATATTTATTCTTCTACCTCAGAGCCCTTGCCAGTCATTAGGACCTCAGCATGATGCACATCCTGCACACACCAGGCAGCAATTTCACCTTTTCGTGTGACCTCAGGTGAGAGCTGTGAAAGAATAAAGAAAATCAGCTCACATATTGTTCAGCCCCTGAAGTGCAGAAAAACATTTACCTTTTTCAGTGGGCTTTTATTCAAGTTTCTCACCTGGATGTGGTGCCCACTGCTCTATCCCAGACTCCCACATGTGTGCACACACACAGCCTCAGCTGCTGACAAACCCACATCATCACACATCAGTTCACTGCTGCACCCAGGATGATCTGTATTCCCTGGACGAAACCTACAAACTCACTGCAAAATTCTTACAACCCATTTCAAGAAAGGTACCAGTGTACTACACAACACACAACAATGTTAACAGCAAAGAGATATCCACCAAAAAAATGAAAAGTAGGATTCAAATGAAAGGGAACACCCAGCAAATGAAGGAGGCAGCTTATGTGTTTCTAACAAAGTTAAAGATAAATAAGATGAATGGGCATAAACAGAGAACACAAGGAGCCATGCATGGCTTGTTTGTGTGTGGAATTAGCTGACAGTGTATTGCATAAATCTTGGAGTAAATGAGATACACCGGGAGCTCTTGGATGCCCTTTACTAGCAGTAAATCAGCTACTTTTCATTATTTCCCACTGATGCTGTTACTGGAAGTGTAATTCAGCTAATTTTTAAACAAAGTACTTTCTGTACCCAAATGGCAAACAAATAACTGATTAAATGGAGAGATAGCATACCCAGAAGATTTGCATCTATCTACCAGCACCTCAAGTCATATAATTATGCTTTGTAACACCACTGCAGAGAGCTTGAATGAAAATTTCCCAAAGACAAGGATAGTAATTGCCCCAACATGAGGTTCCTAATTTATTTTTTAGTATCACACACAATCCCCCCTAGGGCTGTTGTGATGCCTGAAGGTCCCCCCAGTCTCCAAAACAGGAGTAAGTTTAACTTTAGCCTTTTGCACTGTATTTTTGTGTTTACTGATATGAAAGGGTTTTGTGCAGGGGTTTTTCTCTTCCCTCACAAATCTGTGTGCTTGAAACCAAGGGCAGAACCAGAGTGATGTCCCACAAGTCCTCATTGCTTCACCTTCACAGTGAGATGCAACAAACCCAGAAACAAACCGACAATTACACTCTTGGCACCCACTTTCCCATCCCAGCCCACCAGCTCCACAGCACAGGTCCTTGCTTCTGGACCTGCAAGAATCATGAAAATTCCATATCCACAAAGGACTCACTTCTGTGCTTACTCCAAAGCACAAAACTGGCTCCAAACCTGCAGGAAGATGATGGCAGGCAGGATAGGCAAGCTGTAACTGCTCTGCAACAAGCTCAAACATTACACTTATGTGACAGCTATTTAGGAGAGGGAAGCATTACTAGTCATGGCTTGGATTAGAGACAGGAAAAAAGGGAAGCAAACATGACTTGGAGTGGAAAATAATTTGGCTTGTGGCACTTATTTTACAGCATTTATTGATGATGGTTCAAAAGCACTTGTTTCTAACAGCTGCATATCCTCCAAAATGTGGCAAGTTAAGATGGTTAATAAGCTCTGTGGTAATTAAGTCTCCCCTGCTCCACCAAACACCTTGAGCACTGCATTTGAGGAGTCAGCTTCCAGCCTCTGCCTCAAATTTGCTGCCTCATCCATCCAAAACCACCTAGCCTCAAGCATGAGAGGAGAAAGAAATCTTGAACTCCCAGCTGGAGAATATTCCTAATGTAGACAAAGTCCAAACAGTTGCATTCCTCATGCTCAATTACATTTATTTGCTACCTGTTCAACAAATGAGAATCCTACATGCACAGAGACACATAGGAAACCTCTTGCAAAACAGATACAAGGACTGCCTAAAAATGAAGCTCTCTCCTCCTTCCCAGCTCCCATAAGCTGCTCTGTCTCTGACCAGCCCAAAATTACACTGGCTGAGGTGTCTAGAAACAGGAACCCCCTCCAAATCATGTTTGTCCTGGGGGGATGAGACAGATGATGTTTCTTCCAGCCTTTCCTCAAATCACTCCTGCCAGGGAGCTCTCCTGGGCTGCAGCCAGCCTTGGAAGAGGAGGAATGTGCTTTCCAGACTCCCTAACAGAACAGTCCCAGTGCTCAGCAACAAAGTGGTGCAGGGGTTGTTAAGGGTTAGCACTTTTATCCTGTGAGAAAAGTAAGGAGCAAACCAGACAGAGGCTCTATTCCACCACATGAACCTGAGTTGGCCCAGAGCTCATGATAAAAGCAATTCCCATTAAAAAACAAGACAAGTGACCAAACAAAAAAAAAGCCCACAACAAAAAAACCCCACAACATTACGTGCACAAACATTCTCCAGCAGTCTGCCACACCAGGACTGGCATGTGGATGGTCTCCAGGGACTGAAACTTGTACATCTCTGATAATGCAGCTCAGAGGTGCAGAGTGAAGCCACAGAGAGGAACCACTCAGAGAACAAACCAAAGGCACGACAGGCAGCACATCCACATGAGTCCCTCCCCCAAGAAACTGCCAAAGCTTATAGAACATCGTGGGGAGAGCAGAGACATCCAGTTCATGGATTCCCTGAATTGTCTGGAGGATTTGTCGCTGGACAGGTACCTGGTTCTTGTCTCTCCTCAGGCACCCATCCCTGGCCACTCTGGGGGAGAGGATTCTGAGCCAGGTGAATCACCAGGTGCCCCCATTCTTGCATTCCTGTCACTACTGAAGAAAGTGGCTAAACTTCAGCTGGTTTTAAAAATTCTGGTCTTAGGTCCATTTAACTTGTTTAGAAAGTCTAAATTTATAAGGCAAGCTACAGTAAGTTTGGCATGCAGCTTGCAAAGTGAGGATCACCACCACCATCAGCTTACCTAAGGAAAAGCTAATCAAACTAAAACACACACACACATCATACATACAGATATAGATATCTACAGGATATCTACACACATGGAGGGAGAGTCTCGTTGCTACTAATGGAGAGAATTCTCCTTGGGATTTGTCCTCAGTCACAGCTGAAGCCTGGGAGGAAGCAGTCAGGCTCTGCAGTATTGTTGAACATTTTCACGCAGTGGGATTCAGACTGGTTTGTAATCTGCATGCCAAATTCCACTCTCCTTAATACCATGTCATCCTCTTGGTTTTCAGCTGGGTTGTCTCTTTGCTTAAAATTAAAATTGAGAAAATGAAATAGTAGAGCCTTCTCTGGGGCTTATTAAAGGTGGTGTCCTGTTCCAAGGGTTGGACCTGGGCAAACACTGGAGCATCTCGTAATTTTCTGTAGCACCACAAGAGAGAACTGAAGTGATGCCAAGGACTGGGGCCTGCCAGCTCCCGAAGCAAAGCTGCAGCCTGGGAGAACCACCTCATGAGTTTAGGATGTGTGTACCAAATGGATGTCTGAAAGCACAACAACCCCCACCAGCACTCCCAGCAAACCTGTCAGACAAAACCTCCCTTCACATGTGAGTTGGAATTTAGCCGGCACAAAGAATGAATGAATCTCAGTTCTTGTTTGAGTGGGCAGAGACACTGGTGATACCTGGCAGGTCAAGTGTGCCTGCCCTGCCTGCTCCTGTGTCCCTGGTACAGGAACCAGCAGTAGAGACAAGATGTTTCACTCAGATCACTCTCAGTAACCACCAGGACATGGAGCGTGCACCTCTGCTTTACCTGCACTGGCAAAAACACTCAGTGGAGATCAAGAGATTAGAGAAAGCTTTTTCAGCGTTCTGGCTAGCTGCTCTGGAAACCCTAGGAACTCAGGAGCAAGGATGTGCATAGACAGGCCTGGAGCACTTCAAGCAGCTGTTGGCTTTGCCAGGTCACCTCCTTCTTTCAGCTTCCTTCTTCCACCAAGCCAAGAGTGAGGACAAGACATTGTCAGCCTCCTTTAAAAAAGAGGTGATGAAATTAAATCAGTGTGGTTATCCCACCACAGAGCAGCCCCTCAACAAGCACAGCTCTTGAAAGCCAGTGCTGTAAATGGGGAACTGAGGGAATTGCAGTTTCTGACTTGAGTCAGGAGGGGCCCTTCTCTCACCCACCAGCAGGTTCTCTTCAAAGCTGTGAGCTGACATGTTATTTTCAGCATAATTTCATCCTATAAGCAGTGTCTGGATCAGCCTTGCCACACACAGTAGTTTGCAGACGAGCTCTACCTCCAGTTATCCCCAGGGGATCGATCACAGAGCCCCTGGTTGTCTTGGTTTGACAAGACAGGTGTCTGCCAGGGAAACTGGGGTTTCCCTTAGAATAGAGAATGCAAACCCCCCACCCCTGCCAAATTATAAATTTTCAATTAAGGGCTCTCAGGCAAAGATTTGGGAATAGGAATAACAGTTCTTTACTAGGAATATCAATAATACAAATGTGGTAGGAAACAAAACTACCCCACCAAACCAGCAAACAAACAACAACAATTTGGGAAAGCCCTGATAGAATCAGAGCTGCCACCTGGCACCCTGTTAGTCAGGGTGTTGGAAGCAGTCCAGAAGTGAGTCCTCCTGGGGTGGTAGACGTGGCTCTGTTGGAGCAGGGACGATCCTGTAGCCAAAAAGGGTCTAGGAGTGATGAGGAGGAGTCCAGGGGTGATGAGGAGGGGTCCAGGGGTGAGGTGATGGTGAGATGGGGTCCGGCGATGATGAGATGGGGTCTGGCGAAGATGAGATGGGGTGCCGTCTTCCTCCCAGGAATCGGGGTGAAGCAAGTGAAGTCTGTCCCCGGCCGGCTCAGTTTTCCCGGCAGCAATTGTAGACTCCCCCCACTGGGTGGGGCATCCCACAATAGGACCATGCATGCAGATGGGGCTCTGGGGCTCTGGGGGGAGCGGGTATAGTCCGGGGGTATAGTCTGTTGATGGCCCATTACCCAAAAGGCACCCGCCCCTCCCCCCCGTCCCCCTCCTTCCAAAGTTACAAGAAATAAAGAACAATTCCCCAACTGCTTTCAGCAGATGAAAATAGAATACACATTTTTGATTCTATAACCCAGGACACTGGTTTTGGGGTAGCACAGGTTTACAGACCCCAATACCTGCCTAGCAGCAGTTGGGTCTGGTGGAAACATTTAGAATTCACATAGAATCATAGAATAATTTAGGTTGGAAGGGGTCTTAAAGATCATCCAGTTCCAACCCCTGCCATGGGCAGGGACACCTTCCACTATCCCAAGCTGCTCAGAGCCCCATTCAACCTGGTCTTGGACACTGCCAGGGATGGGGCAGCCACAGCTGCTCTGGGTAACCTGTGTCAGTGCTCCACCACCCCACAGGGAACAATTTCTTTCATGTCTGGATTCAAGGTGGAGATTTCCTCCTGATTTTTCACATGCCTGTTGTGTGTTGGTGAGGCAGAGCTGCTGTGCTCACCCCGCCTGCTGTGGGGCCAGCACTAATGCATATCAAGGAGACACAGATAGATTTATACAGACTCTTTCATTCAAAACCAAAAATGCAGTCAACCAAACAAGCAAGACTCCAGCCCCTTTTCACCTGCCTGTACTCAGCATAGGAACTTCTGTAAAAGTACAAAGGGAATTCTCACAAGATGATTTCTGAAGCTCAAAAAGTAGCTTATTCTTACAAGATGTTTTGCTCCCTGGTATTACTGAAATCTCTGTATACTTACAAAGAAAACACTCTGTCTGAAACCCAGACTGCCTCTGGATAGAGGTCACAGAAGTACAGATGAGGATGTGGCCTCTCCTGTACCACTGCAATGTTTGACTCTTCCAGACTGTCCAGTTTTCCTACACTTTCTTACTGTATTTTCCATGGTCTCATCTCTTGCCTGTTTTCCATCCTCTGTGACCACTGCAGTTTTCCTTCTCCACTCTGTGCTCCTGGGCTTGCTCCTGCACAGACAAAACCAGCAGCCAGGCTGTGGCAGATTAAAAGGCCCGAGCTGTCAGTATTCAAACCAGCTGCACAGCAGATAAAAGCAGTTTGCCTGTGCTCTGCTCACTGCTTAGGCAGGGGAAGGCCATTTTCCCAAGTAGCACTTCATTGCAAGAGCCCCTGACAACATGAACGACCCAGCAGAAAAACCTGACCCCTCTTACAACAGCAGCTTCACTCTCTTTTGCCCTTCTCTAGTAAACCTCAGTTTGGAGACTCTAGTGCAATAAAAATCACTGAAGAAAAGAAGTCTTCAAGCATAAATCCAGCACAAAGCCTACAGCAGCACCTTTAGCTCTCAAAACAAAGGGGGTTGTGCTTACAGGTGTCAAATTCCCAAAGACAAACATTCATCTTACTTTAAATTTAATTTTCTGAGCTGTAATTTATCTACTGAAAACAGAGCTGGTTAATCCCCATGTCTATCAGCTCTTCAAAAACAAATACATTTTCCTTCTCCTTTTCTATGAGAACAACCAATACCAAAGATTTCAGGTTTTGTTTTTTCATCCATGGTAAAAAACAAAACCTCAGATTGGAAGATCATGAAGTTTTAAGGAAAGGTATTTGGTTTCAAATATTACATCTAAGGCAACTCTTAAAAGCCTTCTGAGGGAGAACACCCAACACCAGTATTTTCCTTCCTTTGACACAGATAATCCCATGCAACCACAAATAAATATTGACTTTTCCCTCTTTTCAAGAAAGATGCCTCACACAGGAATGCCTTACAGAAACTGGGGGGAGGAGGGGTTTAAGCATATTCTCCCAAGTTGACACCACCTTGGTGACCCCAGGAGCCCCTTGCTGTTCCTGGCAAAACCAGCAGTTTACAATAACTCTTTCTTGCTTGAGGCCAAACTGGGCTGGGTTTTAAGGTTTGACCATCTTGGAACAAAAATAAATTTTAACATTGCTCTGGTCATCAAGTAAGATACTAAGGAGGTGTAGATTAAAAAAAAAATAATCATACTTTCAACAGAAATAAACCTTATCTATGACACACTCATCAAATATTTGTAACCACCCACCTCCAGTGCCTCTCCACAGCCACCCAGAGCTTGCTGTAAAAACGTTCTGAGGGAGAGGACAAAAAATAAAAAAAAGTTATCGGCAGGAATTCTGTTAATTGTCACCAAAAGGCTTTCTCCAGATCATTTCCTGTGCCCTGGATCCAGCTGGGAGTTCTCCCCATCGGGAAGGCCGGCACACAATCGCCCGGGCCCGCCGCTGGCGGCCGGACAAACGGAGGAAACTGCAGCCTATCATAAATCTGTCAGTCATGGACCAAACGGGCACCGTGAGGGCTGGGCTCCTCTTCCCCCCAATTATCACTTGGCAGACACACAGAAACGGAGCTGGGAGATAAAGGGCTTTTTTCAGTGGCCTGGTCCCACAAACTCAGCTTAGAAGCACAGAATGGCCTGGATAGGAAAGGACCTTAAAATCATCTTGTTTTACCCCCCTGCCATGGGCAGGGACACCTTCCACTAGCCCAGGGTGCTCAGAGCCCCAACCAGCCTGGCCTTGGATACTTCCAGGGATGGCGCAGCCACAGCTCCCATGGGCAGCCTGTGCCAGGGCCTCAGCACCCTCACAGGGAACAATTTCTTCCATACATCTGCCCCAAATCCCCCCTCTTTCCATTTGTGCCCATTACTCCTTGTCCTGTCATTCCAGCTCCTGATGCTGTCTCTCTCTCCATCTTCCTTGTGGGCCCCTTCAGATCCTGGAAGGTGTTGTGAGATCTCCACACAACCTTCACTCCTCCAGCTGAACAGCCCCAACTTCTCTCAGACCCAAAGCTGGAGCGGCAGAAGAGGCTGATCCATCGAGGTGTGTGATCAGAGGGAGCTCAGGAGCCTGCCCTCAGTTCTGCTCTGTCACTGGTCTGCAGCGTGAGCTTAAAACATCTCTCCTTTAAAAAACAACAATCAACCAACCACCAAAAAAAACCCAACCAAAACCCCAAAAACAAACCAAGAAAAAATGCAAATCCAAGCAAAACCAAGACCGACCCATCTGTTTAGGTGCTTTCAGTGGATGAGCTAAAGATAATGATGTCAAGCAGTATTAAGCTAATTTATTTAATGCAAGCTGATCATCACTGTTTTGACATGTCCAGGCACATTTGAGAAATGGGAAAGTAGGTAGAAACAAACAAAGAAAACATCTGTGAGTTTCAGTAAGAAGAAGAAGAACCTTCCTGAGATTCCTTTCTCCAAACAGCTGGTCCTGAAAAATGTCAACATTTACCCAGGGGCTTGGTGGCAATTACAGACCAACAGAGGCAAAGCCAGAGCGACAGGGCAAACCTGGGGTCAGAAGGGAAATGGAGACACCAAGAGGCAAATGGCAGGAGCTACAGAGGGATTTGGGGGAAGTAGGGAGGCCTGGAATCCCACTGGGATGTGGGCAAGGGGTCAGGGGTGGACAGCAAGACATGAGGAAAGCCCTTGGATGTGGGAAGAGTCCTTTAAGTAAACGCTGTGGGTGCCAGGGGTTGCTAGGCAGGGACTGGGTGGCTGCCCAACAACGGGGACACGAACTAATAAATAAATAGAAGCAGTGAGATGCTTTGCTGGTTCCTGCCGAGGGCAGCTGGGGCCAAGGCAGATGCCAGCATCCGGGATGGAGCCGGGCTCTGCCGGCTCCCGGTGCGGCTCCCAGCCAGGATGTCGAGGTGCCACTCTCACCCCGCTTTCAAAGGGAAACAACAGACAAAGCTGTTACCCTGGCAACTGCCAGAGCAGGGGCTGTTGCAAGAACAGACATTATGTATGCAAATAAAAGCATCCAGGCACAACAGCCTAGGAAAAAAAAAGTAAGAAAAAAATAGGCAGACTAATATTTGTAGAAATAAGTGCCTGAAGTAAGGCTTCTAGACCCAGAGCTAGGACTTTAAATAGGTAATTTAGTTTGCAGAAGCTCTGAAGGACTGCAAGAAAAGAGTTTGAACTTTTGTTAGAAACTTAGCTAGTTTGTAAAATGCCTTATTACAGCACCAAAACCTGCTGTTGAGACCTGGCTGTGAAAACACAGCTCCACAAAAACCTCTGCTGTCTTTTAGAAGAGCAGCTACAAAGCTCAGCTTAAGGCTTTTTGCGTTATTTCATGCATAATTTCATTTCTGGCACACTGCATGTATACAAACTAAATGGGTTTGGTTTTCTCCATCCTCCAAGTTCAACACAATTTATAGCTCCCTCACTTTCCCTCTGTTAAACTCACTCAAAACCTCAAGAGCTGTCTTTCCACCCCTCTTTTTTTCTCCCTGTTATACTGATAAGCCTCCATGAAAACCCTGGAGCACTCCAACATGAGTCATGCACATAGTTACCAGGGCCTTGGAGCAAGTCTCAACCCACTCTAAAATCTGACAAATTGGTTGTTTTTAATGTTCACATATTAAATATTTAGGGATTACTTTCAATCCCCTATCAAAGATCTGGCTTCATCACTGATAAGTCATATAATTCCTGAAAGACATGAAAGCAGAGTCACAGCTGCCTCTCTGTAGAGGCCTCAGTCATTGCTTCCACAACACTTTCCCTGTGCTGTGTTTTTCTGGAAAACACTTAACTTCACCTATAAAAGGACAATTGGAATAAACTGAGAAAAAACTGAGGCAGAAACTGAATCCCACTCATAATTCTGGGCATAATTCTGGGCAACTCATTGGAAAGGAAGCTGTAAACATCATCAAGTCAAGAGTGAACATAAACACTACTTTTACTGTAACTATCCTAGAAACTCCTCTATTTTAAAGTGATACCATGCCTTCCTCCCCTCTTTTTGTTGCCCTGTTGTAACTGAGGCAGCCCAGCCTCAAGTGCTCTGCTGAGGATTCAGATTTTTATTCTGCTCAAGTGCTTTTAGCAATAGCAGGAGCAGGTCACCCAGACAGCTCCAAGGGATGCAGAAAACAAGTGGCCTTTTTACAAAACAGACCTACAGGGACTGACTTCCACCTCAGTGCTGTGAGGAAACAAAGCTTGTGCAATTGCAGCCTGTCCCCTCCAAGAACCCAGTCCCCTTCCCAGCCAGAAATGCCTGATCCCATTATTAGCCCATTTGGAGGGGAGGGGTCTTATGGATACCTTGAAAATTATGTTATTTCAAGATTTTTTGAGAACTGGAAGTTGGCTAAAGGACAGAAATTCAAAACCATGTCCCCACTGAGGGAGGGAAAAGCCAAAAGCAGCCCTGCTCAGCTCCTGGCTGCCCTTCCCTGTGGAAAATACAGCAGAGGATGAAGCTGAGATCATTAAGTCAGAAGAAAGGGAACTGCAGAAAAACCTGAAGGAAACCAGACTCCATCAGCTGCACCACTCAGACAGCAATTTGTTTAGTCAGTTGCCAAAGTAAAACAAACATCGAAAGGAAAACATCTGGGAGGAGAAATTGGTGAGAGGGTTCTGGCTGTAAATTTCCTTCCTTTCCCCCATCAGTCAACAGCCTCTCGGCTTCTGCCACACAGAAAGGCAAGGGGGCTCAGCTGTTATTTGCTTTCTGGAGAGAGCTTTAGGACCGGGGTTACAAAACAAGCAGAGGTGAAGGAGAGAGAAGAGCTCAGCTGCCCGGCTTTCAGCACCTCTGGAAGTGCCTGAGGGGGAAGGAGGTGCTCGGCACACCTGGACCCAGCCAGCCTCTCACCCCTGGGCAACGCTGCCAGCTCCTCTGCAGCTTCCCCATCACTTGCAGGCACGGCTGAGTTCACTCTCCTTATGAGAAGATCCACAGCTGATCACTTGGAAATGTGATTTTTTTTCCCCTTCTTTCCAGCAGAGAAGACAGAAACAAAGAGAGAGCAACGGCAGCAGCATCTGTGTTAGTGGAGTACCAGCACTGGGCTTAGCAGAGAGCTGCGAGCCACCTTTGGGTGCCAGGGGAAGGGAGCTCTGTCCCAAACTGTCACATCAGCTGAGAGCCAGGTGAGACTGAGCCCACTGAGTGAAACACAAACCATTTGAGGGTTATTACAGCACCTGGTTTGAGAGGCTGCTGTGGGAGGGCAGCAATGCTGGCTGAATGCAGAGGCTGGGCCCGAGGGTAGCAGCAGGCACCATAAATAAGGTCCTGTCAGCCTGGCCACTGTGAGCCTTGTGCTCCTGGTTTGGTACATATCCCACCCCCTTTTGAAAAACCACACGAGGCTGGAACTTAGCACACCAGCCTCCATCCTGCCCTGGGGTTTGTGCAAACCTCAGCTCTGCTCAGGCTCCTCCATTTGACCAAAAAAAGGGCAGAAGGAAAAAAAAAAAACCACAACAACAAAAACCCAAACAACAACGAAGACTTCAGCCAATAGCTCCTTTTGCCATGCAGGACAGCTCAGAGTGGTATCCCATCAGTAGCTGATGGGATTTCTAAAATCCCTTTTGAAGTGACAGCCCATTTTGGCACTAACAGCTGGAGAGAGATGCAGTTTTAATGAGGTTTTAAAGGTTTGCAGGCCTCACAATGAATTTAACAGGTGTACAGGCAAAAGTCCTGCTTTATGAGCAGCTCTAGCATCTTTTCCTATCTCTCTTCCCACAGAGCAGAGTGTTACGAACAAAACCTTCCTACAACAGAGCATTTTTATTCAAGCCAACCTGATCTTCCCCTTAAAGGAATTATTAAATAACTAATAACTTTGAAAAGGCCAAAATATTACTTCAGAGTTTATGAAAAGATGGTATTTCATTAGGGAAAAAAAGGACATTTTGAATTTAACCCATTTCCATCATTTTCAAAGAAACTGAAATGGAAGACAAAAAGATGGCACTTTAGAAAGTGAAATCATTGAAGTAAATTCCTTCTTCTCACTTTTTAGCTCTCCCTAGGGAAAAAACCCAACAAACAGCTAAGATGAAATAGTGAGGGCTTGTCTGAGCAGGAAAGCTTTATCTGTTAGATATGTAGCTGTAACTCTGTAAGTGCCTGAGTCCTTTTAGTACAATCTTTTCCAGCTCTATTTAATCAGTTTGCAGTGTCATAAACTGAGCTTTAAAGAGGAAAAGAAAACCATAATTTGGGAGGAAAAAAAAAAAAAAAAAAAAAGCTTGTAACAAAACAACAGCGTTCACATGGGTAGTTAAAATTTAACCTGGGTATAAAATCATCCCTTGGCTTTCATGTTTAAAACTTTCCCATGTAGACAATTTCTCAGATGAAACATAAGGGTTTGAGATGGAAGTGGGGTGGGAAGTGAAAATACTTTCCCACTGCTAAGCAGAATGAGAAATAGAAGCAAGTAAAGACAAGGTTTAAGAAGCAGCTCTCCCTCAGGTGTTGTTCCTTTGTCCTTTCCACTCTTTCTCCCATTTGTTTTAAAATAAGAGAAAAAGAAATAAAACCTGAGGCAGATACTTAAAACATCAGCATGATTAAAATTAATAAAATTGGGGGTGGGAAGGGGGTGCATTATTATTTTGAAGAAAAGGCATGAAAAGACACCCAACCCTTTTTCTGACACTTATCCTAGATACCAAAACCTCGACTTTCTAATTAATTCACATTTGGCAACACAGGAGTGCCATGGTTGTGACACACAGGTTGTAACACCCAGGCTCCTTTCTCCCACCACGTTCATTTCTGTCCTTCCCAACAGGCAGTGTCCAGGATTCTGCCTTCCAGAAACAGGCCAGGTGTTAATTGCAGCAGACCAAGTGAAAACATCTCCCACACTTCGCATGAGACTCGATGCACCAACAGCCAATTTGCAGGCATATCTCCACAGGTTTCCAGGCAACTCCAACACAGGAGGCTTTTCCAGGAATTTAATGGATGTCAAAGGTGGGAAACCCATACTGGACAACTCAGCAGGACATGTGCTACTACCAGGCCTCCTGTTATGTCCACACAAACCGTTCTGAAACTGCCTGGCAAGTTATCCGTGTATGGATTCCAGGGCTGCCAGCACTGCCAGCTTCAGACATCAAAAAATTAGTGAATCAGGCCACCAAAATCCTGTTCTGAAGTCACCTTCTGCTTGCTGAATTTTCTGGGGCTACTGGGAAAAGATCTAGGTTTCCTTTGCAGCAGAGAAAGGGGCTGGAATGTCAAAAGAGACTTGAAAGGAAGTTAATATTGCCAAGCAATTCTTTGATTCCAGGTACTGGGGATTTAATAGATACAAAAAACCAACCTCATCAAATAAGTATTACCTTTGTGTTATATGCTGTAAAGCTGAACTGTTCTAGGCTATTTGGGATGTTGCAGGAGACCCTAAACCCTGCCAAGCAGGCTTGCTAAACACAGACAGAAAAGTATTGGACATCTCCTCTAAGAAGGAATGACAAGAGAGTGCCCTAGGCAGGGCAGCACAGGGAAACAAGTCAGTCACAGTTTCCATTTTGCAAGATCATCCAAAAAGAAAACAGAAGATAGTGTATCCTTCAGCTGTGTCCTTTGGTGTTCCAGATAAGGATTAAGGGGTGTTTGTTCCCCTGGTTTCAGAATCACGTTTGTATAAATGTAGCACACATTTGTAGGAAAAAGGGTCTAAAGCTAGAAGTGACGCAAAATAAGTAAGTTATTTTTGTCTTTACAAGTACTTACAGGTGCCCCCAAAAGATCCTGTTTGATTCAATTGCCCACCTTTATCTGTGCACCCTAGTCATGAAATCACATGAGAATGAAGTCATTCCATAAAGTTTTTGATATTTCTTGGTTCTGTGTGGGAAAGATTAGCTATATGTGTTCTCAAGCTTCCTTGGATTTAGACAGAGAGTGACATTTGAGATAGCTTCAGAGAATCATAAAATGGCCTGGGTTGGAAGGGACCTTAAAGTTCATCCAGTTCCAATCCCTGTCATGGGCAGGGACACCTTCCACTATCCATTTGGACACTGCCAGGGATGGGGCAGCCACAGCTGCTCTGGGCACCCTGTGCCAGGGCCTCACCACCCTCACAGGGAACAATTTCTTCCTCACATCCAGTCTAAACCCACCTTCTTGCAGCTTGAAGCCATTCCCCTGGTGCTGTTACTACGTGCTCTTGTATGAAGTCTCTCTCCCACTCTCATTTTTGTTTTTATCAACAGGCTTTTACCCAACAGACTGCCACATGCCATTGTTGCAATTTAGCAAGAGCAATTCATTACGAGCTCAGTAATTATACCACAGTGAGGATTACAGGGAGGCTCCAGAGAAATTTTTAAAATCTAGTTATTTTAAGCCCTTGCACATTCATGTGAGGTTTCAGTAAGTTTATACCCAGAACATCTCAACAGCAAGCAGTGTGAAAATATTCTGCCTCACCTGACACTACAGAGTAAATACACAATGTCTGCTGCTGTCAAAGCCAGGAGGACAAATGTTACCAAGGAGGGACAGGACCCAAAGAGGTGAAACACTCACTGACATTCCCCCACCTGAAGCAAAGGTGTGTCCACAAGCTTTGGATCCCTGGACTGGGCAGATGTTGCTCTTCCAGGGGTGATTTGGACTGCTGTCAGCTCACAGCAACCAAGGGCTCTCAGATCCCATCATTTCAGAGCAGGCTGATGATTCATGCATGGTTACATGGCAATATTTACTCAGCTCTCAGGAGGCAAATTCATTAGGAGGGATTAGTCAGCTGTCAAGCACCCGTTCCCTTGCATAAGAATGATATTCCCTAAATAAAAGTCCTCATCTCCAACTTGAACTTCTGCCCCACCACCTATTCCCTCTTTTCATGAGGACTTGTCATTGTTTTCAGGGGTTGCAGGAGAAAGGAGCATGAGAGACATTGACAGTGAAAAATGGAGAGGTCAGTGTAGCAACTTGTTTCTCAGCACAGTTGAGCATTATCAAAGCAACACAAACTTTTGATTTATTCAGAGCCAATCATGGTTGCAAGGGAAACAGACTTTGCTGGATAAAGATTCATCTCTGGCCAAAAGCAGACAATGACATCAAGCACTGCACACCTATCAATAGGGCAAGTGGGTTTCTGGTTTTTCCAGAGTATAGGAACACACTGCAGGGTCTGGCAAACCATTGTCTTTTGGCAGATATCTGCCAATTTTTGTCTTTATGTTAAATTGGCATCACCACTTCTTGCTCTATCCAAAGCATGCTCCACTCGTGGCTACAATGGAAGGGATCTGGGCGACAGAGCATGACAGAAAGCTTGGTGACTACTGCAAACACACCCACAAACAGAAGGAAGAGAATACTTGTTAAAAACCAGCAGAGCAAAACCTGATTCCTTGATAAACAGCCACTGAGATTGTAGGGCCAAAGCAAAGCAGGCTGTGGTTTTCAAGCCATCCTGCTGTCAGAGCTGTTCCAAGAAAGGGGCACTCCCTGCCCTGCTGCTGCAGTCATCTGGCTCCAAAACATCATCCATATTTCTCAATTGTCTCATTTGGGCTAGTAAGTGGTATTTTCTTCTTGTACTCTTTTAAATAAAGCTGTCCTAAGCAGGACAGACCAAGCACATTGTATGCACTGCTCATCTAAAAGCTGGAAGCCACTCACAGGTTTATGAGAGCCCTTATTTCTGCTTTTATGCTCTCTTGAAGAAGCAGCATCAAACACAGCAAATCAAATTCCAGCCCTTGATGGTACAGAGGAAAGGACAGTGAGTCTCAGCCTGCCTTTGTCCCCGTGATCAATGCCATTTGCCAGACTCACCTTCCCCTTTACCACTGCACCACACAATCCTGGCAGGTCAGGTTACTGCGCTGCTCACCTGGCTCTGCCCTGTGCCTGATGTTGGAGGCCCCCCTGAGGAGGCCCTGGTGTAGCATTTCCCCTCTGAGTGGGCTTTCATCACAACAAAGACAGAGATGGGAGCAACGGCGAGACTGAAGGCAGCTGGGTTAAAAAGCATCATGAACCAGCCTTGTGCTAGGTGTTGTTTGCCCATGGAAATCCTTCGGCTGAACAGAGCAGCAGTGGTGAGTACCGAGGCTTCTCAAAGCCCAGAGCCCTCCCCAAATGTCACTGTGACCCACAGAGACCAGCAGGGCTTTAACCAATGCAATGGGAAGCCTCAGACATTTGGCAGTGTTCTGCTTGCCTGGGGGATGGAGCTGGCTGATCTGAGGAGCACGTGCCCATGGTTTGGGGTTTCTCTCTCCCCTACAGCTCCAGTAGCAGTACCTGGCTGCCAGCAGCACTGGAGGAGGATGGAAGATGCCTGCAGGGACCCGGGGCACACCCAGCACAGCTCTCCTGCCTCAGGGTCCCCTCTGCTCCCAGGGCTGAGGGCCTTGCTCCCTCTTCTCTTTGCCCTGCTGTCTGTCTGTGAGAGCTGCCCTGCCGAGGTCGCCAAGGGATTCAACAACAGATGGGAAGAAACAAAGAGCCTGCAAGGAATAATCCCAGATGCAACTGTCCTCATGGGGAAAATATTCCATTATCCAGTGCCAGCGCTGGCCTTTCAGGGAACGATAACTCAGTACAAGGTAATGCTATTCAGTACATTTCCTGGTACAATCCTGCAGCAAGGACATTCACTTCATGTTTAAAATGAACTCACTAAAAATCTCATTCTATAAAGTGCCTCGGATGTATTAGAAACAGGTATAACTGATAGCAAAAATCTCATCATTCACTGCCAATGCAGCAGTTCCCTACTGAGCAAATAAACCACCTACATACACCTGTGTTTTATCTACCAGCAGTCTAGAGAATGCAAGGTCTTGGAAATGGACAGTAAGTGTTGCCACTATGCTAAAAAACACCCAAAACAAGCACTACATGAAAAGCACTGTGGTTTCTAGGATTTTCAAGTGGATCAGCTTTGGCAGTTTCTGAACTTTTGTCCAGCTAGAGCTTACACAATGTAAAAGTGGAGTAGTAACATCATTTCCTATCACTAATACTGTTTCTCTGCCATCCTCTTACGCAGCAGATCACTTTAGCCAGTGGTGCAGATTTGCCAAAATGGTTGGAATTCAACCCCAAAACAAACGTGCTGCAAGGGCTGCCGATGGCAGGGGAGGGAGGAGTGTACCTGCTCAGCCTTGCTGCCTCTGGAGGGGTGCCTGCCCAGGAAACACCGAGGGCTGCTGGAAATTTCACCATCCAGGTGCAGGACAGCAATTTGTCCCTGGAAATGCAGAACTTGAAGCACATGCCAAACAGCTACCAGTGAGTACTGCTGGCCTCCATGGCTTCTGCTCTAACCAGTGAGGGGAGGGAAAAACTATTTTCAAGAAAAAGAGATGGGCGCTCCCTAATTGACACAGGGTGGGCTTTTTCCTGCTGTGGAAATGTGATATCAGGGAACCAAAACAAAACCCCACAAAATACTGAACAAGCACATGCTGAATGTAAAAGCAGGAGGTTTTGTTGTCCCAGAGCAACAGTGCACAGCAAAGGTGGGCATGAAGACTGCAAGCCCAGCAGCACAGGGACACTGATTGTCCTTTGGACAGGTGGCATCCAGCCTCTCTGCTCCAGTTCCCAACCCTTCTGTGAGCAGGGAGAGAGGCAGGCTCCCCGTGAGGCTCCAAGTTGCCTCCACAAGGCACTGTTTGTCACCACTGATGGTACCTTCTTAGTGTAAGTTCCTACATTTGATGTGAAACAGACTGGGAATATCTCTGAAGGGAATTACTTCCATGGTAAGGACAGTGTTTGGGAAGTTCAGCCCATGCTGCTGTGCTCTTCACAAGCAGTGGGATCAAACTTAGTGATGAGTGAAGTTAGTGGAATGGGAAACATTCTTACATTCAGGGAGAAGGAAGTTTTGGTTTAAGAGGTAAAATTTTGAGCTACGATTGACTAAATTCAAACAGGGATCTTCACAAAACCAGGGAGGGGTAAAAAGAATTACTCCTAACCACTCTAATTCCGGACTTGCAATGCCAGGTGCGGGAAGGAAGCTCCCATCACTCGCGCTGAAATCATTTTCCCTGCTGGAGCAGCAATGCTGGGAGCTGGGGAGCGCCTGTCGGTGGTGCGCAGGATGGCAGAGCTCCTGCACCTGGACAGCTCCCTGCTGAGCCTGCTGCAGCACGCCGGCCCGGCAGCCGGGGGCTGGCACGTCCTGGCCAAGGACACCGCGCACATCAACCTGACCGCCGGGCACTACCTGGGGCTCTCCTGGCCCCTCACCTGCGGGGGCTCTGCCCTGCTCCATGAGCTCATCCAGGTCCTGCAGCACAACACGAACTCACATGGCCTCTCACGGCTGCTGGGGTACGACATTGCAGGCTGGAGAATACTCAGGAGAGGGGGGTATGAGAGAAAGTGGCCAAGACTACACCGCAGGCAATTAATGATCACACCAACACCTGCACTAAAACCGACCAGAATTACCCAGAGTCCAGCTACAGGAGAGGCTTCCAGACCTTTGTTCTTTCCTGTGCCAAGCCAACTCACACCACTTGTGCCACCACTCCGAGCTACTCAGAGCTTACCAACCCTCTGTGCAGAAAGTATAACCACGGCAAGTTACGAGATGCAGGATAATATCCACCTTGCAAGTCAAGAGAGCTTGGTCACCTCAGAAATGGACTCAGCATGGGACATGCCAACCAGCCCCACACTATCCATTATGTCTGCAGACTCTCATTTCCCAGATCTTTCACCTTCATTGATGACTGAAACAAAGCTTCTCTTCTCTGAACTGGAAGTGCTGCCTGCTGGAGCTTCTGGTACATCCTTGCTGTTAGAGCAGCCAGAGCCTCACGTGCCTGAGACAGGCTCCTATTTCCTTCCCAGTAACTCAGAGATATCCACATACCATCTCCTACAGGACATCACTTCAGGCACAGAGCAGCTTTCCAGGCCATGGGTGATAAACATTCTTCAGGAGTGGCCTCACAGCTCAGCAGTGGCATTTTCTCCCAAGACAGAATTGCACCCACTCTTGCCAGGAGCAATGTCAGTATCAGAAGTGCCAGATTACAGCAATGAGGCAAAAAGTCATTTTCCAGAACTTGAAAAGCTTTCTGATGCATTCCCCTGTCCAGAAGGACTCCCTTCATTATTCCAAGTAACTTCAGTAAGGGCCACAACTTTGTCTGGCTTCACATCTCCCATCAAGGACAAACTCCCAGCTGTCCTAGCAAGCAGCAGTCTGAGCCAAGTGTTCACTAATGGCTGTGAACCTCAATCTAAACCTTCTATGACTATCCCACAGCCCAGTGGCTTTTCATTTGCTGGAGAGAAAAGCACAGCTTCTTCTGTAGCCCAGAGAGAAGCACAGACCCTCTATTCCAAACTGATTTTCAGTGCTGAAGCCTCAGCCAGCTTTCCCCACACAGTAACCAGCACTGTCCCAGGTAAAGCTGAAGCACCTCATGAACAGAGTCTGATCACTCTATCTCACCCTGACACTACTCCAGCCCTTACTGTGCCAGAAGACTTTTCTGTCTTTCACATGTCCAGATCATCCAGACCAACAAATGCCTTCCCTCCTTCTTACAGCAGCAGCACACTCAGAACAGAGCCACAAGCCACAAGGGTTTTATCCAGTGGAACAGAGGCATTGCTTTCAGGCAAAGATCTGGGAACAAGCAGGATTTTGCCAAATGTCACTGAGCCTACCTGGGAGTCACCCTACACCACAGGCATCAAGCCAGATGCTGTAGAACCACCCCGGGTGACTTTATTTAATGCCACTTCTCACTTGCCCAGCAGCACACCAGGTATGTTTAAGATTTGACTTTCCTTTTGTCCTCTGTCCTGCCCTGAGTCCTGCCAGAATGTTCAATACAGTTTCTTGTGCAAAAGCACAATTTCCCTGCACTATGCATGTGCCAGCAGCAATCTTCCCAATAAGGGAATGCATTTTTATTTTTTTTTTTGCTTAGTCAGGAGTAGATAACAGCTCAGCTGAATGATCAGGCTCAGCTTTGACCATCCTGTCTAAGGAGAGATGGGGACCCTTAAAAAAGCTCCAAAGGAACACAAGGATGGTCAGAGGTCTAGAAAACATGTCAAACTGAAATAAATAGTCTAGAAGACTGAGAAAATACATGGGTTTGTATAATATTTTGCTTAAATGATGAAAGATGCATTCTCAGAATCCCCTGGGAACCAACACAGCACTAATGATCTTCAAGTGCAGTTAAGATGATTTAAGTTCAACATTAGATAAACTTTCTCACAATAAGGATAATAAAACATTAGAAAATATGCTTAAAGAACACTGTGGAGGGTTTTTAAGGACTGAACAATAAATATTTATCAAAAATGACACAGAAGTAGTTGAGGATCCTTTGGAGTACAGAATTAGGCCAGACACACTTTTTAGTCTGCCTTCTCCTCCAAATGCATCAATCTGTGACTCAGGCTTAAGTGTACACTAAAAAATAGAGATGGCTTGTTTGTAGTGCCAGTTGAGTAAATTTGTAGGATTATGCCTGAGTCACCTTACATTAAATCTGTAAAAATGTACACATGGTAGATTTTAAACAGTTACAAAGTGCAGAATCCAGAGCCTTGTTAATGCCCTTCAGAGCCATCTCATTTGTAAAACATTGTTAGTCCTACATTAAGTCTGTACCCAAAGCCTGTACTCAAACTGTAGCCTGAGACATTTAGGTTTGCAATCAGGTGTCCCAGCAAGCATCATTGGAGAGAGACTATTTTACAAAACCATGTGACAGGACAAGAAGTAATGACTTCAAGCTGACAGAAAGCAGGTTTAGATTGGATATTAGGAAGAAGTTCTTCCCTGTGAGGATAGTGAGGCCCTGGCACAGGGTGCCCAGAGAAGCTGTGGCTGCCCCATCCCTGGAAGTGTCCAAGGCCAGGCTGGATGGGGCTCTGAGCAACCTGGGATAGTGGAAGGGGTCCCTGCCCATGGCAGGGGTTGGACCTGGATGGTCTTTAAGATCCCTTTCAATCCAGGCCATTCTGTGATTCTGTGATTCTGTGATCAGTCAAAGCCCAAAGATGAACAAAAAAGCCCTAACACATTACTGTTACTAGCACTCTTGCAAGCACAGGCCATGTAGAAATATTTAAACACACACACACACAAAAAAAAACCAAAAACAACCCACCACGACAAAACTTTTCTCTCCGGAGATAGAAACCACTTCCATTCCCTCCTTTTTTAAAGGGGAGGTTGAACTCCAGCCTGCTTCCCATGGTCCTTCCTGTGCTGGCAGAACCTGGGAAAGGTCTTCAATCACATGCTATAAAAGCTTTCAAAGTGTATTCCCAAGCCTGTAACACATCATTGACACAAGATTCCTTTTACATAGATCTAAATGATCTTTCACCTTAAACTGTAAGGATCTCACTTTCACAGGGGTGGGTGAGACACTGCTGCCATCACAGCTGGATCCAAGCACCCGGCTGTTTCCCTCATCTGAAAGACTTCACCTTGTGGAAAGTGCATGGAGTCTTCTTCCATTTTCTGCTTCACAAGAGCTGCAGACTGTAACCCAAGGTAAAAACAAGTTTACTTTTCTCTTCTTGCTTCTGAACACAGCTGCCATCAACACTTTCATGCACTCTGAAAGGCATCTCTGATTTCCTGTACTAGAACCCATGCAGTCCTTGGACTATCATGACCAAAATATTCGTGTCCTGAATTCATTCCTCCCTAATATAAATAGGTAATATACAAGGAGAGGATAACATGGCATGATTTTACTAGTCCTTACCATAAAGTGTAGAAAGCACAAGTACACAAGATCCAGAAATGGCAGGAAGAGAGGACCATTTTTGTCACAAGCTGCAGGAACTCTGTGTCGTGAGCCTTCACTCCTCGAGCCTGGCAGCAAACTTCACCTGACAGTCACAGAGAGATTCCTTTTCAAATTTGTCCCCACAGTTTATCATCCTCCAGCTTACCTGGTGTCTGCTCCCAAATTCTCTGGAGCTCTTCAAACCAGGCAGACATGAAGCACTCACAGCAATCCCATCCCAGGCATTCATACTCTCATAAAATCCCCGAACCCAAATCCATTATTAATGTTGGAAATAGAAGATGAAACAAAACCATGTTGTGGTACTTCTGTGTAAAAGTTACTAGAATTAGATGCTGTTGTTTGGGAAGGGGCTAAACATGACCTGACTAATATTTTGGACTGGATAAAACAGTGTTGATGATATTTACAGCTCTTTAAATAAACAGATATGTAAATAAGCTTAACAAATGAGGTTAAGATGTGATCAAGGGCAAGACTTTACTGTCAAAAGTTTAAGTTTCGGTTTCTGCACACTCCACTCTCCTGAGGCTGACAAGATTTCTTTGCCATCACTCAGCAAGAGGCAGCAAGATTTTCCTCCTAACTCTTTCCTTCCCTTTTCTCCCTCCTCTCTAAAGGACAAGCAAACACTTCCCCAAAGGTTGCTCATTCCATTAAATTCCTAACAGCAACCATCGGCTGCCTGTTCTTTTTCCCTATACCTGCCAACGCATTTCACGACGAGGAAGATGGCAACTCCACTCAGTTATCCCTACAAATCCTCCCAGCTGATGGTTCTCCGTGGGGATCCGAGAGCTGGCTGCAGTTTAACACCTCCCAGCAGGCCATGCACGGCTATCCCCTAGAGATCGATTTCCAGCATTCCCCGCAGGAGTTTGTGCTGCATGCCGCGGATTCCGGAGGCCTGACAGCCTGGCAATCCTTCACCATCGAGCTCCTGAAGGCCCCCGAGCCCCCCTGCCACCTTTTCACCGTGAGGACCAAGAACAGCTACTCCTCCTTCCTGAGGGAGAGGAGAAGGGTGGGGCTGTTCCTGGAGAAGCTCTCCCTCTTCCTGAACTCCGGCAGCCCCAAAGACGTGGCGCTGAGGGCTCTCCAGCCCGGCTCCACGCTCATCTCCTGGTACAACAGCTCTCTGTGTGCAAGCGCCAACACATCTTCCAGCTGGTGCGGGAGAGATGAAATCCTGCAGGCACTGGAGAAACTGAGAGTGCCAGCCGGGTCTGTGAGCCCCCGGTTTGTCCAGACCATGCTGCCAGAGTACAGGATCGATGTGACTTTCAGCATTTCCTGCAGCGAGGGCTGCCCAGCCGGCACGGAGCCGCTGCCCCGGCCTTGCAGCAGCGCTGGGCCGACGCTCCAAGCCAAGAACGACTCCACGCTGAGGAGGAGCCCTGGTGCCTTACTGGGCAGTGTTTGTGCCACTGCTGCCCTGGTGCTGGCGGTAGCGGTCTGCTGGCTTTGCAGGTGTCCCAGGAGGATTCCTGGAGCTCAGCCTGTGATGGTTCAGACAGAGTCCCAGCTAAGCCATGCTGCTGTGGAACTGGGTGCCCTGAGACCTCGCAAAGCCCCTGTACACGAGTGCAGGACTTCACTTTCACCCCCGTTATGGATCCCACCCTCAGGACCACTCCCCTCCCACAAGCAGTGTCCCAGGCCGATCCCTCACATCACACCACCCTTCCAGCCACCAAAATACCAACTCCCTCCCCCCTATCCAGGGGCTCTGACCACCCACCATGGCCGGGGCAACATCAAGTTTTAAAAACTTTTAAATGGTATTAAGAGCAAATCTACAAAAAGAGAAATTGCATTACAAGGTGCTATCCTTAACACTCAAAACCCCCCAACATAAATAGGCAGTTAGTGATTTTTACCGTTTCAGTTTGGAATAGAACATGTTTGACCCACACCTGACAAGGAGGCAGTGGCAAAAGAAGAACCCAAGTGAAGCAGGGAAGGGGATCTCCTGATGAAGGGGTAAAATTACAACCCTATTGAAGTCAGAACAAGAAAATACACATCAAGGTGATGCTGGTGGGAATGAGGGATCACAGGCAGTGCTGAGCCAATCTCACTCCATTATGTCTTCCTGACTCACATTTTTAATAGAAGAGGCAGAACTGTCAGAAGGATCACCACAAAACATGATGGTTACATTGAAATTCAGAGGTGCTACAACCCTGGAGTCTCTAGGCCACCTTGGAATTTTAGAATTTTTTAAAAAAATGCCTGATGTTGTCTCTGTCCTTTCAATCTTTCAAAACTTTTTAGTGTTTCTATAAACACATCACATGTAGCATTTCTAAAGGAATAGTAGCTACTGAACTCTTCCTGTTAGCTAATTTGCTGCAATGTACCTTTAAAGATACATTTTGAAGTTCCAGGCTTGCCTTCTTTACAGTAGAACTGTCTCTTGTCTGCTTCCACCTGGGACAGTTCTAGGACTGCAGAGCATTCCTAAAGTTCTGCAGAATTTCCAAGGACTTTTAAAAGAAATCCTTCCAGTTTAATAGATCATCATATACAAAATGCAATCCATAATTTAATGATGAACTGCATTTTGCAATCACATAATTACAGATTAAGCTACTTAATCCATAAATTCCAATTTTAATCTGTAGACTCTTTAGAACTGACAAAACCTGAAAGCAGAGTGTGAAACAGGAGCAAAGCAGCACCAGTGCCACTCTGCAGGGCAGGAGGGGAGTATGGAGTGCCCTTTTCCAGAACTGCAAAGACCTTGCAGTCTCTTGTGTCCCTGTGAGACTCCTCAAGCACAGACTGACAGTCCCCAGGCCCTGCTCATATAATCACCAACCAGCCTGACCTGGCAGATTCTCCAAATATGGGGAATGGAGTTATTAAACAAGCTAAACAAATACATATTTTAATAGCAGGTGCTATTAAATTTCTCTTCTGCTAATGAAGTATTTAATTCCTGTGCATGTTTTCAAGGAGTGTAGCTGAATATTAATGGTACATGAGATGTAACACACAATTCCCAAGGCACGGGATGAGCTTTTCAGCTCTAATTCTCCAGCTCAGCAAATTACAGAGTTGACATTTACATGCTCCCCATCTTCCAGGCTTAAACCTCCAGTAAACAAGAGAAACATCCAGAGTGATAGGCAGCAAAATCTCATTAAAATAACCCAAAAAGTTATGAGAAGCAGTAATTTTGTAGCAGTTTTCTCCATCAGAACATTTCAGATAGGATATCAAGAGATACAGTGATGCCAAGGCATTCTATTTTCAGTAGGGCAGTAAAAATAAAAGCAATAAAAGTCTTCAAGACTAGGATCTCCAAGTTACACACTGCTTCAGTAAAAGCTACAAATATTTTACAATAGGACAGAAAATATTACCATGCAAGTACTATTTAATCATTCTGTGAAAATGGTTCTAAAATCATTTAACAGGAAACACACCTGAAGGAGAGTGGCTGAATAATCACCTTGAGATTATTCATGGTACTTTAGCAAAGCTGAAAAAAGGGTTGTTACAAATGTTAAGTGAAGAATATTTGTGTTCAGATCTATATACCACGAACTATGGTATTTAAAGTTGAAGGTGAATATACTGATTTGGTTTTAAAAAATCTCAAAGATGTGTCTCAAATCAGTTCTAAGATATCCAGTCTGTGAGCCCTTCAGTTTCCTACAGAAGCCAGATGCAGATCAGAGGAAGGCTGACACACTTGGAGAGCTCAGGACTTCATCTTTCCTTGCCCCATGTGGAAGACAGCCCAAAATCTGACAAGGGATCAGACCACAGACTTGGGCTAAGTTTTCCCAGTTGAGAATTCTACTCCCCAGTGAAAGAGGCTCTACTCAAAGGAACTGAAGACCTTTTCATTCACAGCCATTCATACTCAGTCTGTCAGATATATAACCACAAGTATCTTACAGAACACACTTCATCAAAAAAATAATTATTAGCAAAAAAATTTATTGTACTTTTGCTTACAAAGCCTTAACTCCAACACAACAACCTGAAAGGCTTTGCTTTCTAAAGACCATTTCCACTCCATTTTTAAAAAATCCTTAAACCAACAATTTTTATCTGTAAAACCCCTCACCCTCCCAAACCCCTCAGATGAAAACCAAGACTGGCACTCTCTCAGCTCAGTGTCTGCGTACTCAGTGTGTGGTCTTTTCCATAATTCTGAACTCCTGAGGAATCCTCATATAAATAAAAGGTATTCATGAACCAAAATTACGATGTTATGAGATCATAAATTACTTGACTTTTTTTTTTTTTAAGACAGTCATCACTGATTTTGGAATAGTGTCCAATATTTCTGGGCAAGGACTTTAAGCTGGCTAACATTTTTGATTACTTGATTTACTCCACGGCAGTAGAGGTTTTCTTCATCCTAAAGCATGACTGGAAAACGCTTCAGGACAGCTCCTATTTGCACACAGCTGGTTTAACGTGATATGCAGATTTCACACTCCATAGCAAAAATAGGACTAGAAAAATGTAAAAAACCAATCAAACCAGAGCTATACAATTGTATTGAAACAGTACCAAGAACAATTCCAGCATTAAATAATTTTGCAATTTGGCCAAGTTTTGTCCCAAGAAACAGAATTGATCTTCACTGCCGGCCTGCTTTT
>JADMLD010000228.1:0-27715 GCA_017589585.1 Phylloscopus whistleri | reverse complement strand
GAGTTTGTGATATTCCAGGCATCATTTTTTCCATAAAACCACGCTGTCTGCATGGGAAAACCCTGTTTGAACAGAGCTCAGCCCCCGAGCTGCTGCTGCAGCCCAGCAGCACAGAGGGATGGGACACTCTGGGGTGGCTGCTGCCACCAACCCGGGGCCTTTTTCCCAGAAATAGTTGGGATGAGGGGGGTGGCTGCTGCTGAAATCCCGGCTCTGCCCTTCCCGGGCTTGAAAGAGCCTCCAGCACCGCTGCTGACCCCGGGTAAACTGCTCCCATATGGCCCCGGGGCTCAGGCAGGCCCAGCGTGCCACAGGCTTAACTGCAGGCGCAGGGCTGACCTGATTCAGGGCAGCCCGGGTTAAAAGAAGCCACTTGGACACACTGAGGCAGGTTTAAAAGCCCCTTCTTTCAGTTTATCTTAAATTAGGGATGAGAACCAAGCTGCTCCTCATCCAGAATAAGAGGGATTCCCTCTGTGCTGGGCTGGTTTGGGGAAAGTGAGGCAAGGGCACGGCTGGGGTGGGAGGGGAGGTTCGGGAGGGGTGGGGAGCCACACACCTCTGCCAGCACCTGACACCCATCCCAGCACCTGACATCCATCTCAGCACCTGACACCCATCCCAGCACCTCAAACCATCCCATTCCAGCACCTCAAACCCATCCCAACACCTGACACCCATCCCAGCACCTGACATCCATCTCAGCACCTCACACCCATCCCATCCCAGCACCTCACACCCATCCAGTACCTCAATCCATCCCATCCCAGCTCCTCACACCCATCCCAGCACCTCAAACCCATCCAGAACTTCAAACCCCTCCCAGTACCTCAATCCATCCCATCTCAGCACCTGACACCCATCCAGCACCTCAATCCATCCCGTCCAGCACCTTGCACCCATCCCAGCACCTCACACTGATCCCATTCCATCCACTCACCCCCATCCCAGCCTGGAATCTCACACCAATCCCATCCCATCCCACTCATCCCATCCCACTGATCCCATCCCACCCCACCCCTCTCCCCTCCTCTCTCTCCTCTCCGCTGCCCTTGGCTGCCTGGCCCTGGGTTTGTTTGTGTGCTCAGGCAATATTGGCCCTGTCAGAGCGACATTAAAACATTTACCCAAAACACCTCTGCCTGCCTCTCTCCTCCCCTCTCCCCCTCCTCCTCCTCCTCTCCTCACTTCTTTTTTTTTTTTTTTTTCCCCTTCGAAATTCCCAGCGCGGGGCTGGGAAAGGGTTAAACATTTGGAAAGGTCTTGTTTGAGGTAGAGTGAATTTTAACCACCACACACATAACGAATGCGCAGCAGCCTGAATTGCTGGTGAGGAGCCAAGAGCACAAGAGAGGAGCTGCTGAATTTTAATGATTCATTATTGCATGGAAGGCCTTTGTCTTCCTTTATCCGGTGCACAATAAAAGAATTAATTGGACAGAAAATGGCAGGGCAAAGAACTGACAAGTCATTAAGGGGCTCTGAATGGCTGATTAGGTGCACATTGGGGGTGGAATTTCAACTGCACTGTTGCAGCAAGGGCTCCGGAATAATAATGGCATGGCACAGTTTATATTTTGTATGCAGTACCAGAAAGGCCTTTCTGTCGGCATTGTGGGGCTATTTATTCTGCTGTCTATTTAGCCATTGTTGGCATTGTGCTGCCAATAAGAATGCGCAAACAAAGTTGGGATTTTTTTTTTAATTTTCTTTTTTTTGTTGTTGTTTTTTTTTTCGGTTTGGTTTCTTTTTTTTTTTTTTTTTTTTTTTTTTGGTGTTGGATTTCAACTTCAAAATAATTGGGGAAGCAGAATCTCGCTCCGTGCGTGGTTTTATTAATTTTGCTCTCTCTCTCTCTCTCTCTCTCTCTCTCTCTGTGTGTGTGTGTGTGTGTTGAGGACTGGCTGTAAATATTTAGACTTGCCAGAAGGAGCTTCATTTAGCACGAGGAAAAAAGAAGGAATAAACTTCTCCTGCTTTTTTTTTTTTTTTTTTGCCTTTTTTTTTCTGCTTTCCCCCGTTTTCCCAAGGAGCCAAGCCCGGCGCAGCTGCCGGAGCCCCCGTGGCGGTGACAAACCCCGGGGCTGGGGCAGCCAGCGCCTCTCCAGCCCCACGCCGGGAGGATGCAGCCCCAGGAAAAGCAGCCAAGTGGAATTATCGGTCGCTAGGAAGTTCCTGGGACACCTCGCATCCTCCGGGGCGGCTCCCGCCGCGGCCGCGCTGTTGTTGTTGTTGATGTCGAGTTTTAATAAAACCCCCCCGCACCACACACACACACACGGGACCGGAATAAAAGCCCGGCCCGCTGGGGAGGTGTGATTCCCATGAGGAATGCGCTTGGGTTTTAAAAGGAATAACAAATAGGAATCGCAGTTTGCTGTCAGGGCTGGGTGCAGCTGCTCCAAAGTTTCAAGGGGGAAAAGGGGACTTCAATGGAGATCCACCTTTCCTTTCCTTTCCTTTCCTTTCCTTTCCTTTCCTTTCCTTTCCTTTCCTTTCCTTTCCTTTCCTTTCCTTTCCTTTCCTTTCCTTTCCTTTCCTTTCCTTTCCTTTCCTTTCCTTTCCTTTCCTTTCCTTTCCTTTCCTTTCCTTTCCTTTCCTTTCCTTTCCTTTCCTTTCCTTTCCTTTCCTTTCCTTTCCTTTCCTTTCCTTTCCTTTCCTTTCCTTTCCTTTCCTTTCCTTTCCTTCCCAGCTGATTGATCTCATCCAGCTCCTCTGGAACTTCTCTGGATCCTCCTGCCAACGAGATGGGATGAACTGGGATGGACTGGGGCAAAGTAGGAAGGACTGGGAAAGACTGGGATGGACTGGGATGAGCTGGGGCAGATTGGGATGGGCTGGGGCAGATTGGGAAGGACTGGGACGAACTGGGAAGGACTGAGATGGACCAGGGTGGATTCCAGCTCTGCCTCCCCATCCCAATCCCTTCCCCATCCCGATCCCTCCCCGGATCCCAGCCCGGGGGGGGTTTGGAGCCCTCCCAGCCCTCACCAGGGATGTTTCCCAGCCCAAGTGATCCTGTGATTCCAAATGGTCCAAACCCAAATGGTTCTGGTCACAGCACCTGCAGTGTGGGCCCATCCCATAGGAAGGAATATTAATAAAATACAGGGATAAATACAGGAACATTAATAAAATTCAGGGAATGTCACAGGAAAAGAAAGAAAAGAATAATAAAAGTAAGTCAAGAGTAAGAAAAAAACTAATTAATAGGAAAAAAAAATGAGTTTGTTAATTGCAGCAGCTGCATTTGCACAGGGAGGAGCAGGAGCTGCAGAGGTGGCACTGACCGAGCTCCCCATCCTTGTCCTTCAAACCCCACATCTAGGAATAGAAAATAAAATAGGGACAACTGCCCATGGAATCTGGGATAATTCCCTCTGACACTCAGCGCTGGGGTGGGGTTGACACGGTGCTGATGGAAAAAATCCAGATTTGGGGAGAAATCAGCTCTGGGGAGGAGGAGCTCAGAGCAGAATCCTTTGGAAAAACATCAGGTGAAGCTCCAGAGCTGGATCCAAGCATCCCTGGGGAGCCCTGCCCGAGCCTGGAGCTGCTGGGGTGGGATACAGAGAGCACCAAACCCCTCCAGAGCCCTTCCCAAAATTCCCAGCTGGAAGGGAGTGTGTGTGTTTGAAATAACTCCATGAAACATCCAAGCAGGAGATGTTTGTGCTCTGTTTCTGGGAAGGCAGGAAAGATCTGCTCAGGAAAAACAGGGATTTCAACAGGAAAAACAGGGATTTCAATGGGAAAACCAGGGATTTCAACAGGAAAAACAGGGATTTCAATGGGAAAAGCAGAAATTTCAACCATCAGCCCTGAACCAGGAAGATTTCCAGATCTGCTTGGGAGAGGGAAGGAAGTTGGGAATATCTGGTTTGGGAGCGAAAAATCCTGAGTTTTGAGTCTTCCCAGGGATAAATTTCTAAATCTTTGGGAAAATAAACTCAAGGAAAGGCTGTGGAAATGGGTGCTGGGATTTTGGATGGTGAGGGAACCTGGCCAGGGCTGTCCTGCAGGAAGGAAAGATCAGCCTGGGGGAGCAGCTGGAGCTTCCTTAGGGAATGACAGGCAGAGTCTGGGAATGAGGCTTTCCTGGGATCCCAAACTGGGGGTGTGCCCTCATCCCACCCTCAGGGCATTCCTGGGATCTCAAATTGGGAATGTGTCCTCATCCCACCCTCAGGACCTTCCAGGGATCCCAAACTGAGGATTTGTCCTTATCCCACCATCAGGACATTCCTGGGATCCCAAACTGGGGGTGTGTCCTCATCCCACCCCCAGAACTTTCCCAGGAATTGCCATTCCAGGGCTGCTCCCCCATCCCCACCTCCCACAGGTTCCTGGGCTGTCCTGAGCTCCCAGCCCCACCCTCAGGACAGGGATTTCCAGCCCAAAAGGGCTCCAAGGGCATCCTTTGGCTTTTCCCTTTTCCCTAATTACAGGGATTTGTTTTTATTGCCACCACGGGCTTGTTCCAAGCCCAGGGAAAGCTTCCACAGGCTCTTGGATCCCAGCTCCTGGAGGCACTCGGGGGAGCTTTTCCCATAACAAATTATCCATTATTTGCTGGTTCTGATTTAATTACCCTCCAGAAGCTGCAGATATTTCCCTTCCACGTGCCCTGGGACGGAGGAGAAGGCTCCCACTGCCTGCAGGAGGATCCCACTGCACTCCCCAGCCCACAAACCGGGAGCAGCCGGATCCCTGGGGTTGTGTCCCGGGTTGTTTGGAGCTGAGCATTCCTGACATCAGACACGAGGAGCTGGATATGGGCCAAGGTTTCTCCAGCCCTCTGAGCTCGGAGCACCTCAGTGTCTGACACCTGCTTCACCTTTTTGGGAAAAGAGCCTGGAATTGCCACAAAACTCAGGATTTGGAGGGATTGGAGGCGTCCCTCGCTCCGTGGGCTGAGCTTCGGCTCTCAGGGGGTTTTGGAAAGGTGGGAAATTGATGCTTTTGGCCTCTTGAAGAAGGTGGAAAATGAAGATTATTTTTTTGGGTTCTTACCCTCAGGGTGCTTCTCCTGGCCTGAGGTGTGTCCCAGGCAGCAGAGGATCAGCTTTGGGAAGCAGAAATGTTTAAATTCCTTTAAAACCAGCGAGCTCTGCCACGGATTTCACTGGAGACCACCTGAGCTTTGGGAATGGGCTTTGCCTCCTCCTTAAAGCCTCTCTTGGTGTGTCCCATCCTGCACGGGAGCACCTGAGCTCGGGAATGATCCTTTCCCCCAGGCCTGGGGTGGTTTCCCCACAGATTCCCCGTTTGGAGAGAAGAATTCCCAAGGCTCTGCCTCCATCCCGGGATATCTGCCGGTGCAGAGGATTAGGAGAGGTGGGATGTCATCTGCTGCTGCTGCCCAGGCCGGTGCTAATGGAATTCCACCCCTTTTTCCCACACAGATCAGGAATTCCAGTGCTGCATTGATGCTGTTAAAGACCACAACGACACAGACTCTGACTTTGGAAGGCTGACAATGACTTTGGTTATTTTTGGTATTTTTTTTTTAATACTATTTTACAGAGAACAACTCAATTGGTGAAAGAAAGATAAACTTTTTTAATTACATTGGTCAGAGTGACATCAAGAAGAAGTCCCTCTTAGGGAAAGGAATGTAAACAAAGGTGACAGTTAGGAAAACGTGTCTCTCCTTGACAGAAAATTTTTTTGGGGAAAAGAGTCTCAGAAAACCAAAACATCTCAGGCACCAACCAGGGCTACACTGGATTGCTGTCCGGCTCCGAGATGTTCTCTGCGGGATTGCAGCAACAACCCAGCCCTGGAAGGAAAAAATCTTCCCCAAAATCTTCCCCCTGGGGGCACCTGTGCCTCCCTCGGCCGTGGGGTTTGGTGCCGCACAGCCCCACGGCAGCAGATAATGCATGCATGCCTCGGGTTCCCTCATTACCATTTCAGTTGGCTCGTTTACATAATAACACAGAACAGAAGATCATTTGCATAAAATTAAAAAAAAAAAAAGAGGGGGGAAAAAGAAAAATATCAAATAACTGCAGGTCGCTTTCATTTGGAGAAGGAGGCTGTGAAGTTATTTATATCCCCAAAGTCCCGAGGAGCAGGATCCTCGGCAGGGAACCGTGCTTTCCACACTAAACGGGACTTGACCACTCCAATTTATTCATGGAATATCAGCTCCCTCCATCCAGGAGGGGTTTTTGGGTTTTTTCTTTCTTCTTTCCAGCAGCTGAGGGCAATCCCCTCCCGGCTGCGGCGAGAGCAGCCCCGCTCGCTCAGAGCCAGAGACAAAAGTCAATTCCCCCGGCTCAGCTCCGCACCTGAAGGGCTGGGAATGAGGGCTCTGCTCCTTGGAGACGATGGGAGCGCTGGAAAAATGCCGTGGAAAAACGCTGTTCTTCTCCAGCACTTCTGCCCGATGGTCAGAGGGGGGTTTCACCCGTCCCCATCCCTCATCCAGCACCCAGAGCCCAAGGAAAGCTCCTCCCGGGCTTCCCCAGGATTTCCTGTCATGCCCTGGTGGAATCACAGGATCATTTGGGCTGGGAAACATCTCCCAGACCATCAAACCCAAACTTTGATCCACCAGCACCGTGTCAACCCCACCCCAGCGCTGAGTGTCAGAGGGAATTATCCCAGATTCCATGGGCAGTTGTCCCTATTTTATTTCCTATTCCTGGGTGTGGGATCTGAAGGCCAAGGATGGGGAGCTCGGTCAGTGCCACCTCTGCAGCTCCTGCTCCTCCCTGTGCAAATGCAGCTGCAGCTGCTGCAATTAACAGCCTCCTTTTTCTTTTCTATTAATTACTTTTTCTTTCTTTTCTTACTCTTTTCTTACTTTTATTACTATTTTCTTTCTTTTTCTGTGAAATTCTCTAAATTTTATTAATATTCCTGTATTTATTCCTGTAATATTCCTTCCTATGGGATGGGCCCACAGGTGTTGTGACCAGATCCAATTGGGTTTTGACCATTTGGAATCACAGGATCATTTGGGCTGGGAAACACCTCCCAGAGCACCAAACCCAACCTTTGATCCATCAGCACCGTGTCAACCCCACCCCAGTGCTGAGTGCCAGAGGGAATTATCCCAGATTCCATGGGCAGATATTCCCAGCTGGCCCCCAGTGGGATGGGTCACTGCAGGTGGTGTGGCCAGAGCCGCTCCCGGCCCTGGTGAGGCCGTGGGGAAGGGTGGGAACAGGAATGGGATGGTTATTGAGGCCATGTGGGTATTTGGGGCAGAATTCCAAGCCTGGCAGGCTCAGGGAGCTGAGCCCCACCACGCCCTTGGCCAACAATTCTCATTCTTGTTGGCATTCCCGGGGGGCCAGGACACCCCTGCGCTCCCATTTTTCTCGGGAGCACCATGCTGAGGGACAGGGAATTCGCAGCAAGTTGTGCCATTGTCCCCTGGATCCCAAAGAACAGGGAGAAGAGGCAGCTCTGGGTCACGTTTCCCAGCTTCCATCTGCTCTGCAAGATCTTGCCAAGCTCGGCAGAGCTGCTCATCCCAAAAACCTCCAGGAGAGTTTGCACCGGTGGGAAAAATGTGGAGGTCAGTTCATAGCGAGGGTTGGGGTTTGATTTCGGGGATGAAATCTGGAAGAAACCTCTCTGTGCTCCAGAGGTTTGGATGCTCCTGGGCCAGGCTCAGCTCCTGTGACCCCTCTGCAATCCCAAATCACATTCCTGGTGTCCAGAAAGACACTGCAAGTTCGGAGACCTGGAAATGAAAGGAGAATTTGGCCTGAGATTTCTGCCACCAAACTTTTCTCATATAAATCCCAGCCCCCTGCATGGGCCTGGAATCCCAAATCAGCCCCAATCCCGAATCAGCCCCAATCCCAAATCAGCCCCAATCCCGAATCAGCCCCAATCCCGAATCAGCCCCAATCCCAAATCAGCCTCAATCCCAAATCAGCCCCAATCCCACTGCTCAGGCTCACATTCCCCATGGAATCCACACTTCCAGGTGTGGAACAGGCACAGGGCTCTCCCTGTCCATGTGAATCTGGCTGGTGCAGATTCCACTGGGGAGATCCCTTGGGATCTGCCTGGAGCTGGATCCAGTGCAGGGCCATCCCTTGGGAATGAGGGAACACCCATCCCAAGGCTGGATCCCACCCTGCTGACACCCTGGCTGTGCTGCAGGGAATTCCAAGGGAAGTGCTGCTCTGTGACACAGGACAGATGCTCTGCCTGCTGACAACCAGAAAAACAATCATGACCAAATTATAAATGTAATTATAAATATAATTATGTTCATTGCCAAAGAATAACCCCACTCCCATGGCTTGTTCAGCAGAGCCCGTGGAGGACGTGGGATTGCCTTTGCTTTGGGAAGAAGATGGGAGCCTGGCTCAGCCCTGGAGTATCCCAGAAGGAATGACCAGCTCAGTTTTTGGCGTTTTGTTGCCAAGAGTGGAAGGTTTGGCCCGAGCTGGGTGTTCCCTGGGTGCTGAGCCGGGTGATTTGCAAGGGAAACGCTGGGTCAACAATCCTCACTGCCCTCCCAGCTCCCTTCTTATTCCCATCACCTGACAAGCCTCACGGGCACAATTTTTTACTTTCTTCCACACTCTGGCCTGGCTGCCACAGCTCGAAAAGGGTTTCCTCACTTTATTTTTATTAATATGAATTAATATTTTTAATAATGTTACGTTATTTTTTTCACTCCATGTGCTCATCCCGACTGAAGGATTTGTGATCTCTTTCCCTCCGGGGCTGGGGGTTCTGTGTTTGCTCCCCGAGGTTCTCCCTGCTGGCTGAGAACATCCCAGCTCATCCTGGGCTCTCAGGAGCTGCCCAGGCCCACAGCCAGGATAAAAACTCCCGAGCAGCCCCCTTGGAATTGTTCCCAGCTGCAAAGGGACTCCTTTTTCTGGGAATTTCTGCTTTTTCTCTTCTCTGAGGAGGGATCAGGGCACAGCACACGGGCTCAGGGCTCTCTGGGATGCTGGAACATCCCCCTTCCCACCTTCTCACTCCCGTCAGATCCAATTTGCTCCTGAGGTCAGGAGAAAATTCTTCCCTGCAACTTTATTCCCTTTTTATTGGTGATGGGAGCTGGATCGTCACAGTTCCCACACAAGGGAGAGGGAGCCAGCTCAGGTGCTGGTTCTGGGCTTGAGGCTGCCTTGAGTGGCAGCAATGCCATCCATGTCCCCATCCTCATCCTCATCCCTGTCCCTGTCCCTGTCCCTGTCCTATCCTTATCCTGTGCTAATCCCCATCCCTTTCCCTTTCTCCACCCTTTTCCCCATTCCTGTCCCCATTTCCATCCTTATCCCCATTCCCACACCCTTTCCTCATCCCTGTTCCCATTCCCATCCCTGTTCCCCTTCCCATTCCCATTCCTGTTACTGTTCCCATTCCCATTCTTGTTCCCATTTCCATTCCCATCCTTATCCCCATTCCCATCCCCATTCCCACTCCCTTTCCCCATTCCTGTTCCCATTCCCATTCTCACTCCCTTTCCCCATTCCCACTCCCTTTTCCCACCCCTGTTCCCACTCCCATCCCTTTCCCCATTCCTGTTCCCCTTCCCATTCCCATCCCTGTTCCCATTCCTGTTCCCATTCCCATTCCCATTCCCATTCCCATTCCCATTCCCATTCCCACCCTTATCCCCATTCCCACCCCACACCGGCAGCTCCCCCCATTCCCCCCAGCCCGTCCCGGAGCAGGAGGAGGATGCAGATGAGATGCAAATGAGATGCAGATGAGACGCAAAAGAGCGGGACCGGGATTTGCATCCTTTGCTCCAGGCCGGGAGGGAATTGTTTTCCAGCTCCCCTGCGGGTCCACCAAGGATTCCCGGGTGTGGGATCTGAAGGACAAGGATGGGGAGCTCGGTCAGTGCCACCTCTGCAGCTCCTGCTCCTCCCCGTGCAAACGCTGCAATTAACAGCCTCGTGTTTGGTTGGGTTTTTTTTTCCTATTAATTATCTTTTTTTTTTTTTTTCCTGTGAAATTCCTGAATTTCAGCTGATTAAGACACTCTTCCCTCTAATCTCAGAGCTCCTACAAACTCCTACAAACTCCTACAAATTCCAACAAACCCTGCAGTCCCTCATTCTGAGGGAGCGGTCCCGGGAAGGGGGCTCGGTGCTCCCTCACGGATAATCCCAGGAATTCCCGCGGTGCGCTTTGCTGAGAGAGACCCCACTTTCCCCACCGCTCTCCACAAGGGTGAAGGACTTTCCTGCCTGTAGGAAAACAAAACTCCTCGTCCCGATTTCGCAGCTTCTCATCCCAAAGGTCCCTCCTGCCCGCGGGTCCTCGGGAGGGCGCGGGGTGGTGGAGCCCGGGGTGTCCATGGATTCATCCCGGGGTGTCCATGGATGCATCCCGGGGTATCCATGGATGCATCCCGAGGGATTGGGCGGCCCCGGGAGGGACAATCCCGGCCCCAGCGGGGTTCCTGCGTGCCTCTGGCTCCTCCTGAAGGGCACAGCCCCGCGTAGCTGCGGGAGCAGGGCAGGGGGGCACCGGGGGGGCTCCCGGTCCGCAGTCGGGGCAGGTTCGGGTGGGATGGAAGCAGGGAAGGAACGGGAGGAGAGCAGGAATCCCGTCCCGTGGTGTTATCCCCGCCCGCTGCAGCTCCAGTGGCACGGATCCCACATCCAGCGGGAGCTGGCACAGCCCCGGCAGGGGGTTGGAGGGGTGGGGATGGAGGGGTGGGATTTGGAGGGATGGGGTTGGAGGGATGGGGTTGGAGGTATTGGGCTCACAGGTACAGGGATTGGAGGGATGGGTTTTGGGGGAGGTGGACTGAAAGGATGGGGATTGGGGGATGGGATTTGGAGGGATGGGTTTGGAGGGATGGGATTTGGAGGGATAGGATTTGAAGGGATGGGTTTGGAAGGATGGGATTTGGAGGGATGGGGTTTGGAGGGATGGGGCTCGCAGTTACGAGGATTGGGGGATGGGATTTGGAGAGTCAGGGTTTGGAGGGACAGGATGGCGAGATGGGACTTGGAGGGATGGGGTTTAGAGAGGTGTGGATTGAAGGAACAGGGATTGCAGGGACAGGGATTGCAGGGACTGGCCCAGGAGGGTGGAAGGAGCAGCCAGAGGCTCAGCCCCTGCTTTAGAGCCCTTTTCCATGCAGGCAGCCAGAGCAGACCCCATCCTCTGAGAACAACCCTCTCATTTCATCTCCTTATCCCCAGGGGCTTGGAATCCTTACCCTGGGCTTGGATTCTGCACTCTGCTGCCAGTCTCCGACTCCCAGGTCCTGACAGGGTGAATAAAGCTCTCCCTGCTTTGCTGGGAAGAGTTTTCCCAGTCAGGCTGAAGGGACGACCCGCTGGGCCGGGTTGCTCCAGGGCCACCAAGCCCTGGATGCCCACCCTGTCCCTGCTCCGTGCCAGAAAACCCGGCTGGCACGGGGCTGGGGGGTGGCTCTGCGCTCCCCAGCCAAGGCACAGCCCTTTCTTTGTCCTGGGACAAATATTTCATGTCAGTTGTCGCTGGGTTTCTGTGGGGTGGGCGGCAGTGGGACACGGCTCTAAAGGGACAGGGAAGGAAAAAGGGGTGGGACCTTGGGAAGGGAGCAGCTCCCAGAGGGCTGAGCCACAGAATCCAAACTTTGGGTTGGAAGAGACCTTTAGAAGTCGTTTATCCAACCCCCAAACTTGCACCCAGCTGGGGATAAAGGTTGGAATATTGACTTCACATCACAATTTCTCACCGTGTAGGGCCGTTAGGGCTTTCCCAAATTCTTCCTTTCTCCCAGCCTTTTTCTCCTGGGTGACACTGACCCCGAGCCGAGCCCTGTCACCCCAGATTTCCTGCAGAACATTTGGTGTCCAATGATCCCCATCCAAGAATCTCCTGCAGAAGAAAGGGAAAAACCCTGAGCCTGCTCCAAGCAGAGCCAGCACTGCCACCCAAACGACTCCGTGGAGGAAAGTGCCCCTGGCAGAGCTCCCTGAACATTCCAGGCGGGATCCTGCCCGCTCCTGGATGCAGGATCCTCTCACCACTGCAAAAACATTCCCGAAAATCACCCTGGACTGCTCCGGGGGCAGTGGGAACGGGGAGGTGCTGGGGGGTTGCTCCCTGCTGCCCCCCACCCTCCGTGCCCTGGGAATTCCCTGCACTGGGATGGGGCTGGAAAAGCCAGGGATGCCTGAGGGTTGTCCTACTGCCTGCCCACCCCGTGGGGCAAATCCAGGTTGGGCAGCCGGGGTGGCTCCAGGAGCTCCCTGTGCCAGGCGCCCGGCGCTCCTGGCAGCCATCCCGGCCTCCTGCATCCCATTCCCAGCTCCTGCCAGCCTGGACCCTGCTCCTCCCTCTGCAGGGCTGCTCCTCCATCCTGGATCCTGCTCCTTCCTCTGCAGGGCTGCTCCTCCAGCCCCTGCCAGCCTGGACCCTGCTCCTTCCTCTCCTGGGCTGCTCCTCCAGCCTGGACCCTGCTCCTCCCTCTGCAGGGCTGCTCCTCCAGCCTGGACCCTGCTCCTTCCTCTGCAGGGCTGCTCCTCCAGCCTGGACCCTGCTCCTTCCCCTGCTGGGCTGCCCCTGCCAGCCTGGATCCTGCTCCTTCCTCTGCAGGGCTGCTCCTCCAGCCTGGATCCTGCTCCTTCCTCTGCAGGGCTGCCCCTGCCAGCCTGGATCCTGCTCCTTCCTCTGCAGGGCTGCTCCTCCAGCCTGGACCCTGCTCCTTCCCCTGCTGGGCTGCCCCTGCCAGCCTGGATCCTGCTCCTTCCTCTGCTGGGCTGCTCCTCCAGCCTGGATCCTGCTCCTTCCCCTGCAGGGCTGCTCCCCCAGCCCCTGCCAGCCTGCCCAGGACCCCACGGCTCCGGTGCCCTGCCTGGGCACAACGTGGCCTGGAGGGATTCCTGCTTGGATTCTGGATGGCTGCTTGGAGCTGCTTGGCCTCTTCCAGGGAAAACTCCTGCACCGTGCAGGCCCTGAGGCACCTCCAGGTTGTCCGTGTTGGCTCCAAGAGGGATTTCAGTGCCAGAACAGCAGCTCTCGCCCCGCATCCCTCCAGAGCTGCCCAATCCATCCTTTTTCCACGGGATCTCTGCCAGCACCTGAGCAGTCCCTGCTCCCAGCTGAGCTCTGTGTGGTTTCCATCCCTGGCTCTGCTGTCCCTGCCGGGGCTGCTGCCACCCCAGAGGCTCCTTGTGGCTGGCCGTGCCCAGCCCGGTGCCCGCCGTGGTTTTTCCAGGGTGGTTTTTCCAGGGAGAGCCGGCGGCTCCTGCCTGCCCAGGCCAGCCAGGGCTGGGCCCTCTCCAACCTCCAGCGAACAAGGAGCCGATTCAGGAGGAAATTCAGAGTGTGCTGCTGTCCCTTCACACCTCCCCAGCCAGGCCATAAACCCGGCCAGAGCAGCCCTGAGGGACACCCAGGCGCTTTTGGGATGTGGCTCTGGACAGTGTCACCTCACTCATCCTGGCTCCTTCCCCTTGATCCAAAATCCATCTCCTGCTGTGGCTGGAGCTGGGGACAGCACTGGGGGGGGCTCTGGATTCACCCCAAAATGAGCTGAGCTGAGAAATCTTTGGAGGGGGCAGGTTTGGATCGGGATCTGCTGCGGGGACCCAGAGACGGGAGCGGAGCCCCCGCAGCCCCCAGGAGCTCTGAGGGCCCTTCAGAGCTGCCAGACCGCGGCTCCTGCAGCCCCATCGCCCAAAACGGCTTTTTTTTCAACCCAAAATTCCCCTGGCTCCCCCACCTGAGCGCTTTTACAAGACAAACACCTAATCCGGGCGGGGAAATTAGAGCCGCATAATATCTCTTTTCACTCCGCGCCGAGGTGTTGAGTCTGATTACAGCACACACTGTTTGCTTTGTGCCAGGGCAAAGCCCCTGTAATTTCTCGGCGAGTCAACATCGTTCCTGCCACGAGGCTGAAAATCCACAGGCTACTGTGCAAACGAGCTAGCAAACATTAATCCACGGGAAACGGTCTGGGAGGGGAGGCAGGGAAAGGGGAGGGAGGTTATTTATGCCCCTTCCCCCCCCTCCCCCGGGATTAATAATGCCAAATTAAAAATGGGGGGAAAAAAATTAAAGAGGGGGATGAGGAGGGGGAGGAGGGGGGTGACACATTCCTGCTGTCGCTGCTCCCTGATTTCCTGGGAGGGGGAAATGCCCCAGTTCAGAGGAACCTGGAATGTCCTGAGCTGGAAAGGACCCACAGGGATCCTGGAGTGCCAGGATGGATCCTCCCCGCTCTCCCAGGAGCTTTGGAGGGTGACAGAGATGAGTCAAGCTCCTCACGCTGTCCCGACCTGCCCCGGGCTTCCCACCAGGAGAGAGTCACTAAAACGTGCCGTGACTCAGTTTCCCCATCCCCAAACACGGAATATCGAGGCTTCCTAATTCCCAGGAGCATCCCAGCCGGGTGAGGGGAGTGGATGCTCGGTGCTGGGGGTGTCGCTGCACAAATCCAGCCTGAGGACTTGAGGAGAGCCTGTGCCAGCTGCTGCTTCCCCAGATGAGGGCTGGGGGCAGATGCTTCATGTTCCATCTCACGGCTGAGACCCCTTTTGCTGGGAGGGCTGGGAAGGCTCCCCTGGAATCCCCCCAAGATCCTCCTCCCCTCCCCAAAGCCCTGCCCAGCACCCAGCCTGCCCCCGGTCCTGGGGTGTTTCCCACACGGGTATCCCTCCTTTCCCACCCTGCAGACCCCCAGGAACGGGGATTTGGGGCTGCAGCCCCTCTTCCCCCCACAGCTCCCTGCAAGCTCTGCCCTGATGCATCAGCAGCACCTCCAGCAATCCAGCTCCTGGGCTCTTCCCAGGAAAAACATCGCCTCGGGCTGGGATGCAACAGCAGTGAGGTTGTGTGGAAAGAAAGAAGGATTTGCTTTCACCTGGGTGGGTCAGCAGGCAAAGCAGGGGAGACAGGACAGGATGGGATGGGATCCATGGGATCCATGGGACGGGAAGGGAAGGCATGGGATGGGATCCATGGGATGGGATCCATGGGATGGGATCCATGGGATGGGGTGGGATGGGATGGATCCCGCTCTGCATCCTGGTCCTTCTGCTTCACACCCCAGACCTGCTCCCCATCCCATCCCATCCCATCCCATCCCATCCCATCCCATCCCATCCCATCCCATCCCATCCCATCCCATCCTTCCTGCTCCTCATCCCTGCCCTGCCCTGCCAGCCCCTTCCTGGCTCTCCCAGGGTGGTTCAGCCCAGGCTTCCTTGGCAGCCCAGGTTACCCCTGGGGCTCAGCCCAGGATATCCATGGGGCTCAGCCCGGGTTCCCTGTGGGCTCAGCCCGGGATATCCCTGGGGCTCAGCCCAGGATATCCATGGGGCTCAGCCCGGGTTATCCATGGGGCTCAGCTCGGGTTATCCATGGGGCTCAGCTCGGGTTATCCATGGGGCTCAGCCCGGGTTATCCCTGTAGCTCAGCCCGGGATATCCATGGGGCTCAGCCCGGGATATCCATGGGGCTCAGCCCGGGTTATCTGTGGGGCTCAGCCCGGGTTATCCCTGTGGGGCTCAGCCCGGGATATCCATGGGGCTCAGCCCGGGTTATCCCTGTAGCTCAGCCCGGGATATCTGTGAGCTCAGCCCGGTTCCCCGTGGGCTCAGCCCGGGATATCTGTGAGCTCAGCCCGGTTCCCCGTGGGCTCAGCCCGGCGCTGGCAGGGCCAGGCGCTGTCACGGGAGCCCGGCCGGGCGGGTGTTAAGGAAGCAAAGCCAGGCCCTGCTCTGCCGCGCCCTTCAATCTCCGGGAAAACTCCTGCGGAGGGAGGAGGGGAATTGCTGCTGCCAGCGGCGCCCGCGGGGTCGCTGTTGGTGGCTCCGGGGTCCCACACAGCTCCAAACCCCTCGGCGGGGATCCTAATTAAATTAAAAACGCTAATTCAGCTGGTGCAGCTGGAGGCAGGCAGGGTGAGATGCCCTGGGTGGATCCACCTCCATCCCACCACGCTCAGGATTCAGGGGTGGCACATCCCTGCCCCTCCTGGTGCCCACAGGGATTTTTGGGGTGGGTGCCCAGGCGGGGCTGGGAGCTGGAGAAGCAGGGAACTGTTCCTGCAGCTCTCCAGCTTTCCTCTCAGCCTCCGAGCTGCCTTGCCAAGTGTTATAAAAATATATCAATGTGAGCCAAAACATTTAGCACTCCACTTATTACTTTAAGGTTATAGGTTAAACAAATTCCTTCTCAGAATTTACTGTGTTCATTTCAGCTTCACAACACAGCCCTGCTAGCGCTGGATATATTTCACACTGTAATTCCTCCCTGATGGATTGCAGGGGGTGGGGGGGGGGGGAAAGGAGAAGAGGAAAGGAGCTTTCTAAATTTTTATGTGAACAAAAGCTACTATATAAACTAGCTGCAAACAAGTCCTCTGCAAGAGATAGTTTGTAAAACTTATTTTCCAGTAACCAATAAAAGCAGGAATGAAAGGTAAAGTTTGTTTTTGCCTTACCTAATAACTACTTGTTGGTTTGGGGTTGTTGTTTTTTTGGGTTTTTTTTCCCTGGGTTTTGCCCTGGTTTTTTGGGAGAAAATAAAGCTTAAGAAGAAAATAAAGAGCCCAGTTCACACCTCGGGCAAGCAGGTGGGATTGTTGCAGGGAAAGTGCAGCTCTGTGAGCTGGGCTTAAACCCCTCTTGGGTGGTGCATGGGTTCAGGGGATGGGAATGGGAATGGGAATGGGGTGCCCAGAGCAGCTGTGGCTGCCCCAGGATCCCTGGCAGTGCCCCAGGCCAGGCTGGATGGGGTTTGGAGCAGCCTGGGATGGTGGAAGGAGTCCCTGGGGTGGATCAAGATGACCTTTAAGTCTCCTTCCCACCCAAACCGTTCTGGGTCTCAGCTCCATCCTACGGTGCTGTTCCCATGGGTGTCACGGGGAAATGCTGGAAGCAGCTCCAGGATCACAGAATCCCAAACCAGTTTGGGTTGGGAGGATCTTAAAGCTCATCCAGGGACACCTTCCACTGTCCCAGGTGGCTCCAAGCCCTGTCCAGCCTGGCCTTGGACACTTCCAGGGATCCAGGGGCAGCCACAACCTCTCTGGACACCCCGTGCCAGGGCCTGCCCACCCTCCCAGCCAGGAATTCCGTCCCCAAATCCCATCTTTCCCAGCCCTCTGCCAGTTTAAACCCATTTCCCGTTGTCCTGCCACCACCATCTGCCCATATAAAAACCCCTCTCCCTCTTTTAGAATCCCCCTCACACAACTGGGAGGATTTTCCCTTGGTGCTCCGAGCTGCTGCTCTGGTTTCTGTGGAACAGACCTCAACAAAAGGGCTAAAAAAACCAACAAAAAAACCCCAGAAAACCCAAGAAAAAACCCCCAAAAAACCCCCACAAACCCCATCAGGTCCCGTTCACATTTGGGGCTTGGATTTCACCTCGGAGGGGAGGGAAGAGGGAAATCAGACACGGAGGTGTCGTGTCTGTGAGCTCATAAACCGGGGCCAGCAGCTTGAAGATGGAGGAGCTGAGGGGCTGTTTAGAGGTTTCCATCACCGAAACGAGGAGGTGGAGGAAGTCTGGATGATAGTAACCCCATATTAAAAAATTCTGCCCTGTCAACAGGCGAGGAGCTACGCGCTGGAAATCCGTCTGCGCCGCTGGAACTGGGAAACCAGATGTCTCCGAGCAATAACTGTCCTGGGAAGGACGACAGGAACACGTTTGCCTACGAGTTAAGGGGAAGGGGGGGAAAAAAAAAACCCTAAAAAAAAAAAAAGTCCCAGCCGTGGTTTCAATTAAAACGGCTCGACCCAAATATTGCTGCTATTAATGGGATGTCCAGCTGTGACAGCCCCGTGGGGTGTCCCTGCACAACATCTGCAGCCGAGGCTGCTCAGGGCTCTCCTGGTGGCTCAGCCCATGGGGAAGGGGAAATGCAGGCATGGGAGAGGCTGGAGGCATGGCAAGCCAGGCCTAGCTGGGGAAGGGGGGATTTTGGGGGGTGTAAAATTGGGGATGTGGCACCAACTCGAGGTTTGGGTGCAGCAGAAACAAGCCTTGGGTGCTGCAAGAGGAAGAGGAAGCACTTTGCTGGTTTTCCAGCAGCACTTGGGCTCCTTGCAGCTTTCAAGCTGTGTTTAAAAGCCCTAAACCCAATCCTAAATTCCAGTGCAGGGATGGGAGCTCACAAAGCCGGGGTTTGCACAGCAGGAGCTGCTCCCACCCTCTCAAGGAGTGTCACCCCGCAGTGTGGAAACTCTGGGAAGATATTCCCAGTCCCCTGGATGGAATCCAGTATTTCTGTGCCCTCTGAGGGGAGGCAGAGTCGGGGTGAGCGTCCAGAGGCGTGTCTGGGATGGTGGGAAGGAGCTGCTGAGAACAGCCCTGGGATTGTGGAATTTGGGTTGGGAAAGATCACCAGAGTCCAACAGTTCCACTGAACCGTGTCCCCAAGGGCCACACCTGCCTTCAAATCCCTGCAGGTGACCTGAAATCCCTCCAAGAAACTGCTGGGATGAGCCTGGGTTGCTCATCCAGGGGACTTTGCAGCCTGGTTCCCTCTGAGATCCCTCTCCTGAGCTCCTGTTCCTTAGGGATTCCTGAACCCCAAGTGGGATGAGCACGGCAGATGTGACAAGGTTTGGGAGACACATGGAATGAGGAGGGGCCCTGGTTCCTGCTTGGGAAGGGGAAGGGGTCCTGGAAGGGTGCAGGGAGAAGGCAAGGCAGGGGGAATGTCTGCCCTTGGAGAGGGAAACATCAGCAGCTGTGGGAGAGGGAGGCAGGGAAGTGTGGAGTCCCTGGGAATGATGAAACCTGGAGAAATCACTTGGAAGAAAAGTGTGGAAAATCCCCGATTCTGTGGAGAAATAAAAGAGGAGGAGGAGGAAGGCAGGGAGGTGGGAGCCTCCTGCCTTCTTTGCATTCTGGTTCCTCTCTCAGAGAGAGGGAAGCATTGGGATGGTGGAGGAGCAGGGATGGGGCACAGGGCTGCTCCTCCTCAGCTCTGACCAAACCCAGCCATCCCAGTTCCTTTGTCAGAGACAAAGCACAAAAATCTCCCAATTTCCCATCCAGACCTGTGCCCTGTTGCAACCCCGAGCTCCTGGGACACCCCTGCTCTGTCCCAGCCCATCCCTGCCCAGCACAAAACCCTCCAACATTTTCCATCCAGATCTGTGTCCCTGTGTCCCCCAGTGTCTCCAAACTCCTGGAATGCCCCTGCCCTTTGTCACCCTACCCCTGCTCAGTGCACAGACCCCTCTAACTTTTTCCCTAGACCTGAACCCTCATCTCCCCCAGCATCCCCAAGCTCCTGGGACACCTCTGCTCTGTCCCAGCCCATCCCTGCCCAGCACAAAACCCTCCAACATTTCCCATCCAGATCTGTGTCCCCCAGCATCCCCAAGCTCCTGGGACACCCCAGCTCTGCTCAGGGCACAAACCCCTCCAACCTTTCCCCTGCCGACCTGTACCCCAGTGTCCCCCAGTGTCCCCAAGCTGCTGGGACACCCCAGCTCTGTCCCAGCCCACGCTGCCCCCGCGGGGCCGCAGGTGAGTGCGCGGCTGCCGCGGTTTGATGTTTCCTGCCCGGGACGGGAGCGGTGTAATGTCTGTCTGTCTGTCTGTCTGCTTTTCCTGCTTGTCTCGCCCCGCGGAGCCACACGCTGCTCCTTGCCCGTGTTTATGGGGCTGCAAAAGGAGCTCTCCGCAGCGGCCGTGGCCACTTGGCCGGGCTCCAAGGGGACCCTCAGCCACTTCATTTGCAGGGGCTGCAATCGGAGCGGGGTGGGGAGGGGGGGGAACCCGCCGGGGGAGCAATTCCAGCGCTCAGACGCCTGCGCCGGGCTCTCGTTTCTACCTCATTAACTTTACAGTTTGACAACTTCACAAGGCAGGGACTTCTGTGGGGATGGCTGCCGCCCGGGCCGGTGGCAGACGCTGTCTCCCAGCCCGGGGTGACCTCATGCGCTGGGTTTTCCTGCAGCCCGGGGCTGGCAGGCTGTCCCCGGGGGTCACCTGGCTGCCGCAGGTGAGGCCTGGCCATGGTCTCGCACACCGCGGGCGGCTCCATCCCCGCTTGGCCCAGACAAAGGGAAAGGCAGGCTGATGGCAAAGTTAGTTAAAATTAATTAGCTCTCTAAAAGCACGAGAGGACCCAGTGCCCTTCTTCCCAGCGCTCAGTGGTCTCGGCGCAGAGGCTGAATTAAAAGCTCTGTTTTTCTTTTGCCGGGAGGAAAATGACTCCGAGGCGCGCGGGGAGCGGCGCGGGGCTGGAAACACAACTTTTATAACCTTCCTGCTGCTCCTGAGCGTGGTTTAACCTTTCAGAGTTTCCAGAAGCTCGTTGCACAAGCCCTGTCTGGGCTGGCTGGGGCCTCGTGCCGTGGCAGGTGAGTCAGGCTGGGCTGGAGCAGCAGGGAGGGAGGAGGAAGAAGCGGCGAAACACAAACGCTCGGAGCTGGAGAGCCTCGGGAAAAGCCCAGGAGCAATAGCTGGGAAAGATTATAAATTCTCATGCTCCAGTGCTCTGCCAAGCTCCAATGAACAGGGGAAAGGACAACCTTTCCCTTCTGGACACGTTGGCTGCCTGCTCGATGTTCCTCTCAGCTGGCCTGAGTTGCTCCCGAAGACGAGGGAGACCCAACCTGATTAAATTCCTCCCCTCAAAGCCCAGCCCGGGGATTCCTGCAGCTCCAGCAGCAGCTGGTTTATTGAGGAGCAGTGCATCCATCACTTCCCGGGGCTTTGGATCCAGCCTGGGCTGCAGGTGACAGCTCCTGGCCCTGTCCTTGGTGAGACACTCGTCACCGAGTGCCAGCCGGGCACAGTGACCTCGATTGGGCCTGCAGAGCCTCTCAGGCTGATCCCACAGCTCAGGAAATGGAGAAAACCCTGGAACTGAGCTGGGCAAACGCCTCTCACAGCAGGGAAGGGGTGAAGGGCTCTCCAAAAACCTCCCCACGTTCCTGGAGAAATCCCACTGGGAACAGGGACAGGACAATGGTTTGCCTGCTGAGGGGCTGCTCCATGGGATGAGAGCGGGGTCGTGAGAGGGAACACGGGGAGGTCAGGGAGGGGCTGGGGAGGAAGGTGAGGAGGAGGAGGAGGAAGAGCAGAACGTGTCCAACAGAGCAGCTTTGTTTGGAATCACCACGGGGGTGGAGCAGGGGCTCCTTCCTGGCAGCAGAACAAGGGACGGGGTCAGGCCCTTGCCTGGCCTGAGGGAGATGAGATTAGATAAGAGCCTGTCCATGGGGTGCCAAACCTGCAGCTGGCACTGCCCAGACGTGTGGGGTTCACCCCTGCCCTTCCCAAAGCCCTGCAGGGTGCAGGAACCCTCTCCTCTCCCCCTGGGAGCTCAGCAGGAGCTCTGTCCTGCAGGATGAGCTGGAGCTGTGATCCCCTGGCCACGCTGAGGAGCAGAACCCTTGCTAATTGGGAGTCACTAATCAGGAACAGCACAATCCCACTGGGGAACATTTCGAGGGAGGAGATAAAAGGTGGGGCACAACCCCCTGGAGTTACAAAGTGATTCTCTTTTCCCTTTCCTCCAAAAGGAGATCAAAGAGCCGTTTGATGGAGTTAAAACTCGGGGCCAGCTCTTTTGATGGCATAAATTGACTTGCCTCCAACTCAGCGCAGGTGAGAATCTGCCTTCACCTCTTTCACTAAAAGCTGGTGCAGCACACCAGGTTACAAACCCAGCCAGGCAGGATTATTGTTCCAGCAAACAGCTCCCAGCTGCCAAGATGGTTGGAGTTAGATGGGAATCAGGAACAGAAAAGGTCATGGCTGTAACAGAAACGGGAGGAGCAGGCTGGGTTGGTTCACCAGCAGGCCAACAAAGGGATGGGGTGCTCGGAAAAATGCCGTGAATCCCTGCAAGCCTTTGAAAGCAGCCCCTGCCCAGCCACAGTTTGCTGCTGGTTGGGCAAAGGGTTGGGCACGAAATGCCCACGAGGTGAATTTCATGGAAATTCTTCAGTTCCCCCGAGCCAGAGCGGGGCAGGCTCCTGCTGAAAGCTCGGTTCTCCCTGGGTTTTGTTTACCAGGCTGAGCTGGGGTTTGGGAAGCAGCAATCCCAGCCTTGCAGGTCACCCCTGGCTGGCTCCTGCTGCCTTCAGCCCCCCGGGGCTGCTCTGGGCCTCAGGGATCAGCCGGGTTTGGGATCTCAGCAGGCTCTGTTTTCTAAGGAATTTGCAGCTCTCTGTGACCAGCAGCCCCTCTGCCACCAGCAGGGACAGGGGATGCCCTTCCTTCCCTTTGGATGTGATGCCTTGGGCAGGCTGAGCTGGATCAGAGACTGGACAGAGCCAGAGAATAAAGCAGAGATTTATGGAAAGGCCTCTAGGATACACCGTGGGTAGGACAGGAGCCTGGCCAGGGCTGCACCCAAGGTGGACCCAGAATGGTCACAAAATGGACACAAAATGGACAAACGGTCACCAGGTCTCACACTTCCATCAGTTTTGCTCCATTTGCACATTGGGGTTGAATTGTCCAATTCCAGCTCCAGGCTGTGAGGTCCCACCCTTCTTGTTCCCCCCTCCAGCCACCCTTGTTTGTGCTTTGGGGCTGAAAGTTGTCCTTGGTGTGCAGCAGGAACAGGATTTGTTTTGTGTCCCTGCCGTGTGCAGAGCTGAGTGACCCTGGATGTGAGCTCAGAGCTGCACCCCTGGGCAGCACAGAACCTGAAAAACACAAAAATTGAAACTTCAGGCATCAGGTGCAGCAGGTCCTTGCCCTTGGGGTGTTCCTGTCTTCGTGGATGAACAGCTTGGGAATTCCCAAACCTGTGGAATGGGGCTGAACTGCCCTGGAGTGGGGATTTGGGCTGGGGTCAGGGTTTGAGGGAAAGGCTGAGCACCCCCAGCTTCCCTTTCCTGGTGCTGGGGCAGCCTCAGCCCTGCTGGGAGCACTGGGACCAGCACGAGGGATGTCACTGGTGCCACCTGAGGGGACCTGGGAAGGAGCCTCATTTCCATCCCACCCTGCCCTGCCCCCGCCCCTCTCCCAGGTGCCATCCTCACACAGCTGATGCTCAGTCATGCAGCAAATTAAACCTGGAGAAAGATGTTTCCAGCCGTTCCCAGTTAATTGGGTCACCCCACCCGGTGGTGGCATCACCCGTGGCCTTGGGGACACTGCCACTCTCCAGCCCTGCTGGATCAACCCAGCTCCAGCAGCCCCTGCAGCTCTCTGCTGTGGCAGTGAAAAAGTTTGGATGCTCATTCTGAAGCACAGAAAGCCCCAGGTTTTTTTTAAATTGGTTTTTCTCACCGTGAGGAGGTTCCTGGGGCTGCGCCTGCCCTCGGTGCTCAAGGCAGATCCTGGTGCCAGAGCCCAGCCAGGAACGATTTGATGGGACAGGGATCCCCTGCAGATGCAGCTTGCACAGAAATTCAGGTTGGATTCGACGATCTCAGAGGTTTTTCCAACCTAATTGTTTCTGTGATCCTGTGGGAATCAGAAGGATGAGCACACGCTTCTCCTGGCAGACCCTGGAGAACCTTCCAGGGCCTGAAGGGGCTCCAGGAGAGCTGGAGAGGGACTGGGGACAAGGGATGGAGGGACAGGACACAGGGAATGGCTTCACATGAACAGAGATTAAGATTGGGTGGGATATTGGGAAGGAATTCCTCCCTGTGAGGGTGGGGAGGGGCTGGGATGGGATTCCCAGAGAAGCTGTGACTGCTCCATCCCTGGGAGTGCCCAAGTCCGGGCTGGACGGGGCTTGTGGAAGGTGTTGGAGTTGGAACTGGAGGATTTTAACTGGAGGAATTTTCCCTTCCCAACCCAAACCATTCCAGGATCCTTTGGGACAGTGCTGGCTGAGCTCTGGTGACCTCTGAGCAGGGCCTGGAGGAAATCACCCCCCAGCGAATCCCTGGATCGCAGCACAGGGAGGAATCTCAGACTCTCCTCGGCGTTCCAAGCCATCCCAGCTCCTGCTGGAAGGAGTTCAGGCCTCATTTCTCCCAATAACTTCTCACTCAGCACCTCCCTGCTCCGGGTACCACCGTGCTCCCACTTCAGACGCCGGGCAATTCTCCGGGAATTCTCCATCCCTGCCCAGCCAGCTTGTCTGTTCCCTCATTTATCCCTGTCTGCTCCCTTATTTATCCCCCACGACCCACCAAGAGTTAAAGGAGGAGAAAACATTTGGCTGCTGGTGGTTTCCAAAGCCTCATTACAGCTGAAATCAAGTAACCACTAAATCTTGTGTGGTTACAGAGGTCACTGCTGTTCTGGCACAGTGGCGCCAATCCCCAGGCAGGAATTTCGCTTCCCTCCCAGGAAAAGTGAGCACAGAGTTGAAGGGATGACAAGGAGCAGCCTCGTGGGGACCACAAGGGCTCTTTCATGCCTGCAGATCCCCAGTTTTCCCCGCTGGAGCAGGAGGAACGCTCCGTGTTTCCAGGCTCTGGGCCCGCCGCTCCAGCGGGGGGAACTTCAGAGGGATTTGCCACCAACTTGGAGACTTTCCTGGCTGTCCTGTGGAATAAAGGAGGAATTCCTTGAGCCTGCACAGGGATGGAGCCGAGCCAGGAGGAGGCTGAGCCTTGTGGTGGCATTTTTGGGAATGCTGGGGGTGCGTGATCCCTGCAGGGACGGGAGCTGGGAATCTGTGAGTTACTCCAGAGGTGCAGGAGCATCCTCGGTGCAGCAGAAGATGAAATTTTCCAATGGCCAGAGGATTCCTGGCCCCAGGAGAGGCTGCATCCAGGGATTTGAGGGCTGGACAGAGAGGCTGAAGTTTGCAGGGCAATTCCTTCCCAGCTGGGGTGTGATAGCAGCTCCGGAGTGGATCTCCCAGGGCGGTGAGCTGGGATGTTCCATCTCCACGGGGCAGGAAGCTGGGACGGGATGGAGCAGGGCATGGAGAGCCTGGCAGTGCCACCCACGGGCTTTTGGTTCCTGCAGCGCTTTGGGTGCTGGATATTCCCAAACACAGCTGAAATCTGGGAGAGTGGAGCTGCCCGCCCAAAGCTCCAGAAGAGCCAGGGATGAACGGAATCCCTGGGAAAGGCCGGAGCAGCCGCATTTCAAACGCCCTTAATCCCCTTCCTTCCGAGGGAATCAACCCGAGCTGGATCGTGTGAGCCGTGAATGGAGAGGGCTGCTCAGCGTGGCTGAGCTGATCCGCTCGAAACTCACACCTTTAATTAGCTGGAATTAATTGTCTCGAGTGTCGCCGCACGCAGACAGAGCCGGCGGGGATTTAGAAGGAAAATTCCGGCGGCGGCTCCGTTCCCGTCCCTCCTGCTCAGGAATGCCACCAGAGCTGATTGATTTCGGGGCTGCTCTGCGAGGGCCGAAATGAAACACGTGCCACACAAACAATGATGCACCTCATTTAAATGTTCCCTTCTTAATTAAAGCGGGGTGATTGCGCCGTGCCCTTTCATTGCCCTCGGGGAGCGGCGCGGCTGTAAAGTCACTTCACACACACTCAATTCCTGCTCCGGGCATTCCAGGAGGGGCTGGATTGTTCCCAGGGCGGTCAGGATGCAGGGCAGGGACACGGGGAATGGTTTCACATGGACAAGGCAGAGGTTAGAGGGGATTTGGGGAGGAAATCCTTCCCTGGGGGGTGGGGAGAGGCTGGGATGGGATTCCCAGAGAAGCTGTGGCTGCCCCTGGATCCCTGGAAGTGTCCAAGGCCAGGTTGGACAGGGCTTGGAGCAGCCTGGGATAGAGGAAAGTGTTCCTGCCCATGAGGAGACTCTCTGCTCTCTTTTGAGTTCTGGGGGGAGTTTAGGACCAGCTTTGCACTCAGTTTAGACCTGGGTTTAATCTGCAAAAACCCTTTGAGAGCAGCCCTTGGATGGACATCTCGGGCAGTTTTTGCTCCTTGCAGAGGAAGAACTTCCCAGATGTGCTTCCCATGGAGAGAATTCAGGGAAGCACAGCCTGGTCTGGGTTGGAAGGGGCCTTTGGGGTCACCCTGCCATGAGCAGGACTGGCTGCCCTAGGCCAGGCTGAGCAGCAGGCACAGCTCGTTCCCAGCAAACCCTCACTGCTGCTGCCCCTCCCTGACCTTGGCAGCCACGTCCTGGGCAGGCTGAGCTGGAGCAGAGACTGGATAGAGCCAGAGAATGTAGCAGGGATTTATTGAAAGGCCTTTGGGGTACACCTTGGGCAGGACAGGGCCTGGCCAGGGCTACACCCAAGGTGGACCCAAAATGGTCACAAAATGGTCACAAAATGGTCACAAAATGGACAAACGGTCACCAGGTCTCACACTTTGATCAGTTTTGGTCCATTTGCACATTGGGGTTTAATTGTCCAATTCCAGCTCCAGGCTGTGAGGTCCCACCCTTCTTGTTCCTCCCTCCAGCCACCCCTGTTTGTGCTTTGGGGCTGAAAGTTGTCCTTGGTGTGCAGCAGGAACAGGATTTGTTTTGTGTCCCTGCTCTGTGCAGAGCTGAGTGACCCTGAATGTGAGCTCAGAGCTGCACCCCTGGGCAGCACAGAACCTGAAAAATGTGAGATCCCCAGCCATGGACAGAGGGGATTCACAGGAGGAAACCTCCCAGGAGGAGCAGGGCTGATCCTGTGTGGAATTCCAACCCTGGCAGCAACTCCAGGCCATCCCTGGGAGAGACAGGGACGGACAAGCTCTGGGGACACCAGAAGGTGACAAAGGCACTGCCGAGCCCCCTTTTTTGGGAAAACATCCTGCTTTTCCATCCCCCTGCAGCCACAAGGCCCCACTGCTGCTCGCCCTGGCACGGCTCCACACGGGATCAGGGCAGGAACACCATTCCCTGCCCTGCCTCGTTTGTTTGGGCATCATCTCGGGCTAATCCCCAGTTAATTACTGCAGGACGATGCTGGCCACGAATGAAAGAGCACCTTTGTGCCTGCTGCAGCTCAGCACCTCCAGAGCAGCGTTTCAGGGCAGGGCTCCATGGGCAGAGGGAGCACAGCAGGAATTCTGCAGCCGTGGGAGATGCTCTCCCACCAAGCCAGCACGGGTGGGTGTCCTGGTTTAGGGCAAATTTGGGAGGAAACCTCCAAAGGGGTTCCTCTGGAAAGCAAAACCCAAACGGCCCCTCCTCCCAGCCAGTCCAGGAAAAGAAGTTCCTCAGAGAAAAGTGGGAAAACCTATTTATTTAACAAACAAGATGCCCACAAGCACAAAATAAAAGAAGAATAATATGAAGCAGTAAAACCTCTCAAAGAGAGATGGCAAACTGACCCAGTCCTTGCCCTGGGTGTAGCTCAGCTCACTCAGTCCCTCACCAGCCCCACTCCCTCCACAGGTGCCAGCCCTCACTGCTCCTCTGGGTTTTTCAGTCCAGAGCAGATTTAAACTGGCCCAAGAAAAAGGAAAAAAAAAACAGTCCAGGGAACTTCTTTGCCTCAGCTAGCTAAAACTAACTGTCCTGGTTAGGGCAAAATTGGGAGGAAACCTCCAAAGGGGTTCCTCTGGAAAGCAAAACCCAAATGGCCCCTCCCCACAGCCAGTCCAGGAAAAAACTTCCTTGGAGAAAAGTGGAAAAAACTATTTATTTAATAAACAAGATGCCCACCGGCATAAAGAATGAATAATATGGAACAATAAAACCTCTCAAAGAGAGATGGCAAACTGAGCCAGTCCCTGCCCTGGGTGTAGCTCAGCTCACTCAGTCTCTCACCAGCCCCACTCCCTCTGGAGCTCCAGGCCCCACAGGCCGCAGGTGCCAGCCCTCGCTGCTCCTCTGGGTTTGTCAGTCCAGAGCAGAGTTAAACCATCCCAAGAAAAAGGAAAAACAGTCCAGGGGATTTCTCTGCCTCAGACAGCTCAAACTAACTCAGAGCACAGGAGATCTCTGTCCCA
>JADMLD010000318.1:0-27739 GCA_017589585.1 Phylloscopus whistleri | reverse complement strand
TTTTGGCTCCGGGGGAGGATTCCATCCCATCTGGTGAGCTTTGAGCTGGGATTCTCTGGCCTTCCCCTCCAGGGTTTTCCTTCTTGGAGCAGGGGCAGCTGTGGGCTGGGGGCTTTAGGGACCCCTGTGTCCACTTTCAACCCCATAACCTCGCTGGGGCTGGGGTCACCTCACTGGGCTTGGGGACACCGTGCTGGGCCTGGGGACACCTGGGGACACATAAGGTTCAATCCTGAGTGTCCCTTTGCTGCCCTTCCCAGGCCACCGTGGCCATGGACCCAGGAGGAGGTTCCACCATCATGGTAAGTTCTGGAGTTGGGGGGGCACACCTGCTGTGGGAACTGGGAACCAGTTTGTCCAGCCTGTCCCTTACTCGGGGCTGGGGACACGCCGGTGATGTTGTCACCGTCTCCCCGCTGGGGGGAAGCCACAGTCGGGAGGAGCGAGGTGAGTTCTGGGAGTTCTGGGACCCTCAGGGCTGAGATCCCCCAGTGCACCCAGTACATCCCAGTGCTTCCAGAGAGCCCCCTCAGTGTATTCCCACCCATCCCAGTACAGCCCAGTGCGCCCCAGTGCTTCCCAGAGAGGGCCCTGTTGTATTTCCAGTTTTCCCAGTCCACCCCAGTTGTTCCCACAGAGGTGCCCCACTGTAATCCCAGTTATCCCAGTGCAATCCCAGTAATCCCAGTGCCATCCCAGCCATCCCACTGCAATCCCAGTTATCCCAGTACAATCCCAGTGATCCCAGTGCCATCCCAGCTATCCCAGTGCAATTCCAGTTATCCCAGTGCAATTCCAGTTATCCCAGTGCAATCCCAGCTATCCCAGTGCCATCCCAGTTGTCGCACTGTAATCCCAGTTATCCCACTGCAATCCCAGCTATCCCAGTGCCATCCCAGTTGTCCCACTGTAATCCCAGTTATCCCAGTGCACCCCAGTAGCCCCCACAGTGCCTCAGTCCCCATTTCCTGTCCCCTTTCCTCCCTTTCTCTTTCCTGTTGCCCCCGTGTGGGACATCCCCAAATCCCCTTCCTCGTCCCCCCACTCCCAGAGCCTCTCCCAAAACCCTCGGGACTTGTCCCCTGTCCCACCCACCCACACCAAGCTTCAGGCCCCGTGTGCCCCACACTGGAATTTCTTGCTCCTCCTCCTCTTCCTCCTCCTCCTCACTGAGGAACCCCCATTCACCCCAACCCTTCCATCCCCCACTGGGACTGGGGCACACTGAGGGGTACTGGGGCATACTGGGAGACACTGGGGGGCACTGGGGACACCTCACTGGGGCTGGGGACATCTCACTGGGACTGGGGACATCTTGCTGGGGCTGGGGACACCTCACTGGGGTTGGGGACATCTTGCTGGGACTGGGGACACCTCACTGGGGCTGGGGACACCTCACTGGGGTTGGGGACACTGTGCTGGGAATGCGGACCCCCCAGTGACATCCCTGGGTCTCTCTGCAGGGGGGAGCGAGAGCCTTTCCAGTGAAGAGGTCTGAGGTGAGTACCCCGAGTTCTGTGGGGCCCAGAGCCTCCCCTGGCATGGCCACGATGCTTGGGGTCACCCCAGTGTGCCCCAGTACCCTCCAGTGGGTCCCAGTATCCCCCAGTACAACCCAGTGCCTCCCAGTACACCCTAGTACAGCCCAGTATCCCCCAGTACAAACCAGTGTGCCCCAGTACACCACAGAACCCCCAGTACATCCCAGTCTCTCCCAGTGTTCCCCAGTACAGCCCAGTACACCCCAGTATCCCCCAGTACACCCCAGTGTACGCCCCAGTATCCCTCAGTGTGTCCCAAGACCTCCAGTGTCTCCCAGTGTCTCCCAGTGTGTCCCAGTATCTCCCAGTACCCCCCAGTACCTCCCAGTACCTCCCAGTACCCCCCAGTGTCTCCCAGTACCCCCGTCTCTCCCCAGCACCCCCCTAGGGCAGCTCCTGTGGGGAATCCCTGGGGTCTCTGGTGGGGAAATCCCCAGGGGTCTCTGGTCCCCCAAGGGCTCCTGGGGGGTTTGGGGGGGACCCCGGAGCCCCCGGGGTGGGCAGAGCTTGGGGACAGCAGAGGGACACAGAGGGGGCTGTGCCTGCCCCATGTCCTGGGGGTGCTGGGGTGTACTGGGGGGGACTGGGGGGTGCTGGGGGGGACTGGGGGGTACTGGGGTACACTGGGGGATACTGGGGGATACTGGCAGATACTGGGGGATACTGGGGGATACTGGGGGACACTGGGGTGTACTGGGGGGATACTGGGACACACTGGGGGGTACTGGGCTGTACTGGGGGGAACTGGGACACACTGGGGGGTACTGGGAGACACCAGGGTGTACTGGGCTGTACTGGAGCACACTGGGAGACACTTGGGTGCTGGACAAAGGTGTCCCCAAGGATTTCCTGGTGCCCAGGGGCTCTGGGGACCCCCAGGGTCGCTGTGGGGGGCTGGGAGGGGTCTGGGAGGGTCTGGGTCATCCCAGGGAGAGGAGATCAGGGACTCCCATGGATCTGGGGAGCCCAGTCCTTTCCCGGCTCCATCCAGGGCCCCAGTTCCTGTTTCCTGATGCAGAGGGGTGGGGACATGCATCCTCCCAGTACACCTCAGTGTGCCCCAGTGTTCCCCAGTGTCCCCCAGTACACCCCAGTTCACCCCAGTACACCCCAGAACATCCCGGTATCCCACAGCACACCCCAGTGTGCCCCAGTATCACACCCCAGTATCCCCCAGTGTGTCCCAGTATCCCCCAGCACACCCCAGTGTCTCCCAGTACACCCCAGTGTCCCCCAGCTCCTCCCAGTATCTCCCAGTACCCCCCAGTACCCCGCAGTACACCCCAGTCCACCCCAGTACCCCCCAGTACCCCCCAGTTCACCCCAGTACACCCCAGTTCACCCCAGTGTGCCCCAGGGGCACAGCAGGGTCAGGGATCAGGCTCTGGTTTTCAGGGCCGCCAGCGCCGGTGACGCCGAGTGCCGACCCCGTCCAGCGGCCGGAGGAGATCGCCTGCTGGAGGAACCCCCGACCCCTGGGAGCCCTGGAAATTCCCTGGAATGATCAATAAACCCCCTCAGCAGAACCCTGGGAATTCCCCTGGAATGATCAATAAACCCCCTCAGCAGAACCCTGGGAATTCCCCTGGAATGATCAATAAATCCCCTCAGCAGAACCCTGGGAATTCCCCTGGAATGATCAATAAACCCCCTCAGCAGAGCTGGGAATTCTCCTGGAATGATCAATAAATCCCCTCAGCAGAGCCCTGGGAATTCCCCTGGAATGATCAATAAACCCCCTCAGCAGAGCCCTGGGAATTCCCCTGGAATGATCAATAAATCCCCTCAGCAGAGCCCTGGGAATTTCCCTGGAATGATCAATAAACCCCCTCAGCAGAGCTCCGAGCCCGGCATCAGGAACGGAGCCTTGGTCTCTGCCGCCAGCTCCTCCTTGGGAACAGGATTCCCTTTCCACAGGGTCCATCCATGGGGTCAGGAACTTCTCCAGCACCATCCATGGGGTCGGGAACTGCTCCAGGTCCTTCCATGGGGTCAGGAACTGCTCCAGGAGCTTTCCACGGGGTCAGGAACTGCTCCAGGTCCTTCCATGGGTTCAGGAACTGCTCCAGGTCCATCCATGGGGTCAAGAGCTGCTCCAGATCCTTCTGAGACACAAATTAAGAAAGAATTAAGGATTTTAGAAAAACCAAGATTTTAGGTAGCTCAGCTTTGTCAGAAGTAATTAAGAGTTAATGGTTGGTTGAAAGGAGCCAGATATGAGATCGTTATCCCGGATTTAAATAATGAATTGCTCGTCATTTTTATTTTGTTTCGCTGTGTTCATAATGAGGAACAGAAACTGATGAACAGATCTGGAGGAACCCGGACAATCGCAGACCTCGACACCTGGAATCCCATCCAAAGGCCACGGAGGGAGGAAATTGGAGTTCTCACAGAGCTCATTTGCATTCCCATCTATCGAAGGGGCTGAAAGTTCAGAATGAGGAAGACTCACCCTGCTTCATCTTCTTATGACCCCTCCCCACAAAAAGGACCACTGACCCAATCCAGGAGCAAACTACGTGTGCTAAACAGCCTTTTAAGCTAATTACTATACAGAGCGGGAGATGGCAATTAGGTGTGAGTGTCATGAATATGCATTTCTATTTTGGATATTCAAAATAATATTTGGATATTTTCTTTTGTAAATAAACAGACTCTGGAATCGCTTGGAGCTTCGCAGTGCGGATCAGGGTATGACCCCACGCAGCTGCCCCGGCGTTGAATTAAACACACAATTTCTAACTCTAAACAGTGAGAGAGCCTTTTGTCCATCAAAGTTGGGTATGATAAATATAAGGACCCAATAATTGATTGCCAATTAGGTAAACCTTTATTAAAGACAGAAGCCAAAGCAAGCAGCGCCCTGGGAAAGCCGGAGAGCACAAGTCTCAGCTCGCGCTCCATGCACAGCTTTTCAGAGTTTTCCCCAGTTTCCCATTTTTATAACTTTTTGGTTACACACACCCCTTGGTCCCTCCCCAGTCCATGTTTTCCCATATTTGGTCATATTTGAGTCTTTCAACTCCAGGAGTCTGGGGTCTTCTGCCCTCTCACAGTGGTCGGTGGATGAAGTCTATCCTCCTCCTCACAGCACGTCCATGGGGACTTTCCACTGTGGCCACCATGGTTTCACCAAATCTCTCGTTTTCTCTCTCTCTTCATGTCCTATGATACAAAGTTAAATTACATTATCCTGCACCAAGGCCAGGCTCTTTCTAACTTTTCTGTTTCTGCAGTTTCTGCAACTTACAATTTCTGCAGTTTGCTTAATAGCCCCTACATATTTATAATTATTAACTATAACATTCAACACAAATTACCTAAATCATTAATTTCATTTATAACCGGTATCAATACTAGTTTAATATCCATATTTAATAAATCATTTTGGCGACCACGACAGGACTTCTGCTTTCTCTGGCCGAGGGAGTCTGGGACCCCTCTGGGGTGCCCACCCAAGATTTTCCAGGGAAGAGGGCTCATTTGGCCCCACTGGCACCCCGGGGAAAGACCATGCCCTGCCAAAACTGCGGACATAAAGATTTATTTAAAATTAAAACCAGGTACCTCTGAAGAAAGGCCATGGATAAGGCGCAGAGAGACATCCTGCACGCAACAGAAGCCTTGAGTGGGTTTATTTGTACATTTCCAAGGAATCTGGTGTTGGTGGCCTGTGCTCCAGGTGGGGCCGGTGACAGCACCAGGGGCTTTGTGTCCCAAAGTGGGGAAGCAACGGTGGGGGCCAGCGGCGGCAGCCACGGATGGTTGTGTCTGGAGCCAAGAAGACTGCAAAGCTCGGGCAGCGGCGGCAGCAGCAGCGCTGCCTGGGCTTTGTTTGTGGTTTATGAGCAGCAGCTCCGGTTCTGTTTGTGGTTTAATAATAATAAATAAAAAATAATGCTTTCAACCAGAAAGGGGAACAAACAACTTTGGAAGGCATCTTGGGGATTATTAACTGGGAAAGAGGGAGCGGATTGAGGGATCAGAGAAGGGTCCCTGACAGCTGGCGCCTTGCTGCCAGGGCAAAGGTGCCGAGGGGGCTGCGGGGAGCCAGGGAGACCAAGGCATTGCCGGCTGCCCTGCGCTTCGCAGGTTGTTCCACACAGTCCTCCCAGCCTAGGGGAAAAGGGTTTAGGACTGAGGGATGGGGAATGAGGGACTTGAGTATCAACTAAAAAAACTAATTTGACTGTTCCTCCACTTTCCCTTGTTACATTTGGGGGAAATGGAGAAGCAGACATTTAACAAATCCCTTTAACAATCCCTTTGAAAACTTTAACTTTTGCCCCCCACCTTCAAGGGTATCCACAACTTGGAAAAAGATCTCCCTTTGTTGTGTTGACAGATCAGCACCCATCCCACCAACACAACAATAATCCGCCCTACCATGTGGCAAAGTAAGAAATCTAAAAGAAAAGGGTCCTGAGACCACCCTCAACCCACTCTCTACCTGGGCTACACACACTTTGCCCACTCTTCTTCCTTCCATGCTTGTGGTTAAATGTGCTGGTTTGAAAGAAAAACCAGTGAGACTCTCAGTCAGAGATACAATTTAATAGGAGAAGAGAGGAAAAATAAAAGAAAAATAACATGAAATAAAAGTAATAGTACAAAAAAATAAACCAAAACCACTGACAGAGTCAGAATACAACCTGACACCCTGTTAGGGTGGTAGTGGCAGTCCAGATGAGATGGTCTTGTCTAAGCAGTGATCCTGTAGAAGCGTCTGGTAGTTCTTGTCTCCTCTGGGAGTCCAGTGGATGAAAAGCTATCTGTGCTGTCCCAAACTCTGGATTTATCCAGGTGGGAATGTTTGGCTCCTCCCCCTGGGCAGAGCATCTCACAATGGGATGATGAGTCATGCAGTGGGTCCTTGATGGCCCATTAAACAGAGATAACTCCCGGAGGGAGTTATCTATGACTCATGTGGCAAGGCATTGTTGGGATCATTAACAGAAGATAAGGAAAACACTGCCCCACCTTGGCTCCAACGGCTCATGGGGATAGAATACATACCTTAGGCACAATTTTACATTGTAACCTAGGACATTAAAACTCAGTACTATAGTTTGAATCTTACCTCAAAACCCGTCCTTAGGAGACTCAAACCCCTTGACACTTCAATATCAACCCCCTCTTCTCATTTGTGAGCCCCTGACCCTGTCAGTCCCAGTACAATGGGGTACTCACCACTCTGTTGGTCTCGGGAAACAGAAAGCCACAGGGAAGGTCCCCTGCCCGGAAGCGATCCTCTTAGGTGCAAGAGGGGGGTTGCCACCTCCCCCCTGGAAGTACCACCAACCAAAAAGTGGAGTAATCACCCAGGGGCACTGGTGCACCAAAGGACTCACACAGCCTCTGCAAGGGGTCCCCAGGGCCCCACATTGGACGCCAGCTGACCCGATGCCGGTGTTCTTCAGCCCAGCCAGCTCCCGGCACCGGCGCCAGGAGTGGGCTGCCCCCAGAAAGCCAGGCAATCCGGGGTGCAGCTGGAGGGCACAGTTGCTCTATAGCACAGGTGGCACGTGTCGAGGGCAGGGACAAGGAACAGGGAAAGGCCTTCTGTGTGATTTCCAAAGGTGTTTATTGCCCCGAGGGTCAGGGACAGAAAAAGGCACAGAACCTGGGCTTGCAGGGGCTTAGAAGTGGGGGAGGTCTTGGGAGAGGATACAATTTCCAATCAGTAAGGGTGACATGGGGGAGGAACATAAGGTGGGGAGTACAATGCACAGACCAATGAAAGAACAGAAGGGGAGGGAACAGTTTAAACCAACCACTGGGGCGTTGAAGGTTGGGGGATTGACAGGGAAGGTTCTCGAAGAAGGGGCAGGGTTAGGGAAGGATTGACAATTGTGTAGGAGGAGGGAAGGGCAGGTCTAGGGAAGATAAACAACCAGGGCAAAACCAACAACACAGGGGGAAAGGAACAATCCATTAGGGATAAAATATACTGTAACAATACAAAATATGGGGGGGATTGTAGCCACAGCTTGTGCCTGCCATGTTTTGGTTTCGGGAAATTCTTTTCCCACAGACACCTGTTGTAAACAAGAGCATGTTATTACAAACTATCTTGTTTTTCTCCATTCTTTCCCAAAGGAGGGATTTCGTTTGATGGCCCTTTGGGGTGACCAATGGGTCAAAGGATCCCACCTCTTAGGTGGGCTCATTGTAAAAAAGTATATAAGGCAGGTTTGAAAAATAAAGTTCAGACTTCGAGTCTCACACAGCCTTCTGAAAACCAGAGTCCGTGTCCTCATTTCGTGTCCCACAGCGACATCTGGTGGACGCTGACGTGATTGCAGCCGCGGGAAACGAGGTATCCTAAAAGCGAATTTTTAGGTAAAATACCGATTCCCGCCCTGCTTGCCAGTTCGTTTCTCTCCGATAAGGAGACGAACTTTTTGGCAAAATGAAAGTTCCTGCACTAGACCCTGAAGACTGTCTGGTGCTGGAACTCTGGGAAGACCTGTTGGATAGAAACGGGGTTTACATTCCCAGAGATCAATTCCAGGCCCTTTACATTTGGGGAAAGAGAAATGGTATTTCTGCGAATGCCTATGACGCGCTATCAAAGACATGGTGGCGTGTTCTGGGACGCAGTCTGCATGAAGCTATGTCCTCTGGACAAGCAGAGATCTCCAGGTTAATAATAACTTGGAGACAAATTTTTAATGTACTTAAAAGTCCGTGTGAGAGTTCACTCTCCAGTTCAGGTCTAAGTCCTGCAGCGTCTGAGGAAGACGACGGACTTCCGAGCGAGCTGATGTCCGACGCGGAGTTGGAAGACGGAGACCTCGTGGACGCAAGAAGCGGAGGAGCTGTGGCAGAAGGTTCAGCCAGCAGTGGATCGGAAAGCCCCCCACCTATCCAGAACTTGTCGGGTTCGCTTGTCGCCTCCCCCGGGGATGCGATTTCCCTGGAGAGGTTTGGAGCCCCCCGCGCGCGGGTGGGGGAGGGAAACAGGAGCGGGGACGGACCGGGGAGTCCGGGACGACCCCTCATCCCGCCCCCCAGGTGCGATCCACACCGATTTCCGCGAGCCCTTTTCGCGCAGCCGAACGGCGGGAACGGGGGGGAGTTGGGAATTCGGAAGCCCCGCCCCGCCCTGCTCCGCGGTCGCCCCCCTCGGCATTCATGGCCCCGCCCCGCCCTGCTCCGCAGTCGTCCCCACCTCCGGTGGCGGTGGAAACTCCGCCCCGCCCGGCTCCGCGCTCGCCCCGCTCGGTCGTGACTCCGCCCCGCCCTGCTCCGCGGTCGTCCCCGCCTCCGGTGGCGGTGGAAACCCCGCCCCACCCCACGGTCGCCGCCCATTCCCCAGATTTGCGTCGTGGAAACCGAACGGGCGCAGCCAACAGCGTGGACAGTGGGCGTCACTTTAAAGGGGACAGTCACGACAAAGTGCCCACATTGCGAAAGACGTACGCGCTTTCCTCTTGGGGCGGACGATGTGGAAATCAGTCCCTCCGAGGGAGGAGACGATGAGTCGCCGCAGTGGCGCAGCCGCGCGCGCGACGGGGGCGGGGCTGGATCCCCTTCCGGCCCCGCGGTGCCTGCCGCGGTGAAGCGGCCGGCGGAGGAGCTCCCCTGTGCGCGCAGCGGGGAGGCGCCAGCCGCCGCCGCGGCCGGGGGGGAACAGCCCACCCCCCCATCACCGGCGGCGCGGCGGCGCGCTGACCCTCCACCCCCTCTCCCGGCACGGGCCAGCAGTGAGGCAACGGCTCGGTTCGCCGATGAACCTTCCGTGTTTGCGCGACCTGGCTTCACTGTGGGGACGGGGCGAGCCGCGGTTCCATCTGCCTCTGTCCCCACGGCCCCGGACGGGCGGAAAGCCGGATCAGCACCGGCTCTTCCACACCCGCCCTTGCCGACCCCTCCTCCAGTGCAGCGTGTGGGAGGGACCGAGTCCCTCTGGGCGTCGGCCACTCCTCCTGCACTGAGCGAACCGCCTCTGTCTCCGGGATCGCGGGCTTCAGTGGCTTCTACAGCCGCTGGTGCCGCTGCGATCCCCCCCCACCCCCTGACTTCCAGTGACTCTGGGGATGCTCCGTCTGTGTCACCCCCAGGGCTCACGTTTGGGGCAGAAGGCAACGCAGCTGCCACGTCCCCTGTGATGGCTCGCAGGAAAAGGCCCCGAGTTGGTGGCCTTTCTCCAGCCAATCACGGGACGCTGCCACCACGCCAGGTCACCGTGCGCCCCAGAGGCCAGAGAAGCTTCTGGGACGAAGTGACATCAAAGGCTTTGGAAATGGGGCATTGGGAAGTCGCAGTGCGTCTCATGGGGGCTGCAAAGTGTCTTTTTGGCCCTGCTGGCACTGAAAGGGCCGTGATGTCAGGTGCCGAGAACCTGGGACAGGTATCTCTGTCTGCTCCGGTGACACCCACAGGGCAGACACACACAGATCCTGTCACCCCGCAGGGAGCTGTTCAGGCTTTTCCTGCACTTAGGGCAAACTCCAAACCTTGTAAGTCCTCTGTTTCCAGGACTGAGAACCGGTGGTGAGGAGACGGCTGCTTTGGATTTCCCGGGCCGCCTCAAGCTCACTGGCCAGCAGTCCTGATTGAGGAACATCCCGAGGTGTGCTGCACCCTCCACCTCCCTGATGCCACCCCTTCAGAGATCCACCTCCAAGACTGCATGGCCTCCGCAGTGGCCTCTGGATCCTGTTCAGTTGTCTGTCACAGGACTGGGTGGCACGAAGCAATGCTTTGTGAGCCAGCGACCCGTGATGATCACAAACTCAGAGGGACAGTCGGCTATGGTTCGACCATACGTCACTGAAACTTCTACTAACCTCTGGGAGCGGGACGTCTTGGCGGCTTGGGGGGTGCGGGTTGGGACAGAATTTTAAATGGTGGCTGACGGACAGACCCATTTTGGACTGCCAGTGGCCCCTTCTGAATGATAAATTACTTGCCCTTTGACAATCGGTCCAGGAGCACTGGACCGAGGCCATCTCGAGTTTTCCACTGGTCCGTGGAACACTCCGGTTTTCTGCATCATGAAGAAATCTGGGAAATGGAGGTTGTTACAAGATCTCCAGGAAAGTCGATGCTGTGATTCCAGATTTTCATCCCACAGGCTTCATTTGCCAATGGAGTGACAAATGGTCTGATTCCTTGCACATTTTTGGAATGGGTCTTTTTTGCCCCATCCGCCGCATACGACGGCAATTTCACTATTTAATAGTGAATCCCGTAAAACGGGAGAATTTTGACTGGAGCCCCACAAACTCTGAATCCCTGCAGAGTGCTCTAGCAAACCTTTTTCAGGCGGATCATGCCCAGCCATGAGCTACTAAAAGTGGCGAAATTGGCTGAACTTTCTCTGTGACCATAAAATGGTCCAGAACCAGTGCAAGGACCCACCGTCTAACGGTTTGGGAAAAACAGGGAAAGCCATTGTCACTTGTCGGGATGGATCTGAGTGGCAGGAGCTGAGGGGTCATGAGCTGCCTCAGCCAAATTGGTTGAATTGAGAGCTGCTGTCATGGCATGTCAGCAATTTTCCCAGGTTCCTTTTGGTCTTGTCACGGACTCCACCCTGGGGACCGTGACCGGCGTGAAAGTCATCAAGCGGAGGAATCTCCGAGTGATGACTCAGATGCAGATGATGCGAGTGATCGCTCAGGTGGCCCCTCTATAATTAGGCATTGAGAATTGCATTTTTCTTTTTTCTTTTCTTTTTTTTAAAAACTAAAAGGGTGATATGTAGCCACAGCTTGTGCCTGCCATGTTTTGGTTTCGGGAAATTTTTTTCCCACAGACATCTGTTGTAAACAAGAGCATGTTATTATAAACTATCTTGTTTTTCTGCATTCTTTCCCAAAGGAGGGAACTTCGTTTGATGGCCCTTTGGGGTGACCAATGGGTCAAAGGATCCCACCTCTTAGGTGGGCTCATTGTAAAAAAGTATATAAGGCAGGTTTGAAAAATAAAGACCAGACTTCGAGTCTCACACAGCCTTCTGAAAACCAGAGTCCGTGTCCTCATTTCGTGTCCCACAGCGACATCTATGTTTAATATAATATTAAATTGCTATTAAAAGTTTTTATAAATTTAAATTTGTTCTTTATTTTATTTTTATTTATAACAGGTGCCTGCCTTTTTCCAGGGCTGCCAGATGGGCTTAGGGCTGCCAGATGGGCTTAGGGCTGCCCTGCATCCTCCTGTGGAAGTTCCCTGAGGGTCAGAGCACTCAGTGCCCAGACTCCTTTCCTGTGCCTGCTGTGTCCCCTGGGGCTGCAGAGCTCTCCTGGCTCACAGCAGACATTCAGTCCTTGACCTCGGGGTGACCCCACCCTGGCCAGGCCTGTGCCCAGGGAGCTCCACTCCCTGCTGGTCCCTGGCACACACGGTCCCTGCAGGTGCCCTGTGCTCTCCTGGCAGCTCCCAAGGCCCTCCAGACAAACATTCCCCTGCCATCAGCCCTGGCACAAGCTGCAGAGCCCCAGGAAGGTTCAGCACAGACCCTTCCCCATCTGATGGGCCCTGGCCACCAACAAGCAGAGCCTGACCCAGGCCTGAGTCCCCTGAAGGCCACACTGGGACCCTGATCTCATCCCACTGAGCCCTGGGAGAACAAGGAACACAAGGAGCCTCTTCAGAGTCTGTTCCTTGGGCCTGTTGCTGAGAGGGACTGTGCAGGGAGAGCAAAGCCTTCCTGGGCTGCCCTCAGGAGATGCCCTTGGCTGCTGGAGCTGCTGTGCTGGAGCCCAGCTGTGTCCCAGCAGTGCCCATGGCCTGGCCCTGCCTGTGCTCACAGCACGGACACGCAGCAGGACAGTGACCAAGCTGCCACAGCACTGCGGCCTTACAGCCACAGAAGGGCTGGGAAGGAGAGGCTGGAGCTGGGAAGAGCAGCTGTGGGAAGAGGCAGGGCCATTGTCCCTGGCTGTGCTGCTGTGCTGGGAGTCTGTGCCCTCCACCTCTGCTCACAGGCACTGCCCCTGCAGAGACAGAGAGGGGCTGAGGGAACATCTTGGGCACCCAGGGCAGAGCAGGACACTTTATTTTACAGAAATGCACAGTGATCAGGGCTTCTTACTGTCTGTGGTTAACACAGGCACGGTAGATACTGATGTAGCAATACTGTGACTGATGACTTCCCTTTTTGGAAATTATAAGAAAAGGAAAAAGAAAAAGAAAAAGAAAAAGAAAAAGAAAAAGAAAAAGAAAAAGAAAAAGAAAAAGAAAAAGAAAAAGAAAAAGAAAAAGAAAAAGAAAAAGAAAAAGAAAAAGAAAAAGAAAAAGAAAAAGAAAAAGAAAAAAGAAAGAAAAAGAAAAATGGAAAAGGAAAAGGAAAAGGAAAAGGAAAAGGAAAAGGAAAAAGAAAAAGAAAAAGATAAAGAAAAAGATAAAGAAAAAGAAAAAGAAAGAGAAAAAGAGAAAGAGAAAGAGAAAGAAAAAGAGAAAGAGAAAGAAAAAGAAAAAGAAAAAGAAAAAGAAAAAGAAAAAGAAAAAGAAAAAGAAAAAGAAAAAGAAAAAGAATAATTAATACACCAAATAGAATAACAAACAAGACACATGTCACCAAGCAGTCTGGGCCTGGAATGAGTTCCATTCTGAATGTTGTGCAGAAACAAAGAGGCACTTGATTGTTTCTGAAAAGCACAGAGGGGTCACATTCCTCAGGGCATCCTCCAGCTCCTGGTTCCTCAGGCTGTAGATGAGGGGGTTCAGTGTTGGAGGCAGCAGCGAGCACAGAAGTGACAGTGCCAGACCCAGGGATGGGCACCAGGCTGGCACAGATGACCTTGAGGCTCTGCAGGGCTCAGGCACAGCAGCTGTGCCAGAGTCAGGGCTGAGCTCACACTCTGGGGGCTGGGGCAGAGCCCAGGCAGAAATGAGCCCTGAGCCAGCAGCTCTGCAGTGGTGGCCACCAGGCTGGGTTGCCAAGGGAGGCTTCTGGCCATGCCCTGGAAGCAGCTGCTGCTGCCCAGGGGCCTTTGGTGCCTCAGGCTCTCCCTGGCACAGCTCCCAGCACGGCACTCGGCACTTGTCCCTGAGCCCTTCACTCTGCTGGGGCTGGCCTGGGGCTTTTCCTGCAGTGGGACCTGCCCTGGTCCTGGCACAGGAAAGGCAGTTCCTGCTGGAGCAGGAGGCTCTGCCTGCAATGGGCTCAAACAACCCCAACAAGGCCCTGTTTGCAAAGCCCCCAGTGGGAAATGAAGAAGGGGATCATGCTGCTTTGGGGGTGAGGAATGCTGAAAGCAGCCTGACTCCTCCATCCCAAAGTTCCACATGCTGAGAGGGAGCTGAAGCTGTGGCAGAGCTGCTAAAATCCCCAGAGAAAGCAACAACCCAGTGACACCACTGAGAGCTTCTGCAGAGCTGCTGAGCTGGCACAGCCTGGGCACATCTGACTGACAGGGCAGCACTTCAGACTAGGAAAGCCCCATCCCAAATTTTAACTGCAGCATCTCCTGACACTTCCCTTCTTGGGGGAGGGTGTGGAGATTCCTCCCTGGAGTGGGGACACCCCTCAAGGTCACTGCCTGAGGCTGAGCTCAAGAGATTTGCCCACGGTCATTGGTCTGGGGGAGTGACACCCATCTCTGGTTAATAACTGGTTTTGCTTTAATACAATTGCTTCAAAATTGCTTCCTAGAGCACTATCTTAAAATAGATGTTACAGCTCCTGTGCTGTGGAGGAAATCATTCTGATTAAGACCTTTTTGTCTAATCATGATCATAATCAGTCATATCTATATGTCCATAAATACCTCTGGTTTGCCATCCTTAATGTTGTGGGACAAAGTTGTACAAAGGTTCAATTCCACCTGTATAATCCTTTAGGCATAAATCCTTGACAGAGTCTGGGGCTGGGATTGGATCCAGGCACTGCCAGGACCCTCTCCCAGAAGGAGTTTAGAAAGCCTGGGGGTCCTGGTTTGGGTCCTTTGTGAACCTCGTGACCAAACAGGAGCTTCTCTAATAAACTTTGCCTGAAGCTGCCACTCTGCCCATGACAGGAACCTCTGGGAGTGTCGGTGACATCCCAGCTCTTTGGCAGCCTGGACACTCCTGGGATGTCCCCATGGAGCCCCTGGGAGTGTCTGTGACGTCCTGGCTCTTTGGCAGCCTGGACACTCCTGGGATGTCCCCATGGAGCCCCTGTCAGTGTCTGTGATATCCCAGCTCTTTGGCAGCCTGGACACTCCTGGGATGTCCCCATGGAGCCCCTGGGAGTGTCTGTGACATCCCAGCTCTTTGGCAGCCTGGACACTCCTGGGATGTCCCCATGGAGCCCCTGGGAGTGTTGGTGACCTCGCTGTTCTTTAGGAGCACAGGGATGTCACCACTGGACTCCTGCCACTGCCTGGGACAAATTGGCTCCTTGGCAGGGTACAGACACCTCTGGTGTCACTGTGCAGCCCTGGGACTGTCTGTCACCTCAGGACCCTTAGGGAGATTAAGGACCCCTGGGATGTCACCACAGAGCCCCTGTGACTGAGGGTGACCAAACAGATCTGACCCAGAGACCCCTCAGATGCCACCATGGAGCCCCTGTGCCTGCACGTGAGCTCACAGCTCTTGAGCAGCTGGAAACCCCTGGAATCTCTTCAATCTGCTCTGCTGAGGATGGATGCTCAGCAACTTGGAGGTTCCCTGATGAATTTTAGCTCTCCAGAGGCTTGTTCAGTCTTCAGCTCTTCAGTGCAGGAATTCAGTGCCAAAGGCTCATTAACATTCCAAAGCACTCTAACAAGACAAGCCCCTGGGAATAATTTAATTCCAAAAATTCAATTCTTCTGTGGTTAATTGTACAGATTTCAGAAGTGTATTCAAAGAGAATATACTATTTTTTTTAAATACAGAAGGGTTTTTTTTGTCCTCTTTCATTTTGTTTTCCTGTTTGTAGATTGATATCAGTAATCTCCAGTTGATATTGATCCCCAGCACCTCCGAAGGTGCTCTGAATAGATATGAACATCAAGACCCTTCATGGCTGACCATCAATCACACTTTGTCCCTGTCCCCACCCCACCATTTCCCTCATCCAATCCCTGGCACTCAGAGCAGCCTTGTGCAAATCTGAGCTCCCTCCACTCCAGGCTGCACCTGCAGCTTTCAGCTCCTTGGCACCAACTCCCACCTGCTTTCCTTGCAGAAGGAGCTGCCCGAGACACAGAGGTGTAGCCTTGGTTCGTGCCTGAGATGTTTTAGTTTTCTGAAAGTCTTTTCCCAGAGAGTATTTTGTTAACAAGAAATATGTTTTTTTACCTGTAGCCTTTGTTTACATTCCTTTCCCTAAAAGGGACTTCTTCTTGATGTCCCTCAAGTTTGACCAATGTGATTGAAAAAGTTTGTCTTTCTTTCACCAATTAAGTTGTTCTCTGTAAAATAGTATAAAAGAGAAAAAATTACCAAAAATAAACACAGTCATTTGTCAGCCTTCTAAAGTCAGAGTCTGTCTCTTTGTAGTCTTTTACAGCGTCACAGAGGGATGTTCATTCATTGTCAGCCAACAAAGCCAAGGGAAGGCACAGCTCCATGAAAAACACAAGTCCAGCCAGTGACACCAAGAGAGGGCAAGATCAGGATTTCTCCTCCTGCTATTGTACGCTTCCAGGAAATTCCTGGTTTCTTCTGGTGGGAAAACTTGGACATTTCTTAGAAGTGCTCCAATGACCCAGCTAATGAAGATGTGCTCGTGCACCTCGCAAGCTGCCGGTCCCCTACAGCCCTGCAGGGCTCCTGTCCCATCTGCTCTGCTCCAGTCTAAAACAGGGACCAGCACTGTCCCAGCAGCATTAGAGAGCTGAATTGGAAAGGACCTCAGCAAGTCAGCAGCCCAAGCTGTCAGAAACTGGGTCAGATCAAGTGGTTCAAGGCTTGGTTTGTCCTGGGTTGGGAGATTTTTAGTGTAGTTTTGGAGGGAATTTGGGGATTTTGAGGAGAATTTGGAGGGATTTTGGGAGATTTTGGGGTGATTTTAAGGGAATTTTGGGGAAATTTGGAGCATTTGGGGAGAATTTGGAAGAAATTTGGGGGATTTTGAGGGAAATTTGGGGAAAATCCGGGGGAAATTTTGAGGAATTTGCAGTGAAATTTCAGGGATTTTTGGGAGATTTTGGAGAATTTTGGGGGAATTTTGGGGGAAATTTCAGAAACTGTGAAATTTGTGGGAGTTTTGGGGAATTTGGGGTCATTTTGGGGTCATTTTGGGGAATTTAGGGGGAAAATTCGTGGAATTTTGGGAAATTTTGAGGAATTTAGAAAAGTTTGGAGAATTTTTGCGGGAATTTCAGCAATTTCGAGGGAATTTTTTGGGGGGATTTTGGGACGTTTTGGAGAATTTGAAGGAATTTTTGGGGGAAATTTCAGAAACTTTGGGGAACTTGGGGGAATTTTGGGTCATTTTGGGCATTTTGGGTCATTTTAATGGAATTTTGGGGTGAATTTTGGACATTTTGGGGGATTTTTGGAGATTTTGGAGGAAATTTCAGAAACCCAGCTGCAGCCCAAGCTGTCAGCAACTGGGTCAGCCCAAGTGGTTCAAGGCTTGATTTGGTCTGGATTGGCAAATCCCAAAGGACAGGGATGAGGGGGCAGCATCTCAGCAGCTGGCTGAGCCCACGGGAACAAAGGTTTCCTCCTGTCCTGGCTGAGCCTCCCCTCTTTCACCCTCTGCTCATTGTCTTTTGTCTCCCAGCAGGCCCCCAGTGAAGAGCCTGGCTCTGTGTTCTCCATCACCTCCTCGGGGGCACTGCCAGGCTGGGATGAGGAGCCCCTCAGCCTTCCCTGCTCGGGGCTGGACAAGCCCAGCTCCCTCAGCCTCTCCTGACAAACCAAGGGCTGCAGCCCCACCTTGGAGCCCTTCCCTGACCCTGCTGCAGCTGCCTGCAAAGCAGGCAAGACATCTTTCCTGCCCTGGGGAACCCAACCCAGGCCACAGGGACCTGGAGAATCCCTGTCCTTGATGTCCTGCTCACACAGCCCAGCCCCTTGTCCCTGTGTCAGGCTCTGGGGTCGATCCTGTGGAACATCCTTTGGTGGAGGCTGTGGCTCCAGGTGCACTGGGGGGATCCCAGGGGACAGGGGACCCTTCTGGGCATGAACAGCATTGGACTTGTTGGGGGAAACTGTGAGGGGGAGCTGGGGCAGAGTGACCAACCCAGTGACCTCACACAGCCCTCCTGGGATGTCACACAGCCCCCCATGATGTCACTCAGCTGGTCTCTGATGTCACAACCCACTCTGTGATGTCACACAGCCACCCTGTAATGTCACAGCCAACTCTGTGATGTCATAGCCTGCTCTATGATGTCAGACCTTTGCCCTGTGATGTCACAGCTGGCTCTGTGATGTCACAGACATGGCCCATGATGCTATAGCTCCTCGATGACCTCACATAACCCACTCTGAGATGTCATAGCCCACTCTGTCACCTCATGTTTCCAGATGATCAATGGTCTGCACCTGCTGAGCTAACACAATGCTCGTTCTCCAAAACCATGGCCCATGGAAACCACACAATGCCCATTGTGTAATAACAGGAACAGGAAGTCCAGCAGCCTCAGTGTCCTGCCAGCTCAGCCAGGCCCACTGGAACATTGGGGTCTGTGACCACCAGGGACCACCAGAGAGACCCCCAGGGCAGAAGAGGGCATGCAAAAGGGGAGGGGAGATGTGTTAATGATCTCAGGGAAATGATTATCATATGTCTGTTTAGTCTGGGACAAGCAATGAACATGTATCCAAAATACAGAATATAAGCAGAAACTTTCCTGTACTCAGCACACACGGCTTTGGAGGAGCTGTCCCCCTGTGCATCCAGCTGAATAAAGAATGCTGCTTCTGAATGCTACATTGGGGTGAAGGAGTTTTTGATTTTGCTGCAGTTTTGGTAACACTCCCAGTCCCAAGGAAAGCTCTGTCTGCTGCTGTTCACAAACAGAGCAGGGCTGGTGGGAGATGTGGTGGTTGGAGGCTGCCTGGGGTACAGTGACCATGAAATAATCAAGTTTTCAATATTCTGTGAAAGAAGGAGAGGCATCCACAAACCTCCTACACTGCAATGACAGAGGGCAGACTTTGGCCTGTTCAGGATGCAGATTAAAGGGAGACAGCCCTTAAAAACAAATGGGGTCCAGGAAGGAAGGACACATTTCAAGAAAGAAAACTTAAGGGGAAAGGAGCAGCCTGTCCTGATGTGCCAGAAGCTGAGCCAGTGAGGAAAATGGCTGGCCTGGCTGTCCATGGTGCTTTTGTGGGAACTCACGGGAAAAAAGAGGGTGCATCCCCTTTGGACAGAGGAGCAGGCAACTCAGGAAGTGTTTAAGGATATTGCTAGGCCACGCAAAAAGAAAATTAGAGCGGTGAAAGATCAATTAGAGCTTAACCTGGCCACATCCATGAAAAATAATAGAAAATGTTTCTATAAAATGACATAGCAAAACATGGAATAAGGAGAACCTCTAGTCTTTATTGGCTGCAGTGGGGAATAGAGTAACTAAAGAAAAGGCTGAGCTGTTTAACACCTTGTTTTTCTAAATTTTCAACATTAAGACAGGTTGTCCTCAGGACAAGTGTTCTCCTGAGCTGGTAGATGGGGACAGGGAGCAGAAGAGCCCCCCTGTCATCCAGGAGGAAGCAGCTGCTGACCTGCTGAGCCACTCAGATGCTCACAGGTGTCTCTGGGACCAGATGGGATCCATCCTAGGGGCATGAGGGAGCTGCTGGATGGGCTCGCCAAGCTGCTCTCCATCATTTCTCCTCAGTCCTGGCTCACCAGGGAGGTCCCAGAGGACTGGAGGTGCCAATGTGAGCCCATCCCCAAGAAGGGCTGGAAGGAGGATCTGGGGAACTCCAGGCCTGTCAGCCTGGCCTCGGTGCCTGGCCAGGTGATGGAACAGCTCACCTGGAGTGCCATCACAGGGCACCCACAGGATGGCTGAGGGATCAGCCCCAGCCAGCATGGATTTCAAGATCTGCATTGATGATCTGGATGAGGGGATTGAGTCCACCATCAGCAAATTTGCAGATGACACCAAGCTGGGTGTGGGTGTGGATCTGCTGGAGGGCAGGAGGGCTCTGCACAGGGCCCTGGACAGGCTGGATCCAGGGCCCAAATCCAACAATGTCAGGTTGAACAAGACCAAGTGCCAGGTCCTGCACTTTGGCCACAACAACCCCTGCAGTGCTACAGGCTGGGGACAGAGTGGCTGGACAGCAGCCAGGCAGAAAGGGACCTGCAGGGACTGATGGACAGCAGGCTGGACATGAGGCAGCAGTGTGCCCAGGTGGCCAAGAAGGCCAATGGCAGCTGGCCTGGATCAGGAACAGTGTGGCCAGCAGGAGCAGGGCAGGGATTCTTCCCCTGTGCTCAGCACTGGTTGGGCAGCACCTCAACTGCTGTGTGCAGTTCTGGGCCCCCAATTTAGGAAGGACATGGAGGGGCTGGAGCATGTCCAGAGAAGGGCAACAAGGCTGGTGAGGGGTCTGGAACACAAGTGCTGTGAGGGGAAGCTTAGGAAGCTGGAGTTGTTTATCCTGGAGGAAAGGAGGCTCAGGGGAGACAAGGTGGAGTCAGGGCACAGGTTGGACTTGATGATGTCCAAGGTCTTTTCCAACCTTGTTGATTCTGGGATTCTCTGAAACCACCCTTGCAGCAGTTGCAGGATGAGCCCTGGGCCTCCTCTTCAGAAGGTGCAGCAGCCCAGGTGCCTCAGCTTCTCCTCACAGCCCCAAAGCCCATCCTGTCAGTCCTGCAGAGCCTCTGCAGCTCCTCCTCCTTGCCCACAACAGGGAGCCCCACAGCCAGACACAGCAGCCCAGATGGGCCCCCCTGGCCTGGGGTGCCTCTGGCAAGGGAGCAGCAGGAGGCACTGCAGGAGCCTGCAGACAATTCCTGAAGCACTTGGAGGATGATCCTGCTCCCCAAGGGACGTTCCCATGGTGCCAAGTGAGGAACTGAACTGGGGAGTGGGGCCAGAGAGGAAAGGGCAATCAGGGATGGGCTGTTTGCAGGGAAGGGAACAGGGGTGGGACACAGGAAGAAATTTGCAGCAGGAATAAAGAAAGAAAGCCAAGGTGAAGCAAAGGAAATGGTCAGGGCAGTTTGGGGGTGGCTGCCAGGCAGCCCTGGCTCTGAGCAACAACGTCTGCAGTGGCACAGCAAACTCCCAGCTCATGGGAACAAACTTTCTGGCTCTGACTTCAGAGGCCACCAGAAACCTGAGGGGTTTCCCTGCTGTGGCCCAGCCCTTCCTGGCCCCAGGGGCTGCTGGCATTTGTGCTCCCTCAGGTTCATCTCCCCACACCAACAGCATGGGGGTGCTCAGGCCTGCTCTGGGCAGGGCAAACAGGGGCTCCTGAGGCAGTGCTGCCGTGTCTGTGCCTGCAAGGCTGCGGCAGCTGTGTGAGCTGGGGGAGAGGCCAGGGCTGCAGAGGGGGGATGTTGTTGGCAGGTGCATGAGGAGGCTGTGGGACGCTGCCCTGGGGTGTCCAGCGCAGTGGGGATGGATCAGGCCCTGCTCTGCTGCTCCTTGCCGTGTGCCCCAGGGCCCTTGCAGAGCCCCAGCCGTGCTGTTTGCCCCCAGCCTGCCCACGGCCAGCCTGGGGCTGCTGCCGGGGCTTTTCTCTGCTGAGCATTGGCCTGGGCAATGTGTTGTGGAGAGAGCCTGGGCAAGGAGCCTGGAGCCCCCAGGCCCTGGGCTGAGGCCTCAGCGCTGCTGTGCCAGCAGTGCCCATGGGCTGTCCCTGCTGCAGCCCCGGCACTGCCACCCCCAGCCCTGTGCCCGGCCCCGAGAGCACTCAGGCCCTACAGCAACACCAGGGCCAGGAGGGCAGCGGGGCAGGGCCACGGCAGCAGCACTGGCAGCACCAAGTGCTGCTGCTGCTGCTGGGCACAGCTGCTGTGCCAGCACTGATCTGCCCCCAGCTCTGCACACAGACATTGCTGCTGCAGCTGCAGAGAAGGGAACCAAAGGGGCATCTCTGCAGGAAACTTGGCTGGGACATCCTTGAGTTCATTTAAAGCCACCAAGGGCGTAGCCCCTCATTGACAGTCTGTGGCCACAGGGAAGGTGGCACAATGAGAAATGGCACAAACAATGACATTTCTTCGTGGATAAGATTAAAAAAGCAAAACACAGGAAGAAAACACCTTTAACCAAACCTACAGGAACTATCAAAGATGACTTTTATTACAAGTTATTTGGAGATATTTTCAAGCACTTTAATGTTTCTGAAACCATCCAGTCATCATTGTCCACACTGCAGCCTTGAGCTCCTGGTTCCTCAGGCTGTAGATGAGGGGGTTCAGGGATTGAGGCACCACCGAGTACAGAACTGACAGGGACAGATCCAGGGATGGGGAGGAGATGGAGCGGGGCTTCAAGTAGGTAACAAAGCCAGTGCTGAGGAACAGGGAGACCACAGCCAGGTGAGGGAGGCAGGTGGAAAAGGCTTTGTGCCGTCCCTGCTCAGAGGGGATCCTCAGCACAGCCCTGAAGATCTGCACATAGGAGAAAACAATGAAAACAAAACAGAAAAATGATAAAGTGGCACTGAACACACTAACTCCAACCTCCCTGAGTCTGGAATTTGAGCAGGAGAGCTTGAGGATCTGGGGGATTTCACAGAAGAATTGGCCCAGGACATTGCCATGGCACAGGGGCAGGGAAAATGTATTGGCTGTGAACAGTAGGGCATTGAGAAAGGCACTGGCCCAGGCAGCTGCTGCCATGTGGGCACAAGCTCTGCTGCCCAGGAGGGTCCCGTAGTGCAGGGGTTTGCAGATGGACACGTAGCGGTCGTAGCACATGATGGTCAGCAGGAAAAGTTCTGCTGAGATGAAAAAGATTAAAAAAAATACTTGGGTAGCACATCCTGTGTAGGAGATGTTCCTGGTGTCCCAGAGGGAATTGTGCATGGCTTTGGGGACAGTGGTGCAGATGGAGCCCAGGTCGGTGAGGGCCAGGTTGAGCAGGAAGAAGAACATGGGGCTGTGCAGGTGGTGGCCGCAGGCTACGGCGCTGATGATGAGGCCGTTGGCCAGGAGGGCAGCCAGGGAGATGCCCAGGAAGAGGCAGAAGTGCAGGAGCTGCAGCTGCCGCCTGTCTGCCAATGCCAGCAGGAGGAAGTGGCTGATGGAGCTGCTGTTGGACATTTGCTCTGGCTGGGCATGGGGATCTATTCATGGAGAAAAGGACAGTGACGAGTTAGAGGAGATACCTGGAACCAAAATCAAAGCCATTTCCCACACACCCTCCCCTGGAATACACAGACACCCTTTGGCATGTAAGACTTCTGCAGTTTTCTTATTAATGTCCCCCCATGTCCCTCCTGGTATTCTTGGATATCAAACCCTCAGCATTTCTGCTGCCCCCAGGGAGAACAGAGCACCTTCTGTGAGGCAAAGTGATGAGTGGAGAGTGAGGGGACATGGTCTGTCATTCTGACCTGTTCAGAGTTTCCATGGGCTTTAGCCTTTCTCAGGTGGAGGGTGATCAGCTTCCCATCTTTCCCCTAAAAAATCCCCAGGTACTGCTGAGAGCAGATGGATCCACCACAGCCCAGACCCACTTTTGTATCCAAGGACTCACGTTGCTCATTTCACCAACCCAACAGCATTTCCAGTGTCAGAACACCTCTGCCTTTCCCGGGGGTCTTTCAGATAACACAAAGATGCTGCAGGACAGGTTTGCCTCCCGGATTGAAGCTCTCAGCTTGGACTGAAATCTCCGTGAGACTTCCAAGTGTCCTTGTGCTGGTATTGGACTGAGGGAGATGCAGCTCCTTCCCTGGCTGCACTGACAGCATTGCCCAGAGCCGGGCACTGGGGACAGCGTCACCCTGAGCCAGCTGTGCCCCCTCCCAGAGCCCCCAGGGCCGGGCAGCTGCTCCCAGCCCTGTGCTCTGCAGAGGGAACTGGGCCCGGGGCTGCAGAGCTGCCCCAGGGCTCTGCTGCAGCTCTGCCTGCACAGGAGGGGCTTCAGGCCTTGGAGCCCCGGCCCTGAGGGCAGAGGCTTGGCTGGGGGACAGGAGGGAGGGGGCTTGTTCAGAGGGAGGGGCTGCACTGGAGGGGCTCCTGTGGAGATCTCTCAACTCTCCCTGCCACAACATTGCTGGGGTTTGTTTTCTCTCATTGCCTCATCTGCTCTCTGCTTCCTGCAGATTTTCCTCCTGCAGGGCTTTCCCTGTGCCTGAGCTCTCCCTGCCAGCACTCCCAGACCCCAAATCTCTGGGCACTCTCCTTGGCCCTACTGAACCCTGCCTGTTTGCAGGGCAATGGCTGGGGGCAGGTTATGTTGGCAGCCTGGAGAAAGGAGAGCTCAGACTAAGCCTGATGGGCCCAGCCAAGGTGATGCTGGTGCTGTCCATGGGCAGAGGAGTGGCTGAAAGCACATCAGGGATCTCCTGCACACCTGCTGAGCACTGAGAGTTCAGATGTCCCAGGGACTTGTCAAAATTAATAATACGTTTATCATTTGTTATCCCTCTCCCCCATTACCTAATATTAGCAAACTGAATACAAAGTCTCAGGAAATGTCCTGATTTTAAAATAAATCCTTGTCTTGGAAATATTTTGGGAGTGGGCAGAAGCTCTCAGTGTCAGTGCTTCATGAGCATTTCACCTGCCCTGCACCAGAAGTACTCAGAGAGTTGTACTCACAGAGTCTGTAGGCATTGGGATGTTCCAGCTTGAGGAGATTCCTGCAGGAGCTGAAGCTGCATTGTCCTGCAACCAGAGGTTCCTGTGCCAAGGGCTGGCAGTGATTCTCCCCCAGTCACTTCTCAGCACCTTCCCAGCCCTGAGTGATTGAAGCTCTCTGTGCCTCTGTGCTGTGCCCGGGGTGGCTGCAGGCAGTGCCCCAGCCCTGCTGGGCTGGGAGAAGAGCTGCTCAGCAAGAGAAATGTCTTTTGAAGCTCTTCTTGGTTGCCAGGAGCTGCCTCTGTGCCAGGAGCTCAGCCCAGCTCATCAGCACAGACACAGCACAAGGACTTTAATGACCCGCTTGGGGCTTGTGCTGAGGCCCTGAACATCAGGGAGATGAAGAAATCTCTCAAGAACTCCAAGTCAGAAGCCAACTCCAAAGTTTCTGGAAGTTTTAATGGGTCCCACTGAGGGACACAACAGAGAAAGTGTCCCCAGGCCTCAGGCAGAGCAGAGAACTGGAGGCAGTGATGCCAGGAGGGGACAAAGAGAAGCCAAGTCTTGGTGCCCTGGGACGCAGCAGGGTCTGTGCCAGCAAGGGCTGTGAGGAGACACCTTGTCCTGAGGCCCTGGGGCCTCCTGGCACAGCCCCAGCAAGGCTGGGCACTCTCAGCCCCTTGTCCTGCCCTCAGCATCCCCCTGACAGTCCAGTGGCCTCAAGGATCTGCTGGAAGGAGTCCCTGGGGAGCCTTGGTCAGGAATGGCCCTGGGGGACTCCTTCCTGCTCCCAGGAACTGCAGGTTCTTCAAAGGACTTTGGGTTTGGTTTTTGCCTTGGAGTTTCTGAGAGGTTTCTGCAACCATGGCCTCCAATTATCTGCTGTAATTAGTCCCATGAGAGGCTTTGTCAGTAACAGCACTCAGTGGGGCTCATTAATGCTTCAAGGTACTTCAGTTATTTGAAGGTACTTGGTGTTTCCCTTTTAAATCTGATTCTGTGAGAAAGATTGTGCAATCCTGGCCCCAATTATCTACTTTAACAAGTCCCTTGGGATTCTTAGCCAGTAAAAACACTCAGTGGGGCTCATTAATACTTTAAGGTACTCAAAGTTTCTTAAAGAACTTTTTTTTGGCACTGAGTGTCTGAGAAGTTTTTGTGTGATCCTGGCCTCGAATTATCAGCTTTAATTGGTCCCTTGAGAGCTTTGCATTGACACTGAGTAGGGCTCATTAATACTTTGAGATACTCAAGGTGTTTAAAGTACTTTGGATTTTCCTTCCCACACGGAGTCTTTCAGAGGTTTTTGCGCAATCCTGGCCTCCAATTCTCTCCTCCAAGGAGTCCATGAGGAGCCTGTGTTGGAGATGGACCTCAGCAGGACCCACTAATGCTTTTAGACACTTTGTATTTTATTTCTGACTCGGACTCCAGGAAAGTTTTGTGCAATCTCCTCTCAGGCCCTGAGGTTCAAGGGCTCAGCACCAAATGCACCACAGGGCTCATTAGGATCAAACAAGTCCTGACAAACCATGGCAGTGCCTTGATTTCTCTCTGGTCTGGTGCAGTTCATTAGGAAGTCTTTTTTTTCGTAGAGTTATGAAGAAATATTTCAAAGAGCTTCTACTAAATCCACATTCATATTTTCAAAGGTGAAGTTTTCTCTTTAGACAAGTGGTGATTGCAGCATTGTGTGTCTGATACTGATCCAGAGTCTCTCCCAAGGAGATCTGGCCTGCTCAGAGAAGCTGTGCCATGAGAAGTGTGGAGAACCTTGCTCCACATTCCCCAACTCCATCCTGTCTCTCCTCACTCACCTGGGACCTGCTTTGCTCAGAGAACTGGCTGCACTCAGCCAAAGAGGGTTTTTTTTTTTATTTTATTTTAGCAATCTAAACTCCTGAGTTTCAGACAATTTCCTCAAGTGTGTGCCAAGCCCAAGGTGCCTCCAAGGAGGTTCCCCTTCCCTAAGGCAGAACCATGCAAGGAATGTTTTAGACACACAGGAAGTTCTACAAGAAACACAAACCCAGAGTTGGCTGAAGGCAGAATTCGACCAACTCCTGAAGGACAGACAAGCTTTGAACTCCTTGCAGCTGAAAGTTCCAGGTGGGTTGTTGGGAGGTGTGTGAGTGAGCCAAGAGTGAGGGAAAGGGAAATGCAGAGAGGCCTGGAAGTGCTTCAGTGCAGACAGGCTGTGGGGAAGGGCACTGCAGCCCTGTCCTGGGCCAGGAGTGAGGGTGGATGATCATCCCAAGCTGCCCTGGGCCATTGCAAGGGGCTGTGGCCATGGACACTGCCCTGACCCCACTGCTGGCTTTGGGTGCCACGGCAACCCCCATCATTTTCAGTTTCCTTGGAAAGCACCCCAAGGACCCATTTCTGCAGCCAGGTTCCATGGCCACTTGCATGCAGAGCTGTTGCTGTCCTGGGCTGCCATGGCACCCCTCAGGATACAGCAGTGCCGGGGCAGTTCCAGGTACAATTGCACTGATACTCGTTGGTGCCCTCAGGTGCCACGGCAGCGGCCACAGGGACCCGTTGCTTGGTTTGGGGCCATGGCAACCAAGGCCTGGAGCCCTTGTGATGGTTGGTTGCCATGGAAAGCTGCCCTGGGCCCCTTGCTCAGGGCTGGTGTCACTGCCCAGAGCCAGAGGGGATCCCTTGCTGGGGGCTTGTGCCACGGCCACCTGCCCTGTGCCCCGCTGGCTGCTCAGGCACCGCGAAACCAGCAGCAAACGCCACTGCCAGAGCCAAAGGGCAGCTCAGCCAGACAGAAAGGGGCAGTGCTGGCCACTGTGTCCATAGCAACCCTCACTGGGACACCACACCTGGGTCACCTGTCCTGGCAATTGCCGTGGAAACCCAGCTCATTGGGGATGCAATGGTGGACAAAGGTTTTAGTGGGGCCTGTCACAGTAGGACAGAGGGTGGTGGTTTTAAACAAAAGGAAGGGAGATTCAGATAAGGAGAGATAAGGAGAAAATTTTTGATGGTGAGGTTGGTGATACATCAAGACAGTCAATGCCCCATCCCTGGAAACATTCCAGTCCAGCTGGGACAGGGCTCCGAACAACCTGATCTGGTGAAAGATGTGCCCTGGGATGTCACCATGGAATGGCTGTGACTGCCTCTGACCACAGCGCTTTTGACAATCCCAGAAACCCCTGGGAGGTGTCCATGGAGCCCCTGTCTGTGCCTGTGACATTCCAGCTGTGGAACAGCCTGGAGACTCTTGGGAAGTCCCCATGGAACCCTTCTGAGGGGCTGTGACAACTCGGTTTCTTAGCAGGCAAACATCACCAGGCCCTGTTACTCTGGAGAATTTCCATGGCAACCACCACCAGCCCCCTATTGCTATGGTCAGTCCCTTGGCAGCTCCATGCAGACCCCATGCCAGGGGTGGTTGCCAGGGCAGCCAGGGCTGGCACCAGCTGGGATGCTCAATTTCCACGGGCTGGGCTTTAGGATTGGGATTCCCCAATTTTCTGCTCCCACTAAAACTGTGTCACCCCTCACTGCCTCCAGCCTCTCATTGAAAGGACAAAAGGCAAAGATCCCAGGCTGGGATAAGCACAATTTGCTGGCAACA
>JADMLD010000047.1:0-27744 GCA_017589585.1 Phylloscopus whistleri | reverse complement strand
CCGCTGTCCCCGGCCCTGTCCGTCTGTCCCTCCCGCTGTCCCCAGCCCTGTCCGTCTGTCCCTCCCGCTGTCCCCAGCCCTGTCCGTCTGTCCCTCCCGCTGTCCCCGGCCCTGTCCCTCTGTCCCTCCCGGTGTCCCCAGCCCTGTCCGTCTGTCCGTCTGTCCCTCCTGCTGTCCGTCTGTCCCTCCCGCTGTCCCCGACCCTGTCCGTCTGTCCGTCCCGCTGTCCCCAGCCCTGTCCCTCTGTCCCTCCCGCTGTCCGTCTGTCCGTCCCGCTGTCCCCAGGGATGTCCCTCTGTCCCTCCCGCTGTCCCCGGCTCTGTCCCTCTGTCCATCCTGCTGTCCCCGGCCCTGTCCGTCTGTCCCTCCCGCTGTCCGTCTGTCCCTCCCGCTGTCCCCAGGGATGTCCCCAGACGCTCTCGGTTCGCTCTCAGCTTTATTCCAACGTCCCCGGGGCCACCCCTGGGCGCAGGAAACGTCCCCAGGTGTGCCCGGGTGTGCCCCAGGTGTGCCCCAGGTGTGCCCAGGTGTGCCCCAGGTGTGCCCAGGTGTGCCCCCAGGTGTGCCCAGGTGTGCCCCAGGTGTGCCCCCAGGTGTCACTTGTAGAACTCGTGCTCCTGCTCGTCCTTCCTGATGACGGTTTTGTACGCCTTCTCAAAGTCCTTGGCCAGCACGATGTACCTGTTCTCCCTGACGGCCAGCATCCCGCCCTGCAACGGCACACCTGGCTGTGGCACACCTGGGGCACACCTGGGGCACACCTGGGGCACCTGAGCGTCACCTACACTGAGCTACAGCCGGCCCCGTGTCACCTGTCCCAGGTGTGCCCCGGTGTGTCCCCCCACACCTGTCCCAGGTGTGCCCAGGCGTGCCCCACACCTGTCCCAAGTGTCCCACACCTGCCCAGGTGTGCCCCGGCGTGTCCCACACCTGTCCCAGGTGTCCCACACCTGTCCCAGGTGTGCCCCGGTGCCCCCCACACCTGTCCCAGGTGTGCCCCGGCGTGCCCCACACCTGTCCCAGGTGTCCCACACCTGTCCCAAGTGTCCCACACCTGTCCCAGGTGTCCCACACCTGTCCCAGGTGTGCCCCGGTGCCCCCCACACCTGTCCCAAGTGTCCCACACCTGTCCCAGGTGTGTCCCACACCTGTCCCAAGTGTCCCACACCTGTCCCAGGTGTGCCCAGGCGTGTCCCACACCTGTCCCAAGTGTCCCACACCTGTCCCAGGTGTGCCCAGGTGTGCCCCACACCTGTCCCAAGTGTCCCACACCTGTCCCAGGTGTCCCACACCTGTCCCAGGTGTGCCCCGGCGTGTCCCACACCTGTCCCAAGTGTCCCACACCTGTCCCAGGTGTGCCCAGCTGCCCCCCACACCTGTCCCAGGTGTGCCCCGGTGTGTCCCACACCTGTCCCAAGTGTCCCACACCTGTCCCAGGTGTGCCCCGGTGCCCCCCACACCTGTCCCAGGTGTGCCCCGGCGTGTCCCACACCTGTCCCAGGTGTGCCCCGGTGCCCCCCACACCTGTCCCAGGTGTGCCCCGGTGCCCCCCACACCTGTCCCAGGTGTGCCCTCACCTCCTGGCAGATGGAGTTGATGTCGGCCCCCGAGATCTTGTCCGGCCGCGCCACGTCTGGGACCGGGGTCAAGGAGCAGCACAGGTGTGCCCAGGTGTGCCCAGGTGTGCCCGAGCCAGCCCCCCAGGTGTGCCCAGGTGTGCCCAGGTGTGCCCAGGTGTGCCCAGGTGTGCCCAAGTGTGCCCGAGCCAGCCCCCCAGGTGTGCCCGGGTGTGCCCAGGTGTGCCCGGGTGTGCCCAGGTGTGCCCAGGTGTGCCCAGGTGTGCCCGGGTGTGCCCAGGTGTGCCCGGGCGTGTCAGAGCCGACCCTCCAGGTGTATCCCACCCCTGCCAGGCGTCCCCGGCTGCAGGTACAACCCTCCAGGTGCGTCCCAGCCCCCCAGGTGTCCCCCCAGGTGCCCCCAGGTGTGTCCCCAGGTGCAGACACAACCCTCCAGGTGCGTCCCAGCCCCCCCAGGTGTGCCCCCAGGTGTGTCCCCAGGTGCCCCCAGGTGCCCCCAGGTGCGCCCCCAGGTGCGCCCAGGTGCGGGATACAATCCTCCAGGTGCGTCCCAGCCCCCCAGGTGCGTCCCAGCCCCCCAGGTGTGTCCCAGCCCCCCCAGGTGTCCCCCCAGGTGTGCCCCCAGGTGTGTCCCAGCCCCCCCAGGTGTGTCCCCAGGTGCCCCCAGGTGCCCCCAGGTGCCCCCAGCCCCCCCAGGTGCCCCCAGGTGCCCCCAGGTGCCCCCAGGCGCCCCCAGGTGCGGGATACAATCCTCCAGGTCCACCTCCTCGGACAGGTTCATCTTGCCGGTGATGGTGGAGAAGATCAGGCGCTTCTGCCGCCGGTCGGGCAGCGGGAACTCGATCTTGCGGTCCAGGCGGCCCGGCCGCAGCAGCGCCGGGTCCAGCGTGTCCGCCCGGTTGGTGGCCATGATCACCTGCGGGCAGGTGAGGCAGCTCAGGTGAGCTCACCTGGGACGCGCCCGGATCCGGAAAAATCCGGAAAAACCCCGGGAATTCCCGATCCAGGTGTGCCCAGGTGCGCTCGGGTCGGTGGCCATGATCACCTGCGGGCAGGTGAGGCAGCTCAGGTGAGCTCACCTGAAGTACACCTGGGCGCACCTGAGGTGTCCCCGGATCCGGAAAAATCCGGAAAACCCCCGGGAATTCCCGATCCAGGTGTGCCCAGGTGCGCTCGGGTCGGTGGCCGTGACCTCACCTGGGGACAGGTGAGGCAGCTCAGGTGAGCTCACCTGAGACACGCCCGGATCCGGAAAAATCCGGAAAACCCCACAAAACCCCCGGGAATTCCCGGTCCAGGTGCGCCCAGGTGCGCTCGGGTTGGTGGCCATGATCACCTGGGGGCAGGTGAGGCAGCTCAGGTGAGCTCACCTGAAACACGCCCGGGCGCACCTGAGACACGCCGGGATCCGGAAAAATCCGGAAAAACCCTGGGAATTCCCGATCCAGGTGCGCCCAGGTGCACTCGGGTCGGTGGCCGTGACCTCACCTGGGGACAGGTGAGGGGTCAGGGACGCACCTGGGTCCCGCCGGAACCGCGGGAACCCCGAGATTCCAGGTGTGGCTGTGCCCCCGGGACCGGTGGCCGGGGTCACCTGGGCTCACCTGGGCTCACCTGGGCGCACCTGGGCACACCTGGGCTCACCTGGGCGCACCTGGGCGCACCTGGGCGCACCTGGGCACACCTGGGGACACCCGGGCTCACCTGGGCGCACCTGGGCTCACCTGGGCACACCTGGGCACACCTGGGCTCACCTGGGCACACCTGGGCACACCTGGGCGCACCTGGGCACGCCTGGGCTCACCTGGGCACACCTGGGCACACCTGGGCTCACCTGGGCACACCTGGGCTCACCTTGACGTTGACGTTCTGGTCGAAGCCGTCCATCTGGTTCAGCAGCTCCAGGAGGATCCGTTGGACCTCGCGGTCGGCTTGGAGGGGAGAAACGGGAGTTGGGGGTCCCCAGAAGGTTCCTCACCCCCCCAAACCCCACCCAGGTGACCCCCAACCCCACCCAGGTGTCCTCAGGCCCCACCTGGACGTTCTCCAGAAGGTTCCTCAAGCCCCAATCCCACCCAAACCCACCCAGGACCCCCCAAACCCACCCAGCCCCCACCCCAGCGCAGACCCCTCCCCAACTGGGGGGTCCCAGCCCCACCCAAGGTCCCCAAACCCACCCAGGTCTCCATCCCGAAGTTCTCCAGAAGGTTCCTCAAGCCCCATCCCACCCAACCCCACCCAGGACCCCCCCAACCCACCCAGGACCCCCCCAAACCCCCCCAGCCCCCACCTCAGCGCAGACCCCTCCCAGCTGGGGGGTCCCAGCCCCACCCAAGGTCCCCAAACCCACCCAGGTCTCCATCCCCAAGTTCTCCAGAAGGTTCTCCAGAAGGTTCCTCAAGCCCCAATCCCACCCAAACCCACCCAGGACCCCCCCAACCCCCCCAGGACCTCCACAAACCCCCCCAGGCTCCAGCCCCTCACCCCTGGTTTGAGACCCCCAAACCCACCCAGGTCTCCATCCCGAAGTTCTCCAGAAGGTTCCTCAAGCCCAAACCCCACCCAACCCCACCCAGGACCCCTCAAACCCACCCAGCCCCCACCCCAGGCCCCACCCCGCCCCCATTCGGGGGTCCCGGCCCCTCACCCCCGGTCTGGGCGTCGAAGCGCTTGGTGGCGATGGCGTCGATCTCGTCGATGAAGATGATGGCCGGCGCGTTCTCCTTGGCCAGGCGGAAGACGTCGCGCACCATGCGCGGCCCCTCCCCCAGGTACTTCTGCACGAACTCCGAGCCCACCACGCGGATGAAGGCGGCTGGAGGAGACCCCCCCCCCCACCGGGGGTCCGGGGTTCAGGAGGTCCCGGGATCCACCCCGGACCCCAAAAATCCCACCGGGGACCCATGGAGAGCACCAGGAACCCAGAACATCTCCAGGAACCCCAAAACATCTGCAGGAACCCCAAAACATCTCCAGGAACCCCAAAAATCCCACCGGGGATCCATGGAGATCATCAGGAACCCCAAAGAACCTGCCAGGAACCCATGGAGACCACCAAGAACCCAGAACATCTCCAGGAACCCCAAAAGATCTCCAGGAACCCCAAAAAATCCCACCGGGGACCCACGGAGATCGTCAGGAACCCCAAAGAACCTGCCAGGAACCCGTGGAGACCACCAGGAACCCAAAACATCTCCAGGAACCCCAAAACATCTGCAGGAACCCCAAAACATCTCCAGGAACCCCAAAAATCCCACCGGGGATCCATGGAGATCATCAGGAACCCCAAAGAACCTGCCAGGAACCCATGGAGACCACCAAGAACCCAAAACATCTCCAGGAACCCCAAAACATCTGCAGGAACCCCAAAACATCTCCAGGAACCCCAAAAATCCCACCGGGGATCCATGGAGAGCGCCAGGAACCCCAAAATGAACCCCAAAACCTCGTGGAGACCACCAGGAACCCAGAACATCTCCAGGAACCCAGAACATCTCCAGGAACCCAGAACATCTCCAGGAACCCCAAAAAATCCCACCGGGGACCCATGAGGAGCACCACAAACCCCAAAATGAACCCCAAAACCTCGTGGAGACCACCAGGACCCCAAAACGTCTCCAGGAACCCTGAAAATCCCACCAGGGATCCACGGAGATCATCAGGAACCCCAAAGAACCTGCCAGGAACCCGTGGAGATCTCCAGGAACCCAAAACATCTCCAGGAACCCCAAAACATCTCCAGGAACCCCAAAAATCCCACCGGGGATCCACGGAGATCATCAGGAACCCCAAAACCTCGTGGAGACCACCAGGAACCCAAAACATCTCCAGGAACCCCAAAAATCCCACCGGGGATCCATGGAGATCGTCAGGAACCCCAAAGAACCTGCCAGGAACCCGTGGAGACCACCAGGAACCCAAAACATCTCCAGGAACCCCAAAAATCCCACCAGGGACCCACGGAGATCATCAGGAACCCCAAAACCTCGTGGAGACCACCAGGAACCCAAAACATCTCCAGGAACCCCAAAACATCTCCAGGAACCCCAAAAATCCCACCGGGGATCCACAGAGATCATCAGGAACCCCAAAGAACCTGCCAGGAACCCATGGAGACCACCAAGAACCCAGAACATCTCCAGGAATCCCAAAACATCTCCAGGAACCCCAAAAAATCCCACCAGGGATCCATGAGGAGCACCACAAACCCCAAAATGAACCCCAAAACCTCGTGGAGACCACCAGGACCCCAAAACGTCTCCAGGAACCCCGAAAATCCCACCAGGGATCCACGGAGATCATCAGGAACCCCAAAGAACCTGCCAGGAACCCGTGGAGATCTCCAGGAACCCAAAACATCTCCAGGAACCCCAAAACATCTCCAGGAACCCCAAAAATCCCACCGGGGATCCACGGAGATCATCAGGAACCCCAAAACCTCGTGGAGACCACCAGGAACCCAAAACATCTCCAGGAACCCCAAAAATCCCACCGGGGATCCATGGAGATCGTCAGGAACCCCAAAGAACCTGCCAGGAACCCGTGGAGACCACCAGGAACCCAAAACATCTCCAGGAACCCCAAAAATCCCACCAGGGACCCACGGTGATCATCAGGAACCCCAAAACCTCGTGGAGACCACCAGGAACCCAGAACATCTCCAGGAACCCCGAAAATCCCACCGGGGATCCACGGAGATCATCAGGAACCCCAAAGAACCTGCCAGGAACCCGTGGAGATCTCCAGGAACCCAGAACATCTCCAAGAACCCCAGAACATCTCCAGGAACCCCGAAAAATCCCACCAGGGATCCACAGAGATCATCAGGAACCCCAAAATGAACCCCAAAACCTCGTGGAGACCACCAGGAACCCAAAACGTCTCCAGGAACCCCGAAAAATCCCACCGGGGATCCATGGAGATCATCAGGAACCCCAAAACCTCGTGGAGACCACCAGGAACCCAGAACATCTCCAGGAACCCCAAAAGATCTCCAGGAACCCCAAAAAATCCCACCGGGGATCCACGGAGATCATCAGGAACCCCAAAGAACCTGCCAGGAACCCGTGGAGACCACCAGGAACCCCAAAACCCCGCCCAGGTGACCCCAGACCCCGCCCAGGTGACCCCAAACCCCGCCCAGGTGACCCCAAACCCCACCCAGGTGTCACCAAACTTCTCCAGGTGACCCCAAACCCCGCCCAGGTGCGCCTGAGCTCCACCCCAAAGTTCTCCAGAAGGTTCCTCACCCCTCTAAACCCACCCAAAGAGCCCCAAACCCCCTCCAGGTGTCACCAAACTTCTCCAGGTGTCACCAAACTTCTCCAGGTGCCACCAAACTTCTCCAGGTGGCCCCAGACCCAGCCCAGGTGGCCCCAGACCCCGCCCAGGTGGCCCCAGGAGCTCACCTGTGGTGTGGTGGGCCACGGCCTTGGCCAGCATGGTCTTCCCGCAGCCGGGGGGGCCGTACATCAGCACCCCCCGGGGAGGGTCAATGCCGATCTGGGCCAGGGCAGGACACAGGTGAGGTCACCTGGGTGACCGGGGACCCAAAAAACCACCCCAGACCCCACGGGGACCTCCAGGAACCCCAAAACATCTCCAGGAACTTCATGGAGACCTCCAGGAACCCCAAACATCTCCAGGAACCCCAAACATCTCCAGGAACTTCATGGAGACCTCCAGGAACCCCAAACATCTCCAGGAACCCCAAAACATCTCCAGGAACTTCATGGAGACCTCCCGGAACCCCAAACATCTCCAGGGACCCCAAAACATCTCCAGGAACTCCATGGGGACCTCCAGGAACCCCAAAACATCTCCAGGAGCTCCATGGGGACCTCCAGGAACCCAAAACATCTCCAGGAACCCCAAAACATCTCCAGGAACCCCAAACATCTCCAGGAACCCCAAAACATCTCCAGGAACTCCATGGAGACCTCCAGGAACCCCAAACATCTCCAGGGACCCCAAAACATCTCCAGGAACCCCAAACATCTCCAGAAGCTCCATGGACACCTCCAGGAACCCCAAACATCTCCAGGAACCCCAAAACATCTCCAGGAACCCCAAACATCTCCAGGAACTTCATGGAGACCTCCAGGAACCCCAAACATCTCCAGTAACCCAGAACATCTCCAGGAGCTCCAGGGAGACCTCCAGGAACCCAGAACATCTCCAGGAGCTCCATGGGGACCTCCAGGAACCCCCAAACATCTCCAGGAACCCCAAACATCTCCAGGAACCCAAAACAACATCTCCAGGGACCCAAAACCCCACCCCAGACCCCGTGGGGACCTCCAGGAACCCAAAAAACATCTCCAGGAACCCCAAAACATCTCCAGGAGCTCCATGGAGACCTTCAGGAACCCCAAACATCTCCAGGAACCCCAAAACATCTCCAGGAACCCCAAAACATCTCCAGGAGCTCCATGGAGACCTCCAGGAACCCCAAACATCTCCAGGAACCCCAAACATCTCCAGGAGATCCATGGGGACCTCCAGGAACCCCAAACATCTCCAGGAGCCCCAAAACATCTCCAGGAGCTCCACGGGGACCTCCAGGAACCCCAAAACATCTCCAGGAACCCCAAAACATCTCCAGGAACCCAAAAACATCTCCAGGGACCCCAAAACATCTCCAGGAACCCCAAACATCTCCAGGAGCTCCATGGAGACCTCCAGGAACCCCAAACATCTCCAGGAACCCCAAACATCTCCAGGAACCCCAAAACACCTCCAGGAGCTCCACGGGGACCTCCAGGATCCCCAAACATCTCCAGGAACCCCAAAACATCTCCAGGAACCCCAAAACATCTCCAGGAGATCCATGGGGACCTCCAGGAACCCCAAACATCTCCAGGAACCCCAAAACATCTCCAGGAGCTCCGTGGACACCTCCAGGAACCCCAAACATCTCCAGGAGCTCCACAGGGACCTCCAGGAACCCAAAACATCTCCAGGAACCCCAAACATCTCCAGGAGCTCCACAGGGACCTCCAGGAACCCCAAACATCTCCAGGAACCCCAAACATCTCCAGGAGCTCCACAGGGACCTCCAGGAACCCCAAACATCTCCAGGAACCCCAAAACATCTCCAGGAGCTTCGTGGAGACCTCCAGGAACCCCAAACATCTCCAGGAGCTCCACGGGGGCCTCCAGGAACCCCAAAACATCTCCAGGAACCCCAAACATCTCCAGGAACCCCAAAACATCTCCAGGAGCTCCATGGAGACCTCCAGGAACCCCAAACATCTCCAGGAGCTCCACGGGGACCTCCAGGAACCCCAAACATCTCCAGAAACCCCAAAACATCTCCAGGAACCCAAAACACCTCCAGGAGCTTCATGGAGACCTCCAGGAACCCAAAAACATCTCCAGGAACCCCAAACATCTCCAGGAACCCCAAAACATCTCCAGGAACCCCAAAATATCTCCAGGGACCCCAAACATCTCCAGGAGTTCCATGGAGACCTCCAGGAACCGCAAAACATCTCCAGGAGCTCCACGGAGACCTCCAGGAACCCAGAACATCTCCAGGAACCCCAAACATCTCCAGGAACCCCAAAACATCTCCAGGAACCCCAAAACATCTCCAGGAGCTCCACGGGGACCTCCAGGAACCCCAAAACATCTCCAGGAACCCCAAACATCTCCAGGAGCTCCACAGGGACCTCCAGGAACCCCAAAACATCTCCAGGAACCCCAAACATCTCCAGGAACCCCAAAACATCTCCAGGAACCCCAAACATCTCCAGGAACCCCAAAACATCTCCAGGAACCCCAAAAATCCCACCGAGAGTCCACAGAGGACCACCAGGAACCCTGGAGATCACCTGGAGGTCACCTGGAGGTCACCTGGGGGTCACCTGTGGTCACCTGGAGGTCACCTGGAGATCACCTGTGGTCACCTGTGGCCACCTGGGGCCTCACCTGCTTGTAGAGCTCGAAGTGGGTCAGCGGCAGCTCCACGGCCTCGCGCACCTCCTGCTTCTGGATGTCCATGCCCCCGATGTCGGCGTAGACAACGTCCGGCTTCTGGTCTGGGGGCAGGGGGCAGCTGGGAGGGACTGGGAGGGACTGGGAGGGAACTGGGAGGGGACTGGGAGGGACTGGGAGGGACTGGGAGGGGCTGGGAGGGAACTGGGAGGGAACTGGGAGGGACTGGGAGGGAACTGGGAGGGGCTGGGAGGGACTGGGAGGGACTGGGAGGGACTGGGAGGGACTGGGAGGGAACTGGGAGGGAACTGGGAGGGGACTGGGAGGGACTGGGAGGGACTGGGAGGGGACTGGGAGGGAACTGGGACGGACTGGGAGGGACTGGGAGGGGATTTGGAGGGACTGGGAGGGACTGGGAGGGACTGGGAGGGAACTGGGAGGGACTGGGAGGGACTGGGAGGGACTGGGAGGGGACTGGGAGGGACTGGGAGGGAACTGGGAGGGACTGGGAGGGACTGGGAGGGACTGGGAGGGAACTGGGAGGGACTGGGAGGGACTGGGAGGGACTGGAGGGAACTGGGAGGGACTGGGAGGGACTGGGATGGACTGGGAGGGAACTGGGAGGGACTGGGAGGGAACTGGGAGGGACTGGGAGGGACTGGGAGGGACTGGGAGGGAACTGGGAGGGGACTGGGAGGGACTGGGAGGGACTGGGTGGTACTGGGAGAGACTGGAGGGGACTGGGAGGGGACTGGGAGGGACTGGGAGGGAACTGGGAGGGAACTGGGAGGGACTGGAGGGGATTGGGAGGGACTGGGAGGGAACTGGGAGGGAACTGGGAGGGACTGGGAGGGACTGGGATGGACTGGGAGGGGCTGGGAGGGAACTGGGAGGGGACTGGGATGGACTGGGAGGGACTGGGGGGGACTGGGAGGGAACTGGGAGGGAACTGGGAGGGACTGGGAGGAACTGGGATGGACTGGGAGGGACTGGGAGGGGACTGGGAGGGACTGGGAGGGAACTGGGAGGGACTGGGAGGGAACTGGGATGGACTGGGAGGGAACTGGGAGGGACTGGGAGGGAACTGGGAGGGACTGGGGGGGACTGGGATGAACTGGGAGGGACTGGGAGGGACTGGGACTGGTTCGGGTCAACTGCAGACACCAGGCAGTGACCCCGGGGCGAGCGCCACACCCGCCTCTGGCCAGCTGACCCCAGGTGACCCCAGGTGACCCCAGGTGACCCCAGGTGACCCCAGGGTGACCCCAGGTGACCTCTGCTGACCCCAAACCCCCATTTCTGACCCCAAACCCCCATTTCTGACCCCAAAACTGCTGTTTTTTTTCCCCCAGGTGCCCCCAGGTGCGGGCAGGTGCGGGCAGGTGCGCTCACCTGAGGTCAGCATCATGATGCTGCTGTCGGCCTCGGGGGGCAGCACGTCCACCAGGGCGTTGCTGTGCTTGTGCAGCGCCACCGAGGCGTTGGGCTTCAGCAGCTCGCGGTCGATGGTGCTCAGGATGCGCACGTAGTAGTTGGAGCCTGCGGGGGGGGGGCGCCTGCGTCACACCTGGGGGGCACCTGGCGGGCACCTGGGGTGCCCTGACACGCCTGGGTGCACCCGGGGTACACCTGGGATACACCTGGGCGCACCTGGCGGGCACCTGGGGTAGCTGGGGTACACCTCAGGGTACCTGGGATACGCCTGGGTGCACCCAGGGTACACCTGGGATACACCTGGGCACACCTGCGGGCACCTGGGGTAGCTGGGGTACACCTCAGGGCACCCGGGATACATCTCAGGGTACCTGGGATACACCTGGGGCACACCTGGGCGCACCTGGCGGGCACCTGGGGTACCTGGGATACACCTCAGGGTACCCGGGATACACCTGGGGCACACCTGGGCACGGCTGTGACGCACCTGGGGGCACCTGGGGTACAGGTGTGCCACACCTGGGGTACCCTGACATGCCTGGGATACACCTGGGGGCACCTGGGGTACACCTGGGCGCACCTGGGCACACCTGGGATACACCTGGGCGCACCTGGGGTACAGGTGTGCTGCACCTGGGGTACCCTGACACGCCTGGGATACACCTGGGTGCACCTGGGGTACACCTGGGTGCACCTGGGGTACACCTGGGATACACCTCAGGGTACCTGGGATACACCTGGGCGCACCTGGGGACAGGTGTGCTGCACCTGGGGTACCCTGACACACCTGGGATACACCTGGGCGCACCTGGGGCACCTAGGATACACCTCAGGTACCTGGGATACACCTGGATGCACCTTGGGGCAGGTGTGCCACACCTGGGGGGCACCTGGGGCACCTGGGATACACCTCAGGGCACTGGGGATACACCTGGGTGCACCTGGGGACAGGTGTGCTGCACCTGGGGGCACCTGGGACACCTAGGATACATCTCAGGGTACCTGGGATACACCTGGGCGCACCGGGGTGCACCTGGGGCACACCTGGGCACGGCTGTGACGCACCTGGGGGCACCCAGGGTACAGGTGTGTTCCCAGGTGTGTTCAGGTGTAGCCCAGGTGTTCGCCCAGGTGTATCCCAGGTGTTTCCCCAGATGTGTCCCCAGGTGTGCTCAGCTCTCCCCAGCTCTATTCCAGGTGTTCCCAGGTGTCCCTAGGTGTGTCCCCAGGTGCCCCAGGTGTATTCCCAGGTGCCCCTAGATGTGTTCCCAGCTGTCCCCAGGTGTGCCCCAGGTGTACCCCAGCTGTCCCCAGGTGTCCCCAGGTGTCCCTAGGTGTGTTCCCAGCTGTCCCCAGGTGTCCCCAGGTGTACCCCAGCTGTCCCCAGGTGTCCCCAGGTGTCCCCAGGTGTTCCCAGCTGTCCCCAGGTGTCCCCAGGTGTACCCTAGCTGTCCCCAGGTGTGCCCAGCTGTCCCCAGCTGCCCCCAGGTGTCCAGGTGCCCAGGTGTCCCTAGATGTGTCCCCAGGTGTCCCCAGCTGCCCCCAGCTGCCCCCAGGTGTGCCCCAGGTGCCCCTAGATGTGTCCCCAGCTGCCCCCAGGTGTGCCCCCAGGTGCCCAGGTGCCCAGGTGTCCCTAGGTGTGCCCCCAGCTGCCCCAGGTGTGTTCCCAGCTGTCCCCAGCTGTCCCCAGCTGCCCCCAGGTGCCCAGGTGTCCCCAGCTGCCCCCAGCTGTCCCCAGGTGTGCCCCAGGTGCCCCTAGATGTGCCCCCAGCTGCCCCAGGTGTGCCCCCAGGTGTCCCCAGGTGTACCCTAACTGTCCCCAGGTGTCCCTAGATGTGTCCCCAGCTGCCCCCAGCTGTCCCCAGGTGCCCCCAGCTGCCCCCAGCTGTCCCCAGCTGTCCCCAGCTGCCCCAGGTGCCCCCAGGTGCGCCCAGGTGCGCTCACCTGTGGTGGAGCCGACGATGGCGGTGTTCTGGTCGACGGCCTCCAGGAACTGGCCGATGACCAGGGGGATGCTCTGGATGCGCTTCACCTCCTCCTGCGCGTGCAGGAACTCCTTCTTCAGGTTCCGCTGCTCGTCCTTGATGTACTCCTCCTGCACCTCCAGGAACTCCAGCTCCTGCTGCAGCTTCTGCGACAGGTGAGAGACACACCTGAGACACACCTGAGCCAGGTGAGACACACCTGGGATACAGCTACAGACACCTGAGCTACAGCTACAGACACCTGGGATACACTGGGCACAGGGCAGGGCTGAGCTCCTCCTGCACCTCCAGGAACTCCAGCTCCTGCTGCAGCTTCTGCAGGGGGGACAGGTGAGACACCTGAGCCAGGTGAGACACCTGAGACACACCTGAGATACACCTGAGATACAGCTACAGACACCTGAGATACACTGGGCACAGGGCAGGGCTGAGCTCCTCCTGCACCTCCAGGAACTCCAGCTCCTGCTGCAGCTTCTGCAGGTGAGAGACACACCTGAGACACACCTGAGCCAGGTGAGACACACCTGAGACACACCTGAGCCACCTGAGATACAGCTGGGATAGAGCTACAGACACCTGAGATACACCTGGGCACAGGGCAGGGCTGAGCTCCTCCTGCACCTCCAGGAACTCCAGCTCCTGCTGCAGCTTCTGCAACAGGTGAGAGACACACCTGAGCCAGGTGAGACACCTGAGATACACCTGAGATACACCTGGGATACAGCTACAGACACCTGGGATAGAGCTACAGCCACTGGGCACAGGGCAGGGCTGAGCTCCTCCTGCACCTCCAGGAACTCCAGCTCCTGCTGCAGCTTCTGGGGGACAGGTAACACACCTGAGATACACCTGAGCCAGGTGAGACACCTGAGACACACCTGGGATACACCTACAGACACCTGACAGACACTGAGGACAGGGCAAGGGCTGAGCTCCTCCAGGTAATCCCAGGTGTGTCACTCACCTCGTACCTGCTGTACAGGTGTGCACAGGTGTGCACAGGTGTGTCACTCACCTTGTACCTGCTGCACAGGTGTGCACAGGTGTGCACAGGTGTGTCACTCACCTTGTACCTGCTGCACAGGTGTGCACAGGTGTGCACAGGTGTGTCACTCACCTTGTACCTGCTGTACAGGTGTGTACAGGTGTGTACAGGTGTGCACAGGTGTGTCACTCACCTTGTACCTGCTGTACAGGTCCTCCAGGTCCTCGGGCTCCGGCACCAGGAAGGAGAGGCCGGGGAGGGGCCGGGGGGCGGCCAAGGCCGGGACATCGTCCTGGGACAGGTGAGACAGGTGAGGGACAGGTGAGGGGGGACCCAAAAATGCGGGCGGGGCACCCCAGGTGAGGGGGGGGGGCCCTGGGTGGGTCGCGCCCCCCCCTCCCCCCTCCCCCAATGGTATCTCCCACCAAGGGGGCGTGGCCAAACCCGGAAACGCGGGGGGGGTGGGGGGCGGTGCCAAACAGCGCCCGCCGGCCCCTCCCCCCACCCCCCCCCCCCACCGCGGGCGCTTTTCGGGGTCCCTTGGGTGCCCCCCCCCGTTCCCCGCCCCCCCCCCGAGGTTTTGGGGACCCCCGGGGACCCCCCCGGGCCCCTCCCCCCGCACCTGCGGCTTCCCCCGAGCAGCCCCAGCTCCTCCATCGTGACGGCGCGCGGGCGGCGGAAGTGACGTCGGAGGCGCGCGGCGACGTCAGGGGCGCGACGGCTCCGCGCATGCGCGGCCGGCGGGGAATCGGCCCGGAGCTCCCAGTCCCCTCCCAGTTCCCTCCCAGTCCCTCCCAGTTCCCTCCCAGTCCCCCCAGTCCCCCCCAGTTCCCTCCCAGCCCTCCCAGTCCCTCCCAGTCCCTCCAGTCCCTCCCATCCCCTCCCAGTTCCCTCCCAGTCCCCTCCCAGTTCCCTCCCAGTCCCCCCCAGTTCCCTCCCAGTCCCCCCCAGTCCCTCCCAGTTCCCTCCCAGTCCCTCCCAGTTTCCCCCCCAGTTCCCTCCCAGTCCATCCCAGTCCCCTCCCAGTCCCCTCCCAGTCCCTCCCAGTCCCTCCCAGTTCCTCCCAGTCCCTCCCAGTCCCCTCCCAGTCCCGTCCCAGTCCCTCCCAGTCCCTCCCAGTTCCCTCCCAGTCCCTCCCAGTTCCCTCCCAGTTCCTCCCAGTCCCTCCAGTTCCTCCCAGTCCCCCCAGTCCCTCCCAGTTCCCTCCCAGTCCCTCCCAGTCCCTCCCAGTTCCTCCCAGTCCCTCCCAGTCCCCCCAGTTCCTCCAGTCCCTCCCAGTCCCTCCCAGTCCCCTCCCAGTTCATTTTTAGCCGCTTTATTTATTTATTTATTTGTTTATTTATTTATTTATTTATTTCCCCTCACGCCGTCCGGCGTTGGCGCCCCCTGGCGTGGCGCCGTTAATGCTGCCCTGGCCCCGCCCCTCGCGTGGGCGGAGCCTCTGCGGCGCCAGCGGGCGGGGCCTCCGCGGCGCCGCCTCTGATTGGTCCCTGCTCCGTTGGCGGGCGGGCTTCCGGCAAGGCCGGTGGCTGCCCCGCCCCTTGAACCCATTGGCTGCGGGCCCAGGAGTGGGCGGGACTCCGAGGCGCGGCCTGAAAAGGGGGCGGGGTCAGAGCGGCCAAAATCGGGGAATTTTCGCCCCGAAAAACCCCAAAATCCTCCCCAACCCCCCCCAAAATTTGGGAATTCCCCCCCAAACCCCCTCAAAATTTGGGAATTTCCCCCACAGGACCCCCCCCTCCCCAAATTGGGGAATTTCCTTCCCAACTCCCCCAAATTTGGGAATTCCTCCCCCCGCCCCCCCCCCCAGGATCCCCAAATTTGGGGAGTTTTTCCCCCTAAAACCCCCAAATCCTCCCCCAACCCACCCAAATTTGGGAATTTCCCCCCCTCCCCCCCCTCCAGGACCCCCCAAATTTGGGTCTCACCGTGGGGAGGGTCCCGGGGGGGGTTGGGGGGCTCCTGGGGGGGTCTCGAGGCTTTTCCCGCAGGATGTCGATCACCTGGGGGGGGAGGGGCGGGTCAGAGACCCCAAAATCCCCCAAAATCCAACCCAAAATCCTCCCCAAAAATCCACCGAAGCCCAAAAAATCCAATTGGAGCCCCAAATCTCCCCAAACGCCCCCAAAACCTCCTCGAATTCCCCCCGAATCCCCTCCAAGTCCCTCACCTGCACACCTGAGCACTCCCAGCCACACCTGGGGGGATCCCCGGGCAGGTTCGGGACCCCAAAAATCCCCAAAAAAATTCCCAAAAAATCCCTTTAAACCCCTCAAAACTCCTCCGAACCCCCCCCAGATCTCCCAGCTGAACTCACCTGAGCCGGGGACTCACCTGAGCGCTGGCGGCCACGCCCGCGGGCGTGTCGTTGTGCAGGTTCCTGAGGCCGCAGTCGGCGCCGCAGCGCAGCAGCAGCCGCAGCAGCCGCAGCAGCCCCGGCCCGCGGCCGCGTGCAGCGCCGTGCAGCGGCGTAGGACTGCGCGTTCACGCTGGCGCCACGCTGGGAACACACCAAAATCCTCAAATTCTGACCCAAAATCCACCAAAATCCACCAAAATCCAACCAAAATCCAACCCCAAATCCCCCAAATCCAACCCAAATCCCCGTGGGACTGCGCGTTCACGCTGGCACCGCGCTGGGAACCCAAAATCCTCAAATTCTGACCCAAAATCCAACCCAAATCCCCCAAATCTGACCCCAAATCCAACCCAAATCCCCCAAATCTGACCCAAATCCGACCCAAATCCCCCAAATCTGACCCCAAATCTGACCCCAAATCCCGTGGACTGCGCGTTCACGCTGGCACCGCGCTGGGAACCCAAAATGTTCAAAATCCGACCCAAAATCCACCAAAATCCACCAAAATCCAACCCCAAATCCCCCAAATCTGACCCCAAATCCCCGTGGGACTGCGCGTTCACGCTGGCGCCGCGCTGGGAACCCAAATGTTCAAAATCCGACCCAAAATCCACCAAAATCCAACCCAAAATGCCCCAAATCCCCCAAATCTGACCCCAAATCCCCGTGGGACTGCGCGTTCACGCTGGCGCCGCGCTGGGAACCCAAAATGTTCAAAATCTGACCCAAATCCACCAAAATCCAACCCAAATCCCCCAAATCCCCAAATCTGACCCCAAATCCCACCCAAAATGCCCCAAACCCCCAAATCTGACCCCAAATCCCCCAAATCCCCAAATCCCCGTGGGACTGCGCGTTCACGCTGGCGCCGCACTGGGACAAACCCAAAATCCTCAAATTCTGACCCAAAATCCACCAAAATCCACCAAAATCCAACCCCAAACCCCCAAATCCAACCCAAATCCCCGTAGGACTGCGCGTTCACGCTGGCACCGCGCTGGGAACCCAAAATGTTCAAAATCTGACCCAAAATCCACCAAAATCCACCAAAATCCAACCCAAAATGCCCCAAATCCAACCCAAAATCCCCCAAATCCCCCAAATCTGACCCCAAATCCCCGTGGGACTGCGCGTTCACGCTGGCACCGCGATGGGAACCCAAAATGTTCAAAATCCGACCCAAAATCCGCGAAAATCCAACCCAAATCCCCCAAATCTGACCCCAAATCCCCCAAATCTGACCCCAAATCCCCGGGGGACTGCGCGTTCACGCTGGCGCCGCGCTGGGACAAACCCAAAATCCTCAAATTCTGACCCAAAATCCTCCAAATCCGACCCCAAATCCCCCAAATCTGACCCCAAATCCAACCCAAATCCCCCAAATCCCCATGGGACTGCGCGTTCACGCTGGCACCGCGCTGAAAAACCCCAAATCCTCAAAATCCGACCCCAAATCCCCCAAATCCCCCAAATCTGACCCCAAATCTGACCCCAAATCCCCCAAATCCCCGTGGGACTGCGCGTTCACGCTGGCACCGCGCTGGGACAACACCAAAATGTTCAAAATCTGACCCAAAATCCACCAAAATCCACCAAAATCCAACCCAAATCCAACCCAAAATGCCCCAAATCCCCGTGGGACTGCGCGTTCACGCTCGCGCCGCGCTGGGACAACACCAAATCCTCAAATCCTGACCCAAAATCCGCGAAAATCCAACCCAAATCCCCCAAATCCCCCAAATCTGACCCTAAATTCCCATCTGACCCCAAATCCTCCAAATCTGACCCCAAATCCAACCCAAAATGCCCCAAATCCCCGTGGGACTGCGCGTTCACGCTGGCACCGCGCTGGGAACCCAAAATCCTCAAATTCTGACCCCAAATCCGTGAAAATCCAACCCAAATCCCCCAAATCCAACCCAAAATCCCCCAAATCCAACCCAAATCTGACCCCAAATCCCCGTGGGACTGCGCGTTCACGCTGGCGCCGCGCTGGGACAACACCAAAATCCTCAAATTCTGACCCAAAATCCACCAAAATCCAACCCAAAATCCTCCAAATCCAACCCCAAAATCCTCAAAATCTGACCCAAAATCCTCCAAATCTGACCCCAAATCCCCGTGGGACTGCGCGTTCACGCTGGCACCGCGCTGAAAACCCCAAAATCCTCAAATCCTGACCCAAAATCTGACCCCAAATCCCCCAAATCCTCAAATCCCGACCCCAAATACCCCTCAGTTCCCGCAAAATCCCTCCAAACCCCTCCCAAAATCCCCCCAAATCCCCAAAATCCCCCCAAAACTCCCCAAAACTCCCCGAAATTCCCCCAAAACTCCCCAAAATTCCCCCAAAACTCCCCGAAATTCCCCCAAAACTCCCCAAAATTCCCCCCAAATCCCCAAAATTCCCCCAAAATCCCCAAATTCCCCCCCGAACTTGGCACCTGCAGCAGCAGCTCGGCCATCTCCAGGCTGTTGTTCTCCACGGCGTGCAGCAGCGGCGAGCGCCCGCTCTTGATGTCCTGGAGCCCCCGAAATCCCCCGAAATCACCCCAAAAATCCACCTGGGGACCCTTCCCAAAATTTCGGGGAGCCCCGGAAACCCCCGGGAGGCCAAAATCCCCAGAAATTCCCCCCAAATTCCCAGAAATTCCCCCAAAATTCCCCCCAAATTCCTCCAAAATCCCCAGAAATTCCCCCCAAATTCCCCCCCAAATGCCCCAAAATTAAAAAAAATTCCCCCCCCAAATTCCCCCAAATTCTCCCCAAATCCTCCCAAAATTCTCAGAAATCTCCCCCAAAATCCCCCAAAATCAAAAAAAACCCCAACAAATTCAGCAAAATTCCTTAAAATCCCCCCAAATTAACCAAAAAAAAATTCCCCAAATCCCAAAAAAAATTCCTCCAAAATCCCCTAAAATTCCCTCCCAAAACTAAAAAAAAAAATCCCCCAAATTCAGCCCAAAAACCAAAACAAACCTCCAAAATTCAGGAAAACTCCCCCCAAATTCCCCACAATCCAAAAAAAGTCCCAAAATTTCCCCCCAAAATCCCAAAAAACTGCCCCAAATTACCAAAAAAAATCCCCAAAATCCCCAAAATTCCCCAAATCCCCCCAAATCCCCCCAAAGCCCCGGTCCCCACCACGGCGTCGACGTCGGCTCCGTGCTCCAGCAGCACCAGGACGCTCTCGCGGGAGCCCGAGGCCACGGCCACGTGCAGGGGGGTCAGCCCTGGGGGAGGGGGCGTCAGGGACCCCTCCCCAAGCTCCCAAAAGCATTCCCCAAAAACTTCCCCCCAATTTTCCCAATTTTCCCCAATTTCCCCCCAATTTTTACCCAATTTTTCTCAATTTTCTCCCAATTTTCCCAATTTTCCCCAATTTCTCCCCAATTTTTTCCCAATTTTTCTCAGTTTCCCCCAATTTTCCCAATTTTCCCCGATTTTTTCCCAATTTTTCTCAATTTCCCCCCAATTTTCCCAATTTTCCCAATTTCTCCCCAATTTTTTTCCCAATTTTTCTCAATTTTCCCCCAATTTTCCCAATTTTCCCCAATTCTCCCCAATTTTTTCCCAATTTTTCTCAATTTTCCCCCAATTTTCCCAATTTTCCCAATTTCTCCCCAATTTTCTCCCAATTTTTCTCAATTTCCCCCCAATTTTCCCAATTTCTCCCCAATTTTCCCCAATTTTCTCCCAATTTTTCTCAATTTTCCCCCAATTTTCCCCAATTTCTCCCCGATTTTTTCCCAATTTTTCTCAATTTCCCCCCAATTTTCCCAATTTTCCCCAATTTCTCCCCAATTTCCCCAATTTCTCCCCAATTTCCCCCCAATTTTCCCAATTTTCCCCAATTTCTCCCCAATTTCCCCAATTTCTCCCCAATTTCTCCCCAATTTCCCAATTTTTCTCAATTTCCCCCCAATTTTCCCAATTTCCCCCAATTTCCCCGATTTCCCAGTTTTTCCCGAATTCCCGGTTTTCCCAATTTCCCCGTTTTTTCCCCCCAAATTCCCGTTTTTCCCGATTTCCCGTTTTTCCCGATTCCCCGTTTTCCCCGATTTCCCAGTTTTCCCCCCCCAATTCCAGTTTTTCCCCCCCAAATTCCCCGTTTTTCCCGATTTCCCCGTTTTTCCCGAATTCCCGCTTTTTCCCGAATTCCCGCTTTTTCCCGATTTCCCGTTTTTCCCGATTTCCCGGTTTTCCCCCCCAAATTCCCGGTTTTTCCTGATTCCCGGTTTCCCCCCCAAATTCCCGGTTTTCCCCCCAAATTCCTGCTTTTTCCCAAATTCCCGTTTTCCCCCAAATTCCCGTTTTCCCCCCCAAATTCCCGCTTTTCCCCCCAAATTCCCGCTTTTCCCCCCAAATTCCCGTTTTTCCCAAATTCCCGTTTTTCCCGAATTCCCGTTTTTCCCGAATTCCGTTTTTCCTGATTCCCCGTTTTTCCCGAATTCCCGGTTTTCCCCCCAAATTCCCCATTTTCCCCCCCGAATTCCCGTTTTCCCCGAATTCCCGTTTTCCCCCCCAAATTCCCGCTTTTTCCCGAATTCCCGTTTTCCCCGAATTCCTGTTTTTCCCAAATTCCCGCTTTTTCCCGAATTCCCGTTTTCCCCGATTTCCCGGTTTTTCCCCCCAAATTCCCGTTTTCCCCGATTTTCCCGTTTTTCCCAAATTCCCGTTTTTCCCCAAATTCCCGCTTTTTCCCAAATTCCCGCTTTCCCCGAATTCCCGGTTTTCCCCCCGTTCCCACCCTCGTAGTCCCGCGCCTGCAGGTCCGGGGGGGGCCCGGGGCTGCGCAGGAGCTCGCGCAGGAGGCGGGGGCGGGGCCCGGCCGAGGCCCCGCCCCCCGGCAGGTGCGAGCCGCAGGCCAGGTGAGCGCAGGTGCGGCCCAGGCGGTCCGGGGCCATCGGGGAGGCGCCGTGGGCCACCAGGAGGCGCACGAGGCTCACCTGGGCCGTGATCACCGCCAGGTGCAGCGGGGTCTGCGCAGGTGAGACAGGTGAGGGACAGGTGAGACAGGTGAGGGACAGGTGAGACAGGTGAGGGACAGGTGAGGGACAGGTGGGACAGGTGGGACAGGTGAGGGGCAGGTGGGACAGGTGGGACAGGTGGGACAGGTGGGACAGGTGGGACAGGTGGGGGACAGGTGAGACAGGTGAGGGACAGGTGAGACAGGTGAGACAGGTGGGACAGGTGGGACAGGTGGGGGACAGGTGAGGGACAGGTGGGACAGGCGAGGGACAGGTGAGGGACAGGTGAGGGACACCCCCAGGGTCACCTGGGCCGTGATCACCGCCAGGTGCAGCGGGGTCTGCACAGGTGAGACAGGTGAGAGACAGGTGAGGGACAGGTGAGACAGGTGGGACAGGTGGGACAGGTGAGAGGCAGGTGAGACAGGTGAGACAGGTGGGACAGGTGAGAGAGGTGGGACAGGTGAGACAGGTGTGACAGGTGAGACAGGTGAGGGACAGGTGGGACAGGTGGGACAGGTGGGACAGGTGGGACAGGTGAGGGGCAGGTGAGGGGCAGGTGGAACAGGTGGGACAGGTGAGGGACAGGTGAGACAGGTGAGACAGGTGGGACAGGTGGGACAGGTGAGGGACAGGTGAGGGACAGGTGAGACAGGTGGGACAGGTGAGGGGCAGGTGGGAGAGGTGGGACAGGTGGGACAGGTGAGGGACACCCCCAGGGTCACCTGGGCCGTGATCACCGCCAGGTGCAGCGGGGTCTGCGCAGGTGAGACAGGTGAGGGGCAGGTGAGGGGCAGGTGAGGGACAGGTGAGGGACAGGTGAGGGGCAGGCGGGAGAGGTGACGCAGAGGTGACGCAGGTGAGCGACGCCGGGGGACAGGGGAGGGGGTGGGGCTGGGGGTGTGACCAAGGTGTGAAAAAAGGGGGCGGGGCTCCCCTCACCTGTCCCAGGTGCCCCTCACCTGCCCCTCACCTGTCTCAGGTTGTTGTACACGTCCAGGTCGCGCCCCCCGCGCAGGAACAGCGCCACCAAGCGGCGGGCGACCGCCAGCGCGCCCTGGGCCACCGCGATGTGCAGGGGGCTGGGGACACACGGGGACATTGGGGGCATTGGGGGCATTGGGGGGACATTGGGGGCATTGGGGGCATTGGGGGCATTGGGGACATTGGGGGCATTGGGGGCATTGGGGGCATTGGGGACATTGGGGGCATTGGGGGCATTGGGGGCATTGGGGGACATTGGGGGCATTGGGGGCATTGGGGGCATTGGGGACATTGGGGACATTGGGGACATTGGGGACATTGGGGGGACATTGGGGACATTGGGGGCATTGGGGACATTGGGGGCATTGGGGGCATTGGGGGCATTGGGGGGACATTGGGGGCATTGGGGGCATTGGGGACATTGGGGACATTGGGGGCATTGGGGACATTGGGGGGACATTGGGGGCATTGGGGGCATTGGGGACATTGGGGACATTGGGGGGACATTGGGGGCATTGGGGGCATTGGGGGCATTGGGGACATTGGGGGGACATTGGGGGCATTGGGGGCATTGGGGGCATTGGGGGCATTGGGGGCATTGGGGACATTGGGGACATTGGGGACATTGGGGGGACATTGGGGACATTGGGGGCATTGGGGGCATTGGGGGGACATTGGGGACATTGGGGGCATTGGGGGCATTGGGGGCATTGGGGGGACATTGGGGGCATTGGGGGCATTGGGGACATTGGGGACATTGGGGGCATTGGGGACATTGGGGGGACATTGGGGGCATTGGGGGCATTGGGGACATTGGGGACATTGGGGGGACATTGGGGGCATTGGGGGCATTGGGGGCATTGGGGGCATTGGGGGCATTGGGGACATTGGGGACATTGGGGACATTGGGGGGACATTGGGGACATTGGGGGCATTGGGGGCATTGGGGGGGCATTGGGGGCATTGGGGACATTGGGGGCATTGGGGACATTGGGGACATTGGGGGACATTGGGGGCATTGGGGACATTGGGGGCATTGGGGGGGCATTGGGGGCATTGGGGACATTGGGGGCATTGGGGGGGCATTGGGGGGACATTGGGGGCATTGGGGACATTGGGGGCATTGGGGACATTGGGGACATTGGGGGGACATTGGGGGCATTGGGGACATTGGGGGCATTGGGGGGGCATTGGGGGCATTGGGGACATTGGGGGCATTGGGGACATTGGGGGCATTGGGGACATTGGGGGGGATTTGGGGGATTTGGGGGGATTTGGGGTCCCAAACGCCCCCAAATGTCCCCAAACCCCCTCGGAGGGGGGAGGGGGGGAGATGGGAAGCGCCGTTCCTGCCCCTCCCCCCGCGCTCTTCCCGTAAAGGGGCGGGGCCCGGGATGGGTGAGGGGGCGTGGCCTCCCCGCTGACGTCACCGGCGGCCCGGGGGATTCCCCGCCGGGTAGAGGAGGGGGGGGGGGAGGGGCAGCCCGGGGGTTCCCACGCTCCCTGAGGGGGGGGGGGAGGGGTCGGGGGGGGGTCCCGAAGGTGGGGGGAGGGGATTGAGGGGATTCCCACGGGGGTGGGGGGGGCGGGGCGGATTTTGGGGGCGTCCCGGGGGAATTTTGGGGTTTCCCAGGAGGATTTTTAGGGGAATTTTGGGGCTTCCCAGGGGGAATTTTGGGGGTTCCCGGGGGGATTTTGGGGGTTCCGGGGTGAATTTTGGGGGTTCCCGGTGGGATTTTGGGGGTTCCGGGGTGAATTTTGGGGGTTCCCGGGGGGATTTCGGGGTTCCCAGGGGGAATTTTGGGGGTTCCCGGGAGAAAATTGGGGTCCCGGGGTGAATTTTGGGGGTTCCCGGGGGGATTTTGGGGTCCCGGGGTGAATTTTGGGGATTCCCGGGTGATTTTTGGGGGTTCCCCGGGTGTTTTTTTGGGGTGATTTTGGGGGTCCCGCACTCACGTGTCGCCGTCCTCGTCCTGCCGGGTGGCGGCGGCGATGGCGGCGGCCAAAGGGGGCTCGGGGACCCCCAAATTTTGGGGGAGAGGCCCCAAAACCGGCCCGGGGTGGGGGAGAACCCCCAAACCTCCCCCGAGCCCCAAAAGCGGCAGCGGCGGCTCCGCCCTCAGCCCTGGGAAAAAAAAAAACCCCAAAAAATTTGGGGTGAAATTGGGGAGATTTGGGGGTGAAATTGGGGAGATTTGGGGGTGAAGTTGGGGAAATTTGGGGCGAAATTGGGGGAATTTGGGGGTGAAATTGGGGAAATTTGGGGGTGAAATTGGGGAAATTTGGGGTGAAATTGGGGAAATTCGGGGTGAAATTGGGGAAATTTGGGGTGAAATTGGGGAAATTTGGGGGTGAAATTGGGGAAATTTGGGGGAGAAATTGGGGAGATTTGGGGTGAAATTGGGGAGATTTGGGGGTGAAATTGGGGAAATTTGGGGTGAAATCGGGGGAATTTGGGGGTGAAATTGGGGAAAATTCGGGGAAATTTGGGGGTGGGGGGGAGGGGGGTTTTTGGGGAGGGGGGGGGGGTCTCACCTGTGCGAATCCCGGGGGGCTCGCCCCCGAGTTTGGGGCTTTTCCCCGAATTCGGGGCTTCCTGGGGGGGCTCCCCGAAGCCCCTCATGGCCGAGCGGCGCTTCCGCAGCGGCAGCGACGCCTCGGGGGGCGATTTTGGGGGGGCCCGGGGGGGGTTCGGGGGGCGCCGCGTGCGCAGGTCCACCGGCAGCTCCTCGGCCATGGGGGAGGGTCCCGGATTTTGGGGGGGATCCCCTCCCCTCCCCCCCCCACGCCCCCCAAATTTGGGTTCCCGGCGGAGCCGCCGCGGGAGCGGAAGCGCGCGGGGAATCCCCGGCGGGAGGCCACGCCCACTGGGGGCCGGAATGGCCACGCCCACTCGGGAATGGCCACGCCCACCGCTGAGCGGTCACGCCCCCCTGAGGTGGCCACGCCCCCTTGAGGGAAGGGGGGGGGGGGAAAAAACCCCAAAATCCGCCCGAAATTCGGAAAATTTCACTCCAAAAACCCCAAAGTTGCCCGAAATCCCTCAAAATCCACGAAAATAAACCCAAAATCTGCCTGGGATTCGGAAAATTTCACTAAAAAAGCCCCAAAATTGCCCGAAATAATTCGGAAAATTTCACTAAAAAAAACCCCAAAATTGCCCGAAATTCGGAAAATTTCACTAAAAAAGCCCCAAAATTGCCCGAAATTCGGAAAATTTCACTAAAAAAGCCCCAAAATTGCCCGAAATAATTCGGAAAATTTCACTAAAAAAGCCCCAAAATTGCCCGGAATTCCTCAAAATTCACTGAAATAAACCCAAAATTCCTCAAAAGCCAATCAATTAACTCGGAAATCTGCCCGCAATTCTGAAAAATTCGTTGAAAAAAAACCCAAATCGGCCCGAAATTGCCCGAAACTCCTCAAAACCCGCTAAAATGAACCCCAAATCCGCCCGAAATTCGGAAAATTCCGCTAAAAAAGAGCCCGAATCGGCCCGAAATTCCTCTAAAATGTTCAAAATTCCTCAAAATCCACTAAATCAACCCCAAATCCCCCAAAATTCCTCAAAATGCACTAAAATAACCCCAAATCCGCCCGAAATTCTGGAAAATCCACTGAAATAACCCCAAATGGGACACCGGGGGGGCGGGGCGGCGTTGCTGTCAAGCACCGCCCATTCAATGACGTCATCACGGCGGCCCCGCCCCTTCCCTCCGGCGCCGCAGTGCGCCGGGAGCGAGCACAGCCGGAAAGAGCCGGAAAGACCCGAAGCGGAGCCGGAAACAGCCGAGGCTGCGGCCGAAGCCCGAGCCGAGCGCTGCCGAAGCTGCAGGCGGAAAGAGCCGAAGGCCGGGAGCCGGAGCGGGACCGAAAAGAACCGAAGCGGAGCCGAACCGGACCCTCCCGCGGGTCCGGCCATGCCTTGAAGCGGCTCCGCCGACCCGTCCCGGGCTCTTCCTCCTCCTCCTCCTCCTCCTCCTCGTCCTCCTCCTGCGGCGGGCGAGGGGTCCATGGGCCGGGCCGGGGGCTGAGGGGGCACCGGAGACGCCGAACTGGGCCGAACTGGGCTTAACAAGGCCGAACTAGGCCGGAGAACTCAGATCCGGGCCGAAAAGAGCCGATCCCGTCCGGAAAGAGGCGAAGAGGGCGCGGGGTCACCGAAGGAAGGACGGAGCCGGACGGAAAGAACCGAACCGGGCCGGAAAGAACCGAACTGGGCCGGAAGTAAGCGAAGCGGACCGGAAATAGGCGAAGGGAGCCCGGCGAGGGTCGGAAAGAGGCGAACCGGCGCCGAACCGGTTCGGAAAGAGCCGAAGGTGTCCGGAAATTGCCGAAGTGCCGCCATGTTGCTGTCGCTGCTCCTCGGGCTCCTCGAGGGTGAGTTCGGGACCGCCCCCCCCCCCGAATGTCACCGGGGACCCCGAAAATGTCCCCAAAATGTCACTTGGGACCCACAAAATGTCACCCGGGACCCTCGGATGTCACCTGGGACCCCCAAAATGTCCCCAAAATGTCACCCGGGACCCTCAAATGTCACCGGGGACCCCGAAAATGTCCCCAAAATGTCACTTGGGACCCACAAAATGTCACCCGGGACCCTCGGATGTCACCTGGGACCCTCAAAATGTCCCCAAAATGTCACCTGGGACCCTCAAATGTCACCTGGGACCCTCAAAATGTCCCCAAAATGTCACCCGGGACCCTCAAATGTCACCTGGGACCCCAAAAATGTCCCCGAATGTCACCTGGGACCCCCAAAATGTCCCCGAATGTCACCTGGGACCCCAAAAATGTCCCCAAAATGTCACCCGGGACCCTCAAATGTCACCTGGGACCCTCAAAATGTCCCCGAATGTCACCTGGGACCCCCAAAATGTCCCCAAAATGTCACCCGGGACCCTCAAATGTCACCTGAGACCCTCAAAATGTCCCCAAAATGTCCCCAAAATGTCACCGGGGACCCCCAAAATGTCCCCAAAATGTCACCCGGGACCCCCAAAATGTCCCCAAAATGTCACCTGGGACCCCCAAAATGTCCCCAGAATGTCCCAAAATGTCACCGGGGACCCCCAAAATGTCCCCAAAATGTCACCCGGGACCCTCAAATGTCACCTGGGACCCCCAAAATGTCCCAAAATGTCACCGGGGACCCCCAAAATGTCCCCAAAATGTCCCCAAAATGTCACCTGGGACCCCCAAAATGTCCCCAAAATGTCACCTGGGACCCTCGAATGTCACCTGGGACCCCCAAAATGTCCCCAAAGGTCTTCCAGTGTCACTTGGGACCCCCAAAGTGTCACCTGGGGCTCTTCAGGGTCACCCGGGACCCCCAAAATGTCCCCAAATGTCCCAAAAATGTCACCTGGGGCCCCCCCAAAAGTATCACCTGGGGCTCCTCAGGGTCACCTGGGACCCCCAGGATGTCACCTGGGGCCCGACGATCCCCATTTTTTGCCATCCTGGCGATGGATTTTGCCTCCATTTTGCGCTCGCCTTGACACTTCCAGGG